>CM019180.2:62838682-62853128 GCA_009739505.2 Apolygus lucorum
TAACGTCATGGTTGTTCAATTTCTATATTTGAAGACAATTCTTGAGAAATTACCTTATTTCTTCTTGGTTCGGGAGGAAACTTTTCGAATGAGCTTGTTATGGTAGTTAAAATTCGGATATTCACAGACTAATCTCGTGATATAACTTTAATTCCTTGTTCATTTAGGTAGGAATGGGGGTTTTTAAACCTAATTTCTAGAATTTATCTTAATATTGAGTTTGATGACGGTTCTGGTTAAATTCAATATGAGCATCAGTATCTTGGCATTGTACAGGGTGATTCAAGAGATTAGGACGAATTTCACAAAACCATAACTCGGTTATTTTACAAGATAGAAAGTTTTTATTGGTCTCAAAATGTTACTTAGATATGGAAATTAAATAATGTACATCACTTTTTAAAAATTTAAAAAAAAAAAAAATATATATATATTTGTTTTGCGGTTTTTTGTGAATAACGAGTCGATTGTACAGACCCAGCGCGATTTTCGTGCCTCGTGAGTGATTCCTAGTCGATACACAATCCTTCGTAGGGTTAATAACTTCAACGAATCAGGAAGTGTTTTGAAAAAAAGGACCGGTGGGACCCGTACAGCTCGGACGCCAGAAAATGTCAATAGAGTCCGGGTAGCAGCCCTCACAAGCCCTCACCGTTCGGTTCGACGTCAAGCTGCACATCTCAACCTACACTATTCGGCAGTGCGTCGCATTTTTAAATTGGACTTGAAATTTCATCCTTATAAAATGATGGTGTGCCAACATTTGCAAGAAGGTGACTATCAACAGCGTAGAGAGAAAATTTCTTGGCCGCTTGATTTCCCGACGAGGCGACGTTCCTTGGCCCCCCCGCTCTCCCGACCTATCTCCCTGTGACTTTTTTTGTGGGGATATCTTAAGGAAAGAGTGTACAGAGATAAGCCACGAACCCTGAATGATTTGAAAGAGGCCATCACCACAGAAAATAATAACATTTCTGTGGAAACCTTGACTGAGGTGATGAGGAACTTTCACGAAAGGTTGGAGAAATGCATCCAGGCCGATGGATACCATTTGCTCGATGTGATTTTTAAAAACGCTGCAAATCATTGCTGAAAGGTTTATTATTTTCTGTATAGATCACTGGTTCTCCGTCAATAGCACCTACCACCAACTGTATTCTCCCTTGACCTTCCCTCTCAAATTTCAGCTCCTGCGTTCAATAGGATTGAAACTGGCTTCGGAGCTCACTCAGCTGATCAGTGATCTGAAGAGTGAAGAAGATCTCCTCAAATGCTGGAGACGCCTGGAAGAGCACTTCCATTCAATAGGATTGAAAATGGCTTTGGAGCTCACTCAGCTGATCAGTGATCTGAAGAGTGAAGAAGATCTCCTCGAATGCTGGAGACGCCTGGAAGAGCACTTCCATTCAATAGGATTGAAAATGGCTTTGGAGCTCACTCAGCTGATCAGTGATCTGAAGAGTGAAGAAGATCTCCTCGAATGCTGGAGACGCCTGGAAGAGTACTTCCATTCAATAGGATTGAAAATGGCTTTGGAGCTCACTCAGCTGATCAGTGATCTGAAGAGTGAAGAAGATCTCCTCGAATGCTGGAGACGCCTGGAAGAGCACTTCCATTCAATAGGATTGAAAATGGCTTCGGAGCTCACTCAGCTGATCAGTGATCTGAAGAGTGAAGAAGATCTCCTCGAATGCTGGAGACGCCTGGAAGAGCACCTCCATTCAATAGGATTGAAAATGGCTTTGGAGCTCACTCAGCTGATCAGTGATGTGAGGAGTGAAGAAGATATCCTCGAATGCTGGAGACGCCTGGAAGAGCACTTCCATTCAATAGCATTGAAAATGGCTTCGGAGCTCACTCAGCTGATCAGTGATCTGATCAGTGAGCAATGATTTGCAGCGTTTTTTACCTACAAACATTGTTTTACCTACCAACTATTGGTAGGTACTACCTACCACACTATAATGGCTTCACACCTTCACAATCAAGTTTATTAGAAAGAACTAAACGCTTCACACTCGATTCGAAAAATAGAAAGCTTGATATGGAAATTTGATTACTGGTTACGCAGAAGGCAAAACTGTATACAAATCGAAGAAATGAACAGCGATCGCATTTTAGTCAGATAAAATTTGAACGGCGATTAGACCTCTTTTGCGATTCACACTCATGATTCTGTTTTATCGAAGGAAAACCTTCAAATACTCGTAGGGACCGAACGGTTTGTCCTACAGAGCTCCGGGTGGTCTCAAAATTTTTTAAAAATTCTGTACTATTTAAAATTGGTGAAAAAACGATACCTTTATTTCGAGAGTTTTCGAGCTAGGGCACTCTTGAAAATTTCAACCCTTAATTTTCACCCATTAGAAGTGACCTACACCAACCAAAAGCTTCGCGGCACAACTAGACCCCAAATGGAGCCCATATACCAAATTTGAACCAAATCGGTCCAGTGTTGCTAAGAAAAGTGCCGCGTACGGCGTACGGCGGACGGCGGACGGACGGAAAATTTTTCATTCGATTTTCGGATTCTACGTACCTTGAAACGTAAAACATCAAATTTTGAGGGGGGGTTAAAATTTTTTTTTTCTTGCTCGATTCCAAAGGCTTATTATTGAAAATAATAAACCAAAAGTGGTGTATTTAATTTCCATATCTAAGTAACATTTTAAGACCAATAAAAACTTTCTATCATGCAAAATAACATTGGTGGGTATATGGAGTGACCATATTGATGATGACGGGTTCCATATCAATCGATATCTTGGCAACGCAGCTTTAATGCTACAACTGTTAAATTGACGATTACGATGGCGAAAGGCCATAATGTTTCTTTAAAAGAATTTTCCACTTGTTTGTTAGCATATTTGGCACCAATAACAGAGATTGGAGCGATTGGTCGACTCTCCATTTTCCTTGCCAAGTTAAGAGAAAGCATTTTTCAGTTCTTTTTAAGTACCGTCATTGGCTAGATTCCATTGGGCTTTTCCCTTAATGACCTAAACACCAATACGCACCACCTTAGTGACAACGTTCTCACATTCGTGTTTCTAATGGTCTGTTTGGAGAAACAGTTCAGAACCAAATCGGAACTGGAAAAAGGGAGGGGATAGAGGCGCTTGGACTCCTACAAACTTCCCCGGGCTTCTCCAAACCGTTCAGGACTGCTTCTCCGAACAAACCTTAAGTAGCGCCATTACTCGTCATAAATACGAACTTGAAATACCAAGAAGAGCCATCTAGCGTTGGATACGTGAACTTACCTTGGCTGCTCGCCTTCACTCTCTCGCCATGGCGGTGACTCCCATCGCCAGTCTCCCTGGCGGCTGCCTCCTCCTCTCTCCGCCTTTCCTCCTCCTCAAACCGAAGTCGCTCTTCGCGGCTCAAGTAAGTTCGCGAGCCTGAAGAGGAAGAAGACGACGACGAAGAAGACGACGAAGAGCTCTTCGAAGACGAAGATGTTCTTGTCGCAGAGGAACCTCCAGACGATGAGGAGTCTGAGTCAGTTTCATAGTCTGCCGAGTGCCAGGCGCTGGACGTCCCCAGCTCGGAGTCAAAGAACGATTTCCCCTTCCTCTCGATCTATACAATAGAAAAGTTCTCATTCATGCAGCATGAGTTAATGAGCTTTCTATTAAAGCTATAGATAAGGAAAAAAAAATATCGACTGAAAGAGGAACTAGGCGATTATCTTTGTAATGTTTACAGTATTGCAGTGTTAATTTTGCTTTCCAGACTACTAAGGCACGACGTGGAAACACTGTTCTCACTTTTCAAGGTTAAATAAAACCCTGTGTTGTTGCCTGTAAAGTCAGTATACGGGCGAAAGTTTTACGTGACAACGACTTTGAGTGGTAAAATAATTTTAATGTTAATATTCATTCGTATAGTAGGAAGAAGGAAAAAATAAAATTCTTTGTCAAGTTGCACAGAGTAGGTATTTCCCGTAGGTAGTAGGTATTTCCCATGGGTGGGGGGGGAGTGAGTGCCAGGGCAGGGGGGCGGGGCGCTCCCGCTTTTGTGAGCGCCGGGGAAGGGGAGGACGCGGGGGGGATGGTGCGCGGGGGGGGGGGGGGGGGGGCTTTAGGGAGCGCCGAGCTGCACCCCCTCCGTGAGCGGAGCGTAACGCAGTTTTTTGAAGTGTCTCCCGGTAAACCAATTTATAAGACGTTATCACGTCAAAATAAACACTTGTTTTGGCAATGGGGAATTTCACCGAATTCTGTTTGCATTTTTCCTAAATAGTTAATGGTGTGGGATAGATGAAAATAGGTCTGATTTCGGAAAATAAGTCTCCTGTTATTTTTGGGAGACAATCAAAATTTATGATTTCAAAAAATAACCGGGAAAACGGACGTGAAGCGGGAACGCTCGCTGATTGGGCTGTTCGGATCGCCGTCTCCTCCCAGTGTTGCCCATTGGGACGACGAAATCGTGTTTTCTAAGAGAAAAGTTATCAAACAAAAACAGGGGAAACCTAATTTTCCCCATCTTGCTTTTCCTATTTTTTTCTCCAGTTTTTCGATTTCGAACTTTACTGTTTCGTGAAATTTTGCATCTGGGGACTATGGATTTCTCAATCTCAGCGCTGCAAGCGGCCATAAATGAACTACTCCAGGATGACGTCATTTTCTCGGTTTTTTTTAACCTTCGTATTTTCTACACTGTTTTGTTTATTCGTAAATTAGGAAGTTCGGGCTGAAAGTTTGCCGTAGGAGGTTTTTCGAGGTGCTGAATCCGATTTTGGGGTCAAAAATAGGAAATTCCGACATGGTGAAATTCCTCATTCCTTTAGAGAAATTTTACATCGTAATACTACCAACACATGGTGTCCACTCTATTGATGATAAATAAGGATAATGTTTTAATTCCATATATTTTTACACATTATTTATATTTATTTTTCGACATTGATTTAGGGAGTAGAGGGGGAATATTGATGATAATTAAGGATGTTTTACTTCCATACGTGGAATCTTTGGGTCTGTTTTGAGTTCAGAACCACTTCAAAACCAAACCGGAGCTGAAAAAGGGAGGCGATAGAGGCGAATGGACTCCTCCGAACTCCTCCAGGCTCCTCCGAACCGTTCAGGACTGCCTCTCCGAACAGACCCTTTGACCCACGATGCAACTACATATAGACTGCTATCTGTGTGGTAGGTTTCTCGTGCTTCCCTCTCACACTCATGTTTCTCTTCCAATTCTACTCGTATTATAATGGATGTTCTTATGAAGCTCGTGTCGTGATTATTTATCCATAAACATCATTATTTAAACATTCTTTCTAAAAGGTAACTACTGAGTCAATTAATAATGATTGAGCTAACAAGAGCCACCTACCTGGGTAGGTTAGATTCGTATGAAATAAGGTTTAGGATAATAAATATGGTTTTCTGGTATGTCAAATGTAGAAAAATAAGAGTCAAAATAGCTGTAAATTAATCTGATTAGAAAATGTGATTTTGGAGTGAAGGTAAAATTTTCCGAGTCCATTGCAGTAGCTTCACTTTCTTTGAAAATTCGCTAAAATGTACAATAGTAGGTACTCCTACTTATTCCTTTAGCTGGGTAAGGAATAGAAGATAAGTTTCATAGAAAATTCGAGGAAACTCGAAATATGAGAGTCAGCCAAGTGGGTGTGACACATTGCACGACTCTTAAAATTCTTCAATCTCAAGCTGTAATTGCCCAGCTTACTACCCTAAGTTAATGAGAAGGAGCACTATTTTATAACGACTCTTTGAGAGCGGGTACAATAATATTTGCCCAGAATTACCCGTTCTTCTTGAAGAATAGCGAATGTCAAAGAATCACCTTAAAACCCGTTTTCGACTGAATGTTCTTACCTTGACTTCCCTGACGTTATATTCGTCATCCTCTACGTGACATTCGATGTTTCCAGACGTTTCAGGTTCTTCAAGTAGGTACAACAGCGGTTCACCTGAAATCACACGGAACTCATTGGTTAAGTGGATACTTGTTACGCGATAACTCCAAATCTATGGCAAGAACCTCCTGACTCGCCGACCTTTAAAAGACTGCACACAAAATTTTGCAAATTAGATTCAACCTTATGCAAATTGACCGCCAATCTTCAGAAATACGAGATTGCACTCGGAGAAGAGAGTCTACAAAATCAATTAAAACTTTCGGATTCTGTTCAGATGCATAAATGACGTAGTAGGCACTTATACAAACACTGGGTCTGCTCTCCACTCAAGTTAGCAGTTCGTCAGTCTCTGTGATGCAGTTCGTCTGTAAATTTTGTTTGATTAATTAAAATATCGATTACATACTTCTACGGGGTTCTTTTGGTTTATTATTTTCAATAATGAACCTTTGGAATCGACCAAGAAATTTTTTTTAAAAAGCCCCTCAAAAGTTTTGTTCAAGCGATGCGATTTCAGGTGCAAGTGCAGGTTCGGGTTCTAGTGAGTTCATTGAGGAGTGGGGGAAGGTGTAGTGCGGGTTCTGATATTTCTCAGTTTGTGTACTAATCGCTTGGAACACGTAAAGTGGACCAAAAGTTTTTTTTCTTGTTTCTCTTCCTGCCCACATCTCCCTACGTTCATTTCAAGTATTAAGTCGGTAACCTCCATCTAATTTCTCCCTTAATGGAGAACAAAATACTGCCTAGACATATCCATGATCTATTGTTTTTCCCACCAAGGGAGAAATTTCGAATAATTGCCAGGTTTCCTTCTTCGAAACCAAATCCTGGCTACGAACCTTTTACTAGTGCTGGTGATGTGAGACCGCTCTCATTCGACCCAGCGTGGTTAAATACCTGGAAAATGACACTCCATATTATGGTACATACCTATCTTCGATTTTTTGGACCATTGCTTGGCAAATTTGGACGGGTTGTTTTGGACCGTATGGCCTATCGAGTTTTAGGTGTTTTCGGGCATTTTTGAAATTTAAACACAGACAAATCTCTTCTAAATAATTGTCTAAATTATTCGCTCGATAAATAAAAATACCTTAAATTATTCGCTAAATGTACGTACTTGCTCAATTGAAAGCAATCGACCAAACGACCCGGTATCAGAGTGGTAGAACTCCGAAGGTTGATCCCCTCCGCGATTTTCTGGTCAACCTTTCAGATACCTTAAAATGCTCTATAAATTGGACATCGTCGTAATAGTACTGTTTTCAAATAATCTTCATTTTTATTAGAATTAGGTCGTCGAATGCAGCAGCTATTTGCTATAGGATTTGTTTCAGTGGAAGGCTATCCTCATCGAATAATGAAGAATAAATTAAATTATTCACATCCATCTCCTCGTAGATAAGACGCGAAGGTGTCCCCGCTCCCCCTTTTTTCCCAGCAGTTCGCTTACTTACTATACCAGTTGTATCTTGAAGTTCGTACGAAACGTTGCCCTTGCGTCTTCCCAAAAATAGTACTGTCGTTAAAGTTTGTGCCCCGTAATTTTGTTAATCAAATTCCGCCCTGTCGGTCTCATTTGTACTAGGTAGGAATCTTTCTTTTCCATACTTCCTCACCCTCTCAAACCAATCACATTTTCAAAAAGGTAAGCGGCGGGAAATCACGGTTTCCCGAGGTCACGGTGAGTTACTTTTATTTAAGTTGTTCAAATTTCGAATCACCCTTTACAGTCCATTATCATTTATTCCCCCCCCAGGATGTTTATTTCTGCACCCGAACCCAAAGCTGCACCTCCTCCTCAGATACTTTGGAATTTTTGTGAACTCGGTGCCGAAATTTCATGAACCCATCGGGCTTGGAACACGGTTCAGTGAAGAAAGTCAAAGTTAGGTCCATGAACTCGATTTTGATGAAATTTGGTATGTAGGCTCCATTTGGGGTCTAGTTGTGCCCCGAAGATTTTGGTTGATGTAGCTCACTTCTGAGGGTCAAAAAATAAATTTTGGAATTGCCCTAACTCAAAAAATTTTGATATAAAGGTATTGTTTTTCCATCAATCTAAGATTCTACAGAATTTTTTGAGACCACGCGGAGCTCTGTAGGACAAACCGTTCGCTCCCTACGAGAATTTAAGGGTTTTACGTACGATAAATCAGAAACACGAGTGTGAATCGCAAAAGAGGCCTAATCTCCGTTCAAATTAAAGCTGACCGAAATACGATCGATCTGTTTCTTCATGTTGGATGGTTGGTGGCTTTGCAGGCGAGTGATCAATATAGATAGTGTGTAATAATTTGCAGCGTTTTTCATTAGCTCCAATAACAGTTTCAAGAGATTCGTACGAACTATCGCGAAGTAGCTGAGTACTTTCCTAGACGTAAGGAGGAAGGTAACAGTTTGGACTTTTCACAGTTGGAAAAAAAAGGTTCTCTTAAATCAAAATTTCCACTCGCCTTTCACGTTTTTGACCTCCTTGGACATTTTAGGTTTCATGACTGTGTGTCTGTCATGGAATCCTTGTAATTGGCAAAACTATTCGAAGTTATTGTCTGAATTCGTTGAAATTTTCAGGGATTGTGTGGATTGGCGTGTAGATGGTCCCCTATGAAAATCATCGCCCCCGGATTGTTTGCGCATGCGCAAAACGTATAACTCATGTGACATCCATACAACTTCTACATTTTCAGTGTTTCTGTTATATGTTCTGTTATTATTTGTGATAGCGATGTATTTTGAATAAACTATTGAATGAGAAACTTACTGTTTGTCTATCTGACTGACTGAAGTTAATATTGACGTACTTTGAATTAGCAGAAGGTGAATTTAATAAAAGGATAAATTTAGGTTTTTGGTTCTGGTCTGAGTACACCAGGACACCGAGTTTTTTGATATCTTTTTAGGGGGTTTCAGTCATTGAATAAACGGGGTTTCACGCTTTTCTCTGGCAATTATTAGTCGATTTTGATCATTCCAGCGGCAATAGAGTGTGCGCCTAGGTAGGAAAAACTGTTTATTGTTATTTTTAATCTAAGGTAGACCTCATTCTGAGAATTTTGGTACCAACCGCGACCTTCTAGCGTGAGTAGATCTGTCTCTATGATTTTTCAAAGTTTCGACCGTTTATGACGTCACAGTGGGCTGGGGGGTCCCGCCCAGGCGAGAGGGGCGCGTGACGTCATAAACGGTCGAAACTTTGAAAAATCATAGAGACAGATCTACTCACGCTAGAAGGTCGCGGTTGGTGCGAAAATTCTCAGGATGTAGTCTACTTTCGATTAAAAATCTAAAAAAATCAAGGCGCACCCCCATTCTTGAGTTTTCCAATTCCCTAGGTAGATGCACTAATAAATTTCAAAAATCCTTGAAAATTTCAAATTTAGGTACAATTTTTTTACTTTTTTGATGGCTGGGGGGTGGGAAGGCAACAGGGCCCAGGGGGGGTGGGTGGCAATGTTGCTCCTTTAGACGGGAGGGGGCTACCGAGCGTCGGTTCGTATGAGGTTAGACGAACCCGCAACGAGGAAGGAACTGTTGTGATCAGCGACCTCTTCGCATTTCTGTCCATTCGCTTCCTTAGCTCAAGTGGTAGGAGCTCCGATTTAGAATCGGAATGATAGGTGATCGATCCCCGGTCGAGGGAAGTTAATTTTTGATGACTCAACAGTATGGCGCAGTCGGTAGGACCCGAACGGTCTCCTCAGAATTTCCCAGAGAAACAATAATTCATTAAGATTAGGTCATCAAAACAACTCCCTCCCAAGACACGAGTCGAGCCACCGCCTATTCGGACAAACATTGAGGTCAGCAGATCCCCCGCCCCGTCAATAAGGAAAACAATAACAAAAAACTCCGAAGCCAGTCAAAAATACGCGTCCTACCGACTGCGCCAGGCTGAGACGATCTTGGTCCTAGTAGGTCTTGGTATTAAAAGAATTCACACAGACGAGAGGGGAATCGGTTTTTAGGAACTGTATTAACGTCGTCCAGAATAAGAGTGAGGTCTCTTGCCACTTACAGAAATTGTCTTTTAACATTTTTCTGCACTCCTTGCACTTCATATAATTTCGGAAGGGGGACTGGCCTACTTTCGCGGTGTTCCCATCGGAGTTCGCGGTCGGGGTTGACAGCCAGTTATCAACCGCTATCAGTACCACCACCCTTCATTGTTGTCCCAGCTGTGGGCGCTGCGTGGACACTGGCAGGTGGTGGTTGAAGGCCCATGACAGAACGGCGACCAACCGGCGAACCTCTCAAAGTTTCAGTTTGAGAGGTGCTGAGGAGATACAGAGCAATTCACTTGTTAGATTTGTAGGTTGAATGCCTTGGTGGGACCCCCACAAGGGTACTTATAGCCTAAACATTCGCCTGTCCAAGTACCGATTTTCTGGTAGGACCCCGGAGAGGGTTGGTGGCTGACTGGCGTAATGACCGCTATGAACCGTTGGTTTGCCTGTCGGAGTCGCACCTGCATGTGACGCGTATTAAATAATTCGACCACAAACGTATTTTGGAGGCACGACAGTTTCATATGGATATTTTAAAGCTCCACTCAAAGCCGTAAAGGGACAAACATAAATTAATTATTCAAACTATCTTCCCAGGGAGGTGACTGGGAATTAACTAAGGCCGGGAGATAAAGAAAGATGAGGAAGGGATGAAAGGAAGAGCACCTAAAATCGACCACCAGTTTAGATACATATAGATAATATCTATATATTATCTCCAAGACATATTATGTCCTTCCAGAGAAGGACGCAAGTGGTGATAGCACGGTTTACACCTGCCGAGTTACTCAACTCGAATAACTTTGTGACACTTTCTGCACCATGACAAGGTTACAGCCATGATCATCTCTATCATACTTAGGGCCGTATTCGTAGTCCTCACTCAAGTCCGAGTTAGCCTTCAAGTGTGGCGGTACAAGTGGAGTACCAACCTTGCGCAATTCATAGACGAGCACTTCTGTGTCGTCTGGAGGGTCACTTCGTCACTTCCCACTCAAGTGAGGGGGTCACTCAAGTCCGCATTCGACCTTACTCCACCACACGTCGAGTTGGCTCTCCACTTCAAAAGGCCAAAATACCAAGTGACCTCCTGAGGTCCCTCAAGTGCGAAAATCGAATGGAATACAATAAAAACATAATATTTGAAAGTAATTTGTTATGACTAGGCCTGCAAAAAAGGAGGCCTAGTGAAGCAGGGTCATGACGCCGTCCGAGACGAATGTGCAAGCATGGCAGCATTGGCTTGGTGGGGAGTGATGCTAGAGCCAGTCCTGCAAGAAGAAATAGGAGGGATGCCTGGACTTGTGGCAGACTTCAAAGCTCACGGGGTCTGGGACAGGGAGAGAGTTGCGTTTTTTGACAACCGCATAATAAATGCCGACGCCTCCTCTTACCTGTCTCAAGAATGGAGCTCAATCGCCGACACTGCTGCCAGAGAGAAGCATCGGAAGTACGACGGAGCGGCAGAAGACCATCGAGGCTCATTCTCCCCACTAGTCAGCCCTTGTGAGGGAGTGCTTCACAAGGAATTTGATCAATTCCTTCACAGGTTGGCGACTACCCTATGTGAAAAGTGGGCCAAGCCCAGATCACAAGTGATAGAATGAGTCCGAACGAGAGTCCAATTCGCTCTTATAAGGGCAGTGAATTTGAGAATGCAGGGTTCACGGATGAAAGTGAGCGGCCTAAACCCTCACTGGAACAATTCACCAGGTCTAGGGCTAGAAGACGGAGCCCCTCTGCCATTACTCCGCGACTAGAAAAAAAAACCCTTGACCACCTACACTACAACTACCTCGACGATCTACACCAACAACAGCCCCAAGATCGCACTACGCAGCGAAACAACGTTCGCCCAAATAAAAGCATTCAATTCAATTCAAATTTGTTATGACCCACATGTAATTATAGTAAGTTCGTCCAATAAAGAATATACACGAGGATCCCTGAATGACTCACCGCGCGCAGGGAGAAACGAGGTACGGGGGAACACGCCAACATGACGTCACCCTTCCACCTCTCTCTTCCCAAAGCGAATACCTAGAGTATGAAACGGAATTCAGGGATTCTCCAGTATGCAGTCTACTGCTATCAACCGACTTGTTCTGTTCTCATCGCCTTCACCTCCCTACGACAAGCTACAGCATCGACGAAAACCCTGGCTCGCCTTCACCCTTGCCTGCCTCTGCGGATTCTCTACCTTAGAGCTCTTCCTCGCATCACTAGGCTCATTAGGTAAACGTCCTGTCGATTAACGGTCGGGCTTAACAGCCGCCGGATCTAACAGGCGACCATCTCTCCATGCACTCCGCACAGTGGTCAGTTGCAAGACGCCAGTGCGATAGAGCATTTCAGCTAGGGCTAAGGAATATCTCTCTTAGTCGAGTAGGAGCTACAGAAAACACATCAGCCGCATCGAGAAGGTCATCTCCTTCACTCGACGACACACTGACATAACATAACTTGATGAAGATGAATGATTATCCTCATTAACAGGTATCTTATCTCATCAGGTCTCCTCCCTGTCCAAGCTGCCATTGACAAGTTGAATACCCAGGCATCCCTCGTAGAAATACCTGAAGAGGATGAAGACACCACTTACCAGTCAAGGTATTGGACGGCCAGAGAATGGTGGCTTTGGCTTTGAGGAACTCGGACGGCCCTCTGTTGGTGATGGTGTACAAATGAGCGACTTGAGGACCGATCTGCGACTCTCTGGTGATCTTCGTCTCATCATCCGTCACGTACTGCGAGCTGTTGTAGTACACGTCGACGGGTCTTGAAGATCTGAAATTGGAATAGATTGAATTGTGATGAATGAATACAGTAGATGCTTAATAGCAGACGCATGTCAAATGAACACAATCGTGATTTGGAGAGAAAATGGTGTTGTAATAGGCATTTTAAATCTCAACAATGAGCAACATTTTCATTTCTCGGGTCCATGATAAATTAAATTCGTAGGGGATCATCAAGGTTCTGGCCATATTCACCAATCAAAGTTGTATTGTTCCGTCCCTTAGTGTTTTGGCCGGGTGATGCTCGTCCGGCGGGTCCCGGGCAGCGACCCCTTTTGGCATGTTTGAATCGGGCTCGGTGTCCGGTTTGGTGGGGGGGGGGTCTTTGACACCTCTTTCCTTTCTAGGTTGGTGGTCCTGAGGGCGCCATGGTGCGGGATGCGGGAGGTAGGTTCCCCTCACACTCCACCAATTTGTTTACTTTTGATAACCGTAAAATGGGGTGAGTTGAGGCCACTTTTGAGGTTTTTTCATCATAACTACCTCAAAACCAATCGCTAATTTTTTTTAATCACATAGCTACACATCTCACCTTTCCATTTCCGTCGAAAAAAAATTTTCATTCACCCAAGGGGGGTGGGAGCAAAATTTTTTTTTGTGGTACCATCTCACACCGCCATCGTGGTGAGAAAGGGCCACCAACTTTTATCGCCTATCTACGCATTATAACAGCTTGTGGATCCTTCTAACACCATCTCCTATGAACTAGAGCACATTAGATTTGCAAAAAAAAATTTTTTGTTTAGTTAATAGGTGTTAACAAATATAAAACATCAACTTTTCAATAACACTGTATTAAAATTATTATTTTCACTTTAAAATCATCATTTTGACAGAAACATCGACTTTACAATAAAACTTCACTAAACTTCGACTCTTCTCCAACAAAAAATTGAAAATAATGAAGAAAAAACTCATTTTTTCAAGGAGTCGGCGAACTTGTTGTCTCCCACTTTGCGAGGCGGAGGGATGGGGGGTGCGCCTTGATTTTTTAAAGATTTTTAATCGAAAGTAGACTACATCCTGAGAATTTTGGCACCAACCGCGACCTTCTAGCGTGAGTAGATCTGTTTCTATGATTTTTCAAAGTTTCGACCGTTTATGGCGTCACGCGCCCCTCTTGCCTGGGCGGGACCCCCCAGCCAACTGTGACGTCATAAACGGTCGAAACTTCAAAAATTCATAGGAAAAGATTTACATACGCTAGAAGGTCGCGGTTGGTACCAAAATTCTCAGAATGAGGTCTACCTTAGATGAAAAATAACAACAAACAGTTATTCCTACCCAGGCGCATACCCTATTTTCCCCTTGCTTTGCAATTGCCAACTTCTTGTTTTATTTCAATTACGTGGGAACGAGTCGTCCCACAAAGACGATCTTTCTCCTGCACTTACTCAGATGATATAAGAACACAAACATCAACTTACCAAGCATACACGACAACTCGAAATTGGATTTCCTCCGAAGGTTTTGCCACTTTTCCGAGAGGTCAACAAAAGTATGAAAAACGGAAATCACCACAAAACGTAAACAAAACCGTTCAAGATGGTTTCTTCGGCACCGCGCGCTACTGGCACAATCTTCCCATCTGGGAAAAATAGGCGGAATCCTCTAATTACTACTTCGGCCGCTAGGTAGCGTTATGATGTGAAAAAGCTGAGTTGGACTCATCTCACCCCGGTGGCCGCATCTCACCCCATTTTACGGAAACATATTACGTGCCTATATGTAATTGACTATTGTCACTCCAA
>CM019180.2:62853228-63343486 GCA_009739505.2 Apolygus lucorum
CTTTTCTTACACAAAATTTGATTCTCTACAACTTTGATTATGTGACATTTTTTGGTTGGATACGCCGTTTTTGATGTACAGGCCTTGAAACTTGAGCGTAACCCATTTTTCAACCAATTTGGGAAAAAGCGGCAAAATTCAACGATCGATTTCGGCCAAACGGCTGAACCGATCTTAACGTTTCAGGTGGTCATTCGACGCAGAAATTCATCCTGTTTAATAAAGGATTGAGTAACATTTTCCGTAGGATGCATCGTGTACGAGTTATAGGCGAAAAACTGAATCAAGTGCCGAAAAATCGCGGTTTTTCGGGCACCAAAAAGTTAGGACCAGGAGAATGTTTTTTCTTTCGCCTTTTCTAGTATTACAAGTACCTCAGTGCCTTAGTAAGTTGAACAACAGACGTTTCACTTTGATTATATGACATTTTTTGATTGCAACACCGTTTTCAATACTCATAATTTCGTTTACTCAGAAGTTGTTTCGTTATTCTATCATTTGGTAGGGGCGGGTGGGAGGGGGGAGGAAGGAGGGATGCTTTTCTTACACAAAATTTGATTCTCTACAACTTTGATTATGTGACATTTTTTGGTTGGATACGCCGTTTTTGATGTACAGACCTTGAAACTTGAGCGTAACCCATTTTTCAACCAATTTGGGAAAAATCGCCAAACTTCAACGATCGATTTCGGCCAAACGGCTGAACCGATCTTAACATTTCAGGTGGTCATTCGACGCAGAAATTCATCCTGTTTAATAAAGGAAAGAGTAAAATTTTCCGTAGGATGCATCGTGTACGAGTTATAGGCAAAAAACTGAAACAAGTGCCGAAAAATCGCGGTTTTTCGGGCACCAAAAAGTTAGCACAAGGAGAATCTAGTAGAATATACTAAAAACATGTTCCATAGGCACCCACAAGTCACCCATAAAAGTTTCGCTTTGTCCGGAATTGATGCAAACCCCCCCCCCCCCCCCCTTTTTTGGCTAATTTGACTGGACTATAACAGGTATCTTATCTCATCAGGTCTCCTCCCTGTTCAAGCTGCCATTGACAAGTTGGATACCCAGGCATCCCTCGTAGAAATACCTGAAGAGGAAGAAGACACCACTTACCAGTCAAGGTATTGGACGGCCAGAGAATGGTGGCTTTGGCTTTGAGGAACTCGGACGGCCCTCTGTTGGTGATGGTGTACAAATGAGCGACTTGAGGACCGATCTGCGACTCTCTGGTGATCTTCGTCTCGTCGTCCGTCACGTACTGCGAGCTGTTGTAGTACACGTCGACGGGTCTTGAAGATCTGAAATTGGAATAGATTGAATTGTATTAAATGAATACAGTAGATGCTTAATAGTAGACTAAAATTAACTTAATCATGATTTGGAGAGAAAATGGTGTTGTAATAGGCATTTTCAATCTTAACAATCAGCACCCTTTTCATTTTTCGGGTCCATGATAAATTAAATTCATAGGGGACCATCAAGGTTCTGGCCAGATTCACCAATCAAAGTTTATCAAAATCTGACGAAAATTGTGGAAGTTAAGCGTATAGGAAGGGTGGTTCCTGGGATCAGATTGTCCAAAAACATCCAAAATGTAGAATTTGAGAGTTTGAAGATACGAAAAATAATGTTATTTACCATCGATTAGTTATCAAGTACTCAGGTGGATTAGAAACTGAATTTTCATATTTTCGTTTATGATTTTCAATATTGAAAATTTGGAAGTGAGCTTGAAAATCATACACCCCCTTCCCCCTCAAAATTTGCCGGTTTCCGGTTCAAAGTGCGTAGAATTCAAAAATCCAATACAATTTTTCCGTCCTTCCGCCGTACGCGGCAGCTCCCCAATTATGATGCAATTTAGGAAAAAGTGAGGGTAGGCAATTCATTCAGTTTTTTATTAATTTAAAATAGCAACGGTTTTTAGGAATTTTTTTACTCCACCCAGAGCGTAATGACACATTGAGCTCCACCAATTTGTTTATTTTTGATAAATATATTATGTGCCTATAATATAGGCACATACTACATATTATGTAATTGACTATTTTCACTCCAATTCATTGTTACGACAAATAAATTGATCGATTGATTTATTGATCATTCAAATTATTCAACTTTGAGGCTATTTTAGAGTTTATTTGAAACGTGCAAGGTTTCACTTTATCTATCGATTAAAAAAGTCACAAAAGGTATATTTAAATGAAGTTAAATCTCAAAGTGCTCAAAAGTTGAGAGAAAAGCTTTGTTCGTTCGAATAAACTCTGCAAAACAGGTGCGTTGTTTCAATTTAAAAAATTTTTGCGCGTCGAGTTTTTGTTTTTTTACACTTCATTGGCATTGATACATTACCCATAAAAAAAAAATCGGTGATTTCCACCTCAAAAAGTGACTTTTTCGGCTGTAAATGCGGTAAAATGAAATCAAATCAAGAAAGCGATATCACCACGAGATTCATCGTAGAAAAACAGTGCTAAGTCTTGAGGTCTACCTTCATCTCTATTGTGGCACAATCTCTGGCATCTTTGAGCGCTCACTGAGCACTACCTGAGTTGTCGAAGAAAAAAATTCATACAATTTGACGTGGAATCTGAATGTGCAATGAAAAATGTTGGTTCACACTGCGCGCAGGCGCGATGCGCGAAAATGAAGTCCGAATTATTTGCAAAACATAAGGGCTGGTTACTTCGACAAGTTTTTTTCAAATTTAATAATGAATGACAGTTTTGGGTGCTCACCCTGAGATGGCCAGTTCAGTGACGACCCAAATTGGAACGGCGAAGCGAATTTGGTTATCCGACGCTGTGTAGCTCTTCTCAGGGTTGGTGGAGTTGACGACCATGTTGAAGTCGTAAGTGGAGTTCATCGTGTTCTGATGGTACGGTTGTAGGAGAACTGCGAATTTGACCTGAGGAAATATATTCAAAACTAATTAGATACTTATTAGAGGAGGTGCGTCAGGTGAGAAGCAAACAGCTTGTCCAGTCATGAAGGAATAAACAATAATGAAAAAGTGGACTTTATATCGGTCAAGTACAAGGTGAGTAGTGGAGAAGAGGTGGCTCACATCACAGGAGTCCTTCCAGCGAAAATTGATTCAAATTGTTGTCCCGGGCCGAGTTAATAATACGAATAAAATTACTAAAATTACTCGCGACGAGATTGTGGAAAACCAATTCAATAAAAAGGGAGTTGAATAGAACGTTGTCTATTTCCACGAAAATAATGAGTTACAAGTTGAATCGATTTTGGACGATTAGGTCATCATCAGTAACAAACAATAACATCCACTTTATTCCATGTAACATTTTCTGCCACAAACTAAGACCAACACCGTCCCTTAAACCGGCTGCCCCGCAGTGCTAATCTCTTTCTCACCACCTATCCACGTCCATAGTCCCTTATCATTACTTAAATCCTTAATTTCTTCTTCACCCATCCTCTTCAGTTAAACTCGCTTTTCCTTTCATTGTAATTATATTTTCTCGATCCTACCTTCGATTATTACATTTTCTGTTATTTTATATGAACAATGATCAAGTTGAATACAACTGAATTATGCTGATTATAAATTGGGCTTGCCCGTAAATAAATAAATAAATAAATAACTGAAGGTACATCACAGAGAGCATAGCTTATAAAGTCACAAGTGAGAGGGAGCTTGAATCCCATTGGAAGAGAAAGTGAGAGTCACACCCAATCAGATTGAAGCAGATAAGTGAAAGGAGAATCCTATTGGCTCAGAGAAGTGAAGGGAACTGGGAGGATCATCAAGTGCCAATCAAGCTGTTTTTGGACATGACCAAGGCATTTGACCTTGTCCCTCATAGTCTTCTGCTGTCCAAATTGGGGTATTATGGTGTTAAGGGAGTTGCGTTGGAGTGGTTCCAGTCCTATCTTTCTGACAGACCATGGAGGGTTCGTGTCCCCAGCCCAGATGGGTTTGCTTACTCAAATACGAGGTATTTGTACAGATCGGTACCACAAGGGAGCATTCTGGGGCCTCTATTGTTTTTGGTGTTCGTCAATGGGTTCCCGGACTTCATTTCCACGATTGACAACAACAGCAGTTACTGCCTGGTAGTTCAATACGCTGACGACACGAACATCATCATAAAGAAGAACACCCTGCCTGAAGCCATTGAAACGTGTTCCCTTCTGTATCGGGCGGCTAAGAATTGGCTGTCGGTAAATGGCTTGTGCCTGAATGAGTTGAAGACCTAATGTGTCTTTTTCAGGGCTCCACAGTCAAGACTATCTCACCCAGCAACGATTGTGCTTGACGGTTTGGATGTGTTGGTTGAGGAGAAAACCTGCTTTCTGGGGCTACACTTGGACGGTCGCCTTAATTACGATGCACATGTTTCGGGATTGTGTAAGCAATTGAGCAGCTACACCTTTTGCCTGCGGAAGCTGAAAACAATGGCGAATCGCTCCGTTCTGCTGACAGCATACCACTCTCTCGTGATGTCAAGAGCTACTTATGCAATGTTATTCTGGGGTCTGCAAATCTGGGGGGAGCTGCAAATCTGGAGTTGGTTTTCAGGATGCAGAAACGAGCCCTGAGAGTATTTTTGGGTCTGAAACCTGGGCAGTCTTATAGAGGAAAGTTCCGAGAAAATAAGCTGATGACTGTCCCTGCCACCTATGTATACCGCGCTGTCCTGTTTGCTCGGAAACTTCGTCCATGGTTTGAAGGCATGAGGTTCGACCATGGCTATTCGACACGACGGACCGACCTCATGATAGTCCCACGTCACCGAATGAAGTTTTTTGAGCGATGTGCCAGCTTCTCCATCATCAAGATCCTCAATCACATTGGAGACGGTGCCCTCAGCTGCCCGATTGCAAAAATTAAGACTATACTAAAAAAAGTACCTATTTTATAAACGAAGAATTTTATAGTGTGAAAGACTTTTTCCTGATTAGATTGGAGAGTAGATGGGCGTGCTGCCCATTATTATTCTAGGTTATTATCTTTTTTTTTTTGTTGTATGTTTTTAATTTTTGACAATTCCAATCATACATTGTTGTGAAAACTGGAAATAAATAAATATTATTATTATTATTAAGGCAGACAAAGTGAAAGGGAGCTCAAACATTGTTGGGGGGGGGGGGGGGGTGACCAAGCTATTGCAGGAAGGAACCCATCAACGGTGAAACATGTTGAGGGACCAACTCAATCCGACATTTACACACATGGACGGGTTTTGAGGGAAATTTCAACTCTTGTGCTTTGGAGCCTTCTAAACCATTTTCATTCCTTGCATGTTGGTCAATTACCTGACACAAACTTTTAGATAAAGTTTTCTCCCTTTTCAATGTTCGTTTTTTATGCAACTTAGTTGCTGTCTGTGTGTCTGTAATTTATTGAGTGATTGTTCATGTGAATTATTTTGATATATTTATTTATTGCTTGGGTGGGCGGCGGCTCTCGAATTCGCTTTCGCGAAGTTGCTGGCCTTTGTCGGTGGGATGAGTGGTCGATGGTGGTCTGGTGATGGGAAGCGGCCATGGTGGGTGGGGCCTGTGGCCGGTCGGGTAGCCCCCGGCCGTCACGGGGTGAGGGGGGGGGAGTCGTAAGAGCCCCCTCACACCTATCGCACATTTCACTCATGACAAGGAAAAATTGTTATTATTTCCTCGTTTCCGTTATCCTAATGTTCCTGAATAGTTAATGGTGTGGGATAGATGAAAATTGGGTTGATTTCGGAAAATAAGTCTCCTGTTATTTTTGGGAGACAATCAAAGTTTATGATTTCAAAAAATAACCGGGAAAACGGACCTCTTCAACGTGAAGCTGAAACGCTCGCTGATTGGCTGTTCGGATTGCCATCTCCTCCCAGTGTTGCCCGATGGAACGACAAAATCGTGTTATCTAAGAGGAAAGTTATCAAACAAAAACAAAGGAAACCTCATTTTCCCCATCTTGCTTTTTCTATTTTTTCTCTTCAGTTCTTCGATTTTGATCTTTACTGGTTTTGTGAAATCTTGCCTCCGATGACTATAAGTAGTGAGATTTCTCGATCTCAGCGCTTCAAGCGGCCATAAATGAACTATTCCAGGTTTACGTCATACTCCCGGTTTTTTTCAACGTTCATATTTTCTACACTGTTCTGTTTATTCGTAAATTAGGAAGTACGGGCTGAAAGTTAGCCGTAGGAGGTTTTTCGAGGTGCTGAATCCGATTTTGGGGTCAAAAATAGGAAATTCCGACAAGATGAAATTCCTCATTGTGATGTACAGTATATCTCCACAAATATACTCTCTCTCTCTAGAATTCGAGCCAATGAAAATGGTGTTATGAAACAATCATCATTTCTAGCCTTTTTCGTTTGAAAGTCCCGGTAGATTGTGTCGTCAAAAACTGTGTTTGTCTACTTTTTTTCTAGAAATTTTTGTTCAAAATTGTTCATTTTTAGTAAAATTTCAACTTTAGTGCGGTTCAAAAAGATGAGAATCCTTCAAATTCAATTTTTCACTCGAATTGAATGTTTCAGAGTCTTTTCAATAATTCTTGCCTGCGTGCACATTTTTCAAAGGCCAAACATCAAAAAATTTTCCATTTTTACAGATTTTTGTAGCCGTTGAAATTTTTGTTCTTTTAAAAAAAATGTTTAACAAACAAAACGTAGATTTTGTTGTGTTGGGTTCATTTTGTTGTTTAAACATTTTTTGTTGCCAAGTTATGTGTGTGTGTGTGTGAGTGTTTTGTTTTGTTCGTTTATTTTACTCAAATTGTTCGTTTTAGAGCATTTTAAATAATTTGTTGTCCAGTGCAAAACTAGGAAATTACGGTCTGGTTTTGATGGAAATTCATAATTTCACTCAAATTTTGCGTTTCAGAGGGAAATGATGGCACTTTTTTCAGGTTTTCAACTTTCCTGCTATAACTTTTAAACTGCGAGCAGTAATTCATGCCTGAAACGTTTAAAGTAGGTTAGTACTCTGATTTGCCAGATCTAGTGGTGGCAGGAGAAACTTCCATTTAGGAGTCAATCGATGTTGAATCGAACATTGAAACATAACTTCGGATCGAAGGAGTTAATCTGCAAAGGCTTACCAATTTTTCTTTCGGGAGAGGATTGCCGATGTCGCAATGCAGAGTGTAGTTGTTGTTGAATGACGGAGGGGAACACTGAACGGGGATTTCTCGTTCCGACTCGTCTCTCCTGCAACAAAACAAAATACTCAAATAAAATTGCATTCCCGACTCGTATCCAGCGTACGACAACATCCGCACAAAACCCGATAAATTTCCGTTTTTCAAAACTGAATAAAACGCATTGCATGAATCGGAACGGTTGTAATATGGTTTTTACAATGTAGTTACACTACTAAAGTTTTGTTTCACATAGTTTTGAAGATAAAATCACTTAGCTGACTTCCCTCATTCTCAATTCATTGATTTCTGGCGTATTTCATGACTCTTTTTCAAGCATAGCAGGCGTTACGTTGGAAATTCCTTCCTGATCTTCATTCAATATATCGATACCTTGAAGTGCAAAGGCTTCATCCATCTTCCACATTTTTCTTTCAAATATCAGAAAAACTCAAATTTAACAAAACTATTATTGACCTTTTTGATGATTATAGGTTGAAAATGTATTTAAGAAATTAAAGTGTTTAGTGTAATAAGCCATTATTTTAGGAATTGTGCACTGGTGAACACTCTTTTGCATTTTTATCAAAACTCCGTTTTTGGACATAGCGTCTTTATGCTTCAAGGTATTGATATATAGGCTTGAAAAAGGGGCCACAGTTTGCCCCAAAAGTTGATGAAGAGAAACTGAGTCCTTCTGCTTCATCTTCCACTTAAGACTTCAAATATGAATACAGAAAGCGATTCGCAAAACCAAAACAATGTAATAACTGGTATCAGTGTGTAACCTACCTGAAGGTTGCATCTTGCGGTGGCAGGAACCCGACCGTGGGAGGGGACCGTGCAAAGAGCACTTCACATGGGGTGGCTACGAGAACGCGGTGCCAACGCAGCAACTTCGGGAAACTTCGTACCTTTTCGGTCATCATCGGACCGCGTTATTTCCACAGACAGTGCCTTCCGTGGTGGGTCCGTATGAAAAGGCTAGGAACTCTACTTGCAACACCCCTTTACACGAGCGCACTAATGGAGTAAAAGAAGCTCTCTGACCTTCAGCCGTCTGATCGTACTTTCTGTGCTTATCTTGGGCTGCCCGTTTGGCGGTTGCAGTCCAGCTTTGAGAATGGTAAGAGGAGGCGTCAGCTTTAACAATGCGAATTTTACAAAAACGCTGTCCTCTCCCTGTCCCAAAGGCCGCGGACTTTGATATCAACCACCAATGCGGGGGATCCATCACAATTTTCCTCCAAAACGGGTTCGACACCCGCTTCTCTCCACGCTAGGTCTGCCATTCCTGCAACTGCGTCTCGTACCAACATAACGCTTGCTATGCTTGAAAGAGTCACGACAAACGCCAGGGACAGGAATCAGTACATTTGATGAATTGAGAATGGGGGAGAGGAGAGTCTAGCCCCCAGAAAGTAATGTCGGGTTTCAGCGCTACCAACTGCCACTTCAACGAACTACCATTTCTGATATCTTACCAGGTGATCACGCTCGCAACCGCATTACCATCGCTCCTCTAACTTGCAGTTATCCCAAGATTACAATGTAGCGATGTACATGGACTCTGTCGACTCGAGAACATTTATTTTTGAGTTTTACAATTGATTTGAATGCACTGGTGGAGAACTTGAAGTGTGTCTAGAAAGAAAAAACAACTAAACAGCCAAACTTAGAAATTACTTTTCAGCCTACTTTTCAGAAATGCTCTTGACCACGCTCACGTCGAGCTGAAAAGGATGGTAGTTCACTGAAGTGGCGGTAAGTAGCGCTGAAACCCGACAATACTTTCTGGGGGCTAGACTCTCCTATGGGAGGACGTCACCTAAGTGATTTTATCTTCAAAATTATGTAAAACAAAACTTTACTAGTGTAACTAAATTGTAAAAACCATATTACAAACTTTCTGATCATTACAATGCGTTTTATTCAGTTTTGAAAAAAGGAAGTTATGCCGCCGCACCCTGCTTACCATCCTGCCTGTATCACACGATCAGGGGTCTGCATTCATCCATTCATTCCCTAGTTTCACAATTCTACTGAACGGGAAGGCACGAGATTTACGAACAAATATCCATTTTTAAATTAAATTCATTATTGGCACAGAATAGCTCTACTTTTTTGGCTCAAAATAGCTCTAAAACTCACGTTTGGTCAAAAATAGCTCATTAATTAATGTTTGGCTCAAATTAGGTAGATCTTGAACTCATTTGTGGTTTAAAAAAAAAACGTCGCGAAACAACCAATTTGACATTTAAAAAATTTACGCCCATAAGCAGGTATTATTCAACAATTTTTTCAAATCAAATTCTCCCTCGAATGAGCCCAACCCTAGCGTCTCTTTGAAATGTATGGAACTATAGTACCTGAAGGCTTAATGTCGAAAAAACCTGATTCAAGGTGCAAAACGGGGCATCTGATTCGACTTTTGAGTGTTTTGTTCCTACCACAAAAAACGGGTTTTTATCACTTTTCATTTGACACACCCAAAATTGCCAAGTACGTATCTGTGACGAACCCAAAGGTGAATTGATCGCTTTTATGGGAAAAATAGCGAACATATTGGACCGTACTGGTTTTGGTACGCTACGCTTCCTTACCTTTCGATTTTGACGTAGTTGAGGCCTGAAGGCACTTGGAGCTCGAAGGTGCTTTCGAACGCATCTTCTCCCTCGTTCAGCACCTCCACCTCGATCTCCAGCCTTTTCCCTGAGCCGAGGACGTATTTTTCCACGCTTCTGTGAACAGAATAGATAACAACAGCTATAACTTCTACATTTTCCTTTATTTTCTAAATTTTTCTATATTTTCCTATCGATGAAATTTTCAGGGATTATGAGGATTGAAGTGTAGAAGATGGTCCCCTATGTGGGTAGTGCAAGGTACGATTGATATATAGATGTGTTTATTTTTCGCTATTTTGTACACTTTTACACTTATGTACACTCACAAGCATGAAGGGATGCGATTTGCTCAGATTTCCTACCCAACGATAGGCTTGGCCCGTGTTGTAGTGTAGGATCTAAGCAAAATCGCTCCATATCGGTAAATAAATTTATGTCTACTATACATCACAGTAATAAGTAAATTACTAAATGATACATGATTGGTCAGAAAAAAGGACGCATTTTGATAATCTCTAACATATACTAACTTACTTTAATATTCTTCAACTTTAATCATCTCAAAGCTTTATTAGACTCCTATATGCAGGGTGTCTACAAAACAGCTGTAAGGAATTCAAGGGGTCGATTCTACAACTAATTTCCAACAAAAAGTGTCTCTTAGAATTTTTTTTTAAACGCCTCTTTTTTCACTTTTTAAGTTAACGCCTTTTTTCACTTCAAGTTTTTTTTCGTGTTTTCGACCTTACACCATTAAAACGGTCATAACTCTCTTAAATTACACTCAAAAATTAGAAATAAGGATACCGTTGGAAAGAGCGTCAAATTTCCTATCTCCCTGATACCAAATAACAAATTTTCAGTTGAATTACACGAGGAATAAAGCAACCTAAAAAGTGAACTTAGTAAATTTTCGAAAAATTCACGTTTTTCAACGCTTATAAATATCCAAATATTACCAGGTAACAGCAACTATGTAGATCGACCCAACAAAACGTACTATGTCAATTGATCGGGATTAGGGTCAACTGAAAAACAACACCTTCTTCGCCGAGCTTTCGGTAAATGTATTACCTTCTTCAGGGCTCGAAGGTTGTCTATTTAGTGACACCACCAAAAGTCTTTGATTGTTATCAAAGTTATTATTCTCTGTGAGCTGGAGTCCTTGCGCGTTTTTGATTTTCCATTGTTCTGTTATTTAAAAAAAAGCCGGTGTTTTTTTAATTAATTTCTTCATTTACCGTAAATTTATCTTCTATAATTATGGTGGCGTCTCCACCTTCTCTTTATTTATGGACTTTTGGTGGTGTCACTAAATAGACAACCTTCGAGCCCTGAAAAAGGTAATATATTTACCGAAAGCTCGGCGAAGAAGGTGTTGTTTTTCAGTTGACCCTAATCCTGATCAATTGACATATTACCAGGTAAAGTTCTGTTGCCGGAAAGCCTAAAAACTGCGCCAGAATCTCAGCTTTCCAATGGTATAGTCAAAACATATTCTACAACCGTATTTAGGGGAGAAATTCGTGTTTGAACGCGGAAAAACGTGCATTTTTCAACGAAATCGGCGTACTGGCCTCCTGTTACCGGAGGCCTCGCGGTCTACTGCGGCGCCGACCCACCCACTTCCGACCCCTCAGATCGACTAGGCGGAGCGCCGATTTCGTTGAAAAAATGCACGTTTTTCCGCGTTCAAACACGAATTTCTCCCCTAAATACGGTTGTAGAATATGTTTTGATTATACCATTGGAAAGCCGAGATTCTGGCGCAGTTTCTTCTGAGAACTTCTGGGGACTTTTCATGCTACAAAAAAAAAATTTTCTCAATGCTAAAAATGTAGAATGAAGGTCGTGCGTTGTCAGAGTCAGTCTAGGTCTAGGGCCAGTTACATTCCCTGCGGCGGAATATCTAGTATCGTATTTCGGATCCCTTCGAGAAACTTCAATTATGTTGGGTGTCCTAAAGAATTGCAATAGTAGATTATTGCAATAGTAGATTACTTATATTGATGTTTTGAGATTAGCTACATATCATCGGATCATTTATACAATTGGATTGTACACCCAACTCCACACCCACTCGGCAGACATTTTTTAATAAGCAGGAAGAGAGGAGGTTATTTACTCTTAAATCGACGACAATTTTCATCAAACTTACGCTCTTCACCCTCAACAACAATTACAGTTAGATTAGAGTCATGAGTAAGTGCAAGTCTTGTGTCAGAGTGACTAACCTCACCAAAAGAGGTAAGCGTTACTCTACATTAATTTATAATAAAAATAATAGACAGAGGCATGATTACAAATGAAAATTAATTTAATTTTACATCGCCAAGTGTAAATTCTTGCAATCTACCTTCTGAGGCATATTGGGTAATCAAGCACTGGAAATCATTCATAAAGTGTCACTGCAAGCGATTTCTACTGTAGCGAACTAAATATCTAGTTATCTAACTGGGCTGGAGATCAGCCATTAAGATGTGTCTCCCATCTAATCAACCCAGACGTCCGTCATTCAAGGAAAACTTCTCCAACTCGAGATTGAAGCTCGCGAAAAAAAAGAAAAAAACCATTCGACTGAACTCATCAAAAATTAATATTAGGTTGTGAATCGGGCGACCTCAAAGCTCGAAATCATGTCGAGTGGAACCAGTTCTTTAGGAGAAAGGTCAGTGAGCGATATGGAGGACAGAACGATAATTTTGTCATTATCGTTGCATCATAATTCTCTCGTGTTTGAAGTAGATATTCATACGAAATTAGTTCGAGTCCTGCATCATTATGTTGATCGGTACTGTACTACGGCGTGTCATCAGTTGTCGACCACATGGTATAACGGGGACTTTGCCTCTTTTTTTCAAAAAGAGGGTTCACTGATATGGTAGAAAACTATAGTGTGCTGCTCGAAAACGCACCCAAAAAATGTAAGAGAATTGAAGGAAGATGGAAATTTTAAATGTGGTGGCAATCTGTGACGTGACGAGCTGCCCCTTACGACAGCAGCGCTACCTCTGAAAGCGCACATGAGACCATTAGCTTACGTGATCGATCACAGGAGTGCGCGCGCGACTGGCAGAAAGATCCCAGACAAGACCGTAAGAAGCAACTTTACTCACTCTTTTTAGGAGGTCCCACAACAAGACTTGGGCGTCCTTATGCGATCAATCTGGGGTAAAGTTGGACAACACTCAACAGAAAAAAATAACCAACTTGAATTTATTTGTGACGGGGAACGATGTACATAATTATGGAACTCGAGCCGGGCCTAATATTGCCCCCCCCCCCCCCTTGTGAGACTGACAAAATCCCTTACTTGTAATCCTGAACAGTTCGGAACCAAGTTTTTCAATGCTCTCCCTCACGATGTTAGGCAGCTGTCTTCAGTGGCATTTCAACGGCGAGTAAAAAGTAGGTATTTTGATTGATGCTGAAATCTACTGTATTAAGGATTATTTTGCTCTATTTTGATGATTTGTTCTTTATCTCTGTTATTGTTGTTGTATTTATAAATTGTTGTGTGTTCCTGGATTAGTAGTTTATTTGTTCACGTGTTAATCTGACGTTGTTATACCTATTCTTAGGTTTCTACAATAAAAACTTTGATTGGTTGATTGACCACACACTAATCCGTTTCAGACCATTCTGAATCAAAATCCGAGAAAAAAAACCATAGGTGTATGTCTGTGAGTGTGTGACAAAATCTTGTGTACTCTGCACAGGCCTTAGTTCTCAACCGATTTTCGTGGTTCTTTTTTTTGTTCAACTCAAAAATCTTCCAAATTGCACACCATTTCACCAGAGTATCAAATTAGCATGGGGAGGGAGCGATTGGGGGGATAACATTCACAAAATGTCGGATTTTTAAATATTTGGCTCCTTTACAGCGTACTAATTGTATCTAAGCTTTGAAATTGAGGAAAAATTCTCATTATACCTCCGGATTCTCATTAATTATTCTCTTTACCGCCATAACACTAATAGTGGTGCCACCATGGTGCCAGGGCACCATAAACCGCATATTTCTTGGTTTTGCTTCCGAGTCTACCGAGGTAGCGGAAGCTTTGTTTTCACTTTTCAAGGATGAAAAAAAAGTTCTCCAAATTCAAAATTTTCACTCGCATTTTGCATTTTAGACCTTCCTGAACAATTTGGTTCCGTGTCTGTCTGTCATGAAATCCTTGTAACGGGCATAACTATACGAAGTTTCCGATTTCTATGAAATTTTCAGGGATTGTGCGGGCTGGTGTGTAGACGGTCCCCTATGAAAATCATCATCCCCGGACTGATAGTAGCCACTGCGCATGCGCAAACGTGAATTCCTAGTAACGACCGTGCATTTGTCGCCCTCCCGTGTGACGTCAGAATCTCAAATCCTATACTTGCTATCAACAGACCCCAATAGATCAGTCGTAGCGCTTTTGACTCCCACCCAGGAGTCCCGGGTTCGACTCCCAGCCTTGCTGAGAAATTTTTTGATCCAATCACTACTCACATTTTTCATCCGAATTTGATGAAATTTTCTAGGATTGACCAGATTAGCGTGTAGATGGTCCCCTATGAGGGTAGTGCAAGGTACTTAGAGATTGGTGTTTTGAGTAAAACTACTATGCATCGGATCATCTATATAATCGGGTTATGGATACGAGGAAGCTATGTGCCACACCCACTTGGCAGACTTTTTTTTCTTAGTTTCACCTTGATTACGGATGTGAACTTCGACGGACTGCCTACCAAAACTAATGAACGTTCAATGATTGAAAGTTCAACGTTACGAAGTATTTCCGCTTTGGTGATCTACCGCTTATCCAATGGGACGTCCCCTGGAATTCATGGATTACTAACCAATATGTTTTGTTGGTGGTCGAAACGACTCTGGTTCCTTTTTGTGAATAAAAAGGGAAACGTTGGTTTTCTGTTGTATATTCTTTAGCTACAGTTTCGCAGGGACAACTTGCCAGCATCTTCAGGCTTATCAGTTAATGAAGAAAGTACACTTTTGCTTGTTTCTTTATCCAATCTTTCAATATTATTCAGAAACGCTCGTTTTATTGGATCCAAACTTGTTTGTTGGTATAATTGTTTGTGAATCGGTCCTTTAGAATTGATTAGGAAGGAATGTAGGACGAGCATTACTTTTAAAGAAAAAACTGCGGAAAAATCTTTTTCTCCCATAGTAACAAATGAAACTCTTTCCGCAGTTTTTTCTTTAAAAGTAATGCTCGTCCTACATTACTTCCTAATCAATTCTAAAGGACCGATTCACAAACAATTATACCAACAAACAAGTTTGGATCCAATAAAACGAGCGTTTCTGAATAATATTGAAAGATTGGATAAAGAAACAAGCAAAAGTGTACTTTCTTCATTAACTGATAAGCCTGAAGATGCTGGCAAGTTGTCCCTGCGAAACTGTAGCTAAAGAATATACAACAGAAAACCAACGTTTCCCTTTTTATTCACAAAAAGGAACCAGAGTCGTTTCGACCACCAACAAGTCTATATCAACCGACTCAACCCCCTACAACAACCAATATGTTTACAATACGATTCTACCTATTAGTTTATCAAGTCTTCATCTTCTCTTATTTAGTTTCAATATTAGTTAGTTACGTTACTTGAATCACATTATTTGAGTGGATCGTTTAATGTGGTCACGAAATTTTCTTGAAGAAATTAAAGAGTTTAGTGTAATTACAGTGGGGTTATCGATTTATAAATATTTAAAATAATTGCTTTCCTCTTCGACATTCAGGAGAGTTGAAGAAAAATCGGGAGCATTGCAAATTGGTCGTCTTCAAAAATTCATCTGAGGACAACGCTGGACTACGTTTGGGTTTCTTTCTGTACTTTTCATCGAACTACGTGAAAAAATAGCTTCGAAGCGGAAACCATTGTGAGTCACGAATGATAACTGATGCATGACAGCAGAATCGTGTTTGTTCTCCACTCGGAAAATAATACTCGAGTTCTCAGTGGGTCGCAAGGACAGTCCCTATTGACTGGCTCGTTTGATTTGGCCAAAAATACAATCACAAACTCCTCGATTTATCTTCATTACGAGTCAGGAACTATTTCCCGGTCTACGCGGTGGAACAACGAACCTAAACGAAAGTGTTTACTTCTGAAATCTGACTTCCTCGTGCGTCGTTATTTGAGGTGACGCGTAAAGTCGATCCATCACTTGAATAGGTAACTTGGAAGCGAAGTGAATAAAAAGAGAAACAAGTGGGTGAGACACATAGGTACAACTTTCTCGTAATCCCTAAAAGTTCAAGATCGTTTTTGATGTATTTCTAAACAATCGAATACCGTAGAATTGTAAAACTTTGGCCACTTTTTGTTGTTTTTTTTTTTTTTTTGGTAATTTCACAGTAAAATATGATTGAACTTGCTTCATGCCCAACCAGCCATTGCATTCAAAACCTGTCAGTTTCCACCTTTCCAAATCTCACCATCACCGTATAAACATCCGTTTTCTTTTGAACAAACAAACAACAAACTCTCACAAAAGACTCACATCTCTTTTCTACTGTTTTTCTTGCTATCAACATGTTGCATTTGTTTTCCAACTTCATCCGATTTCTCGTGGGTCAATCCTCATAAAAGTTTATTTGATTGTAACGATTATCGAAGATTCGACCACAAAATCAATCATTCAGAGCAGTAGGTACTACCCCAATCCTGCTCTAATAATAATAACAGCTTTTGAAACAAAAATGAAGATAGGTAGCCTGTTCTCACCTTTCTGATGAAGGAACTCATCCTGACAGTTGGCGGAACAAATCCTTAAGTACCACCAGAAAGTTTCGAAAGTTACTCAATAGTTTGTTGTAGTGCAATAGTTTGTTTCCAATGGATGATAAAAAACGAGAAAAAAACGATAATTTTGCTGAAATTACTTGAATGGGCCGACTCGTTTGATACCTAAACAAAACAAACAGCACGAGATTCCTTCTTCTTCTTCTTCTTGGTCTATTTACTGTCCGTGGGATGTTTCCCTTGTAGACATATGTATTTTCCTTCTTCTTTATTGGTTTGAGTCCTTCTGTTCCCCTCTTCTTCCATCCTTTCTCCTCGTTTTTCTCGATGTCTTATATAATTTCTTCTGTCCTTTGTTTTTCACCCAAATTTTCTGTTCTGTCCTTTTTTTTCCCTTCTATCATTGATATTTTGTGCACCAGTTCAGTCCTCCTCTCTTCAGTCTGTCCATCAAATCCAGCAGCCTTGCTCCATTCTCAAGCGATTCCTTCAGCATCCTGGTCATCCTCTCTTCCCTCGTGCCATCAAACTCCCCTCCTCCCTCCATCATCCATTCATCAACTATTGTCTTCCAATGAGCGCATTCCACCAAGATGTGCCACATATCCTCCTTTCCTTCCTCTGGCCCATCTCTATATCGTGGGTGAAGTTCCAACAGTGCCCAAGTCATTTTTTTGACATTTTGAGTTAGGCACATCAATGGATTCAAAATTTCACGCCGAATCGACTGGTAACATTGGTTTTAGGAGAATCCCCCCATAAACGCCTCAAAATCACAAAAAGGCAACACTACTCAACTCAAATGTGAAGCCAACAGTGCCCAAGTCACCTCATTTCAATGGTAAAATGTGGTCTCTCAGCTACAATCTGTGTCGGAAGTAATTAACATAATTTGTTGTCCTCTTTTTCAAAGTTTTATGGTTGAATACGTTAAATTAGTGTATAACCAACATGCATAGAACGATAAATTGTTCAGATGTGCCTTGTTCTAGCCAAGAAATCCTCCAAAAAAAGAAAGCTTTGAGTTAGGCACTGTTGTTACAACTGTTTCTGGGTTTTTAACAACGCATGTTTGATTTAGGCTTTGTTGGGAAGCAAAACACTGCTTTATTCGCATTACACTTTTTCTTAGATTTTATGGTTTTACGTTATAAATTAAATTATTTACATGATTATTCCATTATTTTGCACACCATTTTACTATACCTAATGTTAATAATGTTTGGAAACGGAGGAGTTGAGTGAAGATGACCTCATGATCCCGCTCAATGAACTTTGCAATCATTGATCGGTCATTGATCATAGAATCGATTGCATGGTCTCAAAAAATTCTACAGAATCTTAAATTGAAGGAAAAACAATACCATTATATCAAAATTTTTTGAGTTAGGGAGTTTTCAAACGTAAACGTAAACCATCGAATTTTGAGGGGGTGTTAAAAAAATTTTTTTCTTGGTCGATTCCAAAGGTTCATTATTGAAAATAATAAACCAAAAGTGACTATGATTAAGTAGTGCAACAAAGTGATTGAAAATTTCGTGTAATGCTATTTTCTAATCTTTTTTCTAAGACTGTTTTCCATTTGTAATTTTCATTAAAGTTTTTTCAATTTGATTTTTTTTTTGTTCCATGGCTCTGGTTCAGTATCTTCCTACCTTATAGTAATACATTGTGAGTTTCATGACTGTTTGTTTAAAAAAGGTGGCTTTTTGAAATCCTTGATTAATTCCTATTATTTTATTTTTTCCAATATTGGTGGCTTGGTGGAAAATAAATTAAGAATAAAACATTAATATTATTATTATTATTACTACTCTTATTATAGGTTCAATTTAATTTCTCACAACATAGCCCAACTCATCAAAGGTTTCAGACAACCTAGCCCAAGTCAACTATTTTATGAACAAGCAATAATTTCAACGAAAATTTCAAATAAATGCAAAGAGCAGCTCTTCAATAGTAAATTGACACCTGGAACCTTGCAATTATGGCTTAGGAGGAGAAATAATAATGTTTTTTGCGTCTCCTATAAAAATGGAAAAAATGACTTGAGCACTGTTGGAACTTCACCCTCGATATTCACATCTCTCACACAGTGGAGTGTGGTATCGTCCCATCAAAAACTCATACCAGTTCCCCTTCCCCTTACCAACCATTATTCTATTAGCCTTTGTTGTCTCCTCTACTGTCCTCCGCAATGTTTTAAACCATGGATTCCTGCATGGATCAGCGATGATTGCTCTCGTCCATGAACCAGCTCCTTCGTTTCTCCCATACTCCACTCTCCAATGATCTTCCTTCTTGCTTCTATGCTCCTTGATCCCGTCCATATGCCACATCCTTTCTCCCAGGTTTTCCTGAAGTGTTGTTGCTTCTTCGAAGTGCTGTTGCCGCTTCCCTGTCGGCTGTCCTGTCATGCTCTAGCCCAACATGACTGGGGTTCCAGATCAGTCTCACATCATTAAATGATGTCTGTAAATTTTACAGACTCCATCAGTCTTACCACATTTTCTCTTAGTTGAAGTAGGTGCGGTGGGGTTAACTCACCCTTATCTGCACTGTACAATGCTTCAAGAACTGACTTTGAGTCTGTAATCAGTAAGATGTTGGAGATGCAAGGATGCGAGAGAGCATGTTCTGTTGCCATTTCCAGCCCTCTAATTTCTGCCCAGAATATGGAGGATGCGTTCCTAAGCCTCTTACTCTCACTTCACAATGTTCATCGGAGCATACATAGGCAGCACCTACTCCTCTGTCATTCTTGGAGCCATCTGACCGTATGTGCAGGTAATTAGGGAATCGAGTCATGTACTCCAGTGTTCTCAGTAGTTCTAATGGGTTTTGGCCCCCACTTTTCTCTCTATGAGCTTGTCGTGGGGACAGCCTCGGGTGACCACAGGTGTTTTGTATGCACACTTTGAATGGTTGTGCAGAAAGGGGGTCTCAGTCGGTCGCCGTTCGTTCCTCGTTCCGGGTTAGTATTTAGCCAAAATCGAAAAGTTGTACTTAAATAGGAAATTTTCAAGGATTTTAGAAATTCATCAGTGCACGGACCTAGGGAATTGAAAAACTGAAATATTGCCGCTGGAATCTAAAAATCGAACAATAATTCTTCTTCTTCTTCTTTCTTGGCACTATGGTCCTTGGAGGACCAGGGCCTTCTCAACTATATCCTTCCAGTCCTTTCTATCCAATGCTCTGCGCCTCCAACCTCTGATCTGGAGCTGGCTTAGATCCCCCTCTACGTCATCTATCCAACGCAGTCGGGGTCTACCTCTAATCCTTCTACCACATGGCGTTCCATTCATGGCCTTCTTGGCAAATCTATTTTCCTCCATACGTTGCACATGGCCGAGCCACCTAAGCCTTCCTCTCCGTATGAAGGCCACCAGGTCTGGCTGTCCGTACAATGCCCTCAATTCTCTGTTATGTCGAATTCTCCATCTTCCACCTTCACATACTGGACCGAAAATTTTAAGGAGTATTTTTCTCTCCCAGCAGTTAAGCATCCGTTCACTATTATGAGTTAGTACCCAGGTCTCACTGCCGTATGTGACAACTGGTCTTATAATGGTTCGGTAAATTGTCAGCTTGGCTTTTCTTGACAGGCCACGGAATTTTAATGCTTTTTGGATGCTCCAGAAACATCTATTTCCTGCGGCGATGCGTGCTTTAATTTCAACGGTAACGTCATTGTCTTTTGTTATCAAGGCGCCAAGGTACTTGAACTCATTACAGACTGGGAAATTATGATCATTAATTCTAATAGTGTTTTGATGACTTGGAGGTAGCTCTCTAGAGGTTTTCATGTACATGGACTTAGTTTCGTTAATTTGTAGTCCTCTCAGTTTGGCCAAGCGTTCAAATTCTTCCATTGCTCTGGCGAGACTTGAGGCATTTCTTGCAAAGATGTCAACATCATCTGCGTACGCCAGGTGTTGAGTAAGCCTATTAAAGATTGTTCCTCCTGGATTTGCTCGGACGCCTCTTATCACTGATTCCATTGTAAAGTTGAATAAGGTCGTTGCGAGTGGATCTCCCTGTCGCAGTCCGACGCTCACAGGAAACTCTTTTCCTAGGAGGCCCATTACCTTCACCCTTCCCTTGGCGTTCTTCATCGAACAATAATTGCCAGAGAAAAATTGGAAAACCCATTTAGCTAAACTTGAAATTTTCAAGGATTTTAGAAATTCGTTAGTGTATGCGGTCTACAACGGAGATCAACTACTGAAACTTGGTCATCCACTCCTGATGAACCATCAGTTTTGGGCCTATGAATTTGAAACGACAAGCATGATTTTATGTTGGAGTGATGAATGTAGTTTACTCTATTTGCCAAGAATATGTACCTGTATGTGTATAACAATGAAATTCCCCAGTCTAGGCTATTCAAGTGTTTTCATCGCATCACAGAAAGCTTGAAAATTCATTGGATTTCAACGGCATTTGCACTAGCCATCAGAATGCAAGCTTTATGGGCTGGCCCTTGGGCTAGTATCTGCAATGCGATCGGTGACATCTACTGTTCATACGCAGAAGGAGATATAGCATGGTATCTCAACATCCTTATAGCACTAGCAACTCTGTAATTCGGGCGGAATTCGTAGTCATTGCTGAAGTTAGCGTGGAGGAACTCCTCAGAGACATGATCTCGTCGAATTTAGGTACCTCTTCAAAGATCAGATTAGGAACTCCTTGAACGCATTGATGGGACTTGAGCACGTCCGAAACCGACAGGTGTTAACTAGGTATATTAGCTTGTTTTTCCCAGTTTGGAAGGAAGCTGCAATAAAACAATGAGGTTACAACAGTGTCGATAGGTTGTACCTACTGGCATATGGGTTTGTCGGGAGCATGGTATCTCAACATCCTTATAGCACTAGGAACTCCTCAGAGACATGATCTCCTCGAATTTAGGTACCTCTTCAAAGATCAGATGAAGAACTCCTCGGCACGAGGAACTCCTTGAACGCAATGATGGGACTTTAGCACGTCCGAAACCGATAGATGTTAACTCGGTATATTAGCTTGTTTTTCCCTGTTTGGAAGGAAGCTGCAATAAATCAATGAGGTTACAACAGTGTCGATAGGTTGTACCTACTGGCACGTGGGTTTGTCGGGATGGCAAATCAAATGAAATACATCGATACACTTATCAAATGAAGGGTCGCGGGGAAAAAGGATCAAACTCCATTTTTTGGCCGAATTGAGATAAGCACGCCATCGTGTAGCTTGGGAGGAGTAGAACCGAAGGTTTGTTTCACTTTGTGGAAGAAAGATCGCATTCATTCTTTTAAAAGCTAAATCAAATACGGGGCTCCGGGGAAAAAGGATCAGATTCCGCGCGCTCGCAGGGAAGATAGATCAGTGTCCGATTTAAAGACCCCTTCCCTCGCCTTTGCATGAGTTGTACGGCATCACACACATCATCACATTCATCAAGCACAAAAGCTCCTACTTCTGAAGATACAAGACAGTTTTCGCAACCCCTTCTACCTCGAAGATGACTTCAGTACCAAAAGCAGGTGTAACATTGGGGAACCTTCACAACGGCCCCATACCGGGTGTAGTTCGTTATCCGCCCCCATTTTGTTCTCTCTTTTGCAAGCACACCCGACCACCTTTTTCATTTTTTGAGGAATGTTCCGTAAACTAGATTTCATCTTCTTGAGCACAATCGTGACGAATTATAATTTTTGATTGGTTATGATTGGGAAATTAGGTGTTGAAAAAAGTGGGGGCGAATACCGAACTATTTCTCTAGTGAAAAAGTTCGGTATGCGCCCCCACATAGTTAATAATGGAAAACACAACATTTTTGGTTTAAATAATTCATTTATTAATATGATTATTACTTCTGACACATATTGTGGTGTTGTATTATTCTATGGTTGGGTCATACAAATTCTTGATGCAGTCCAAAAAATGCTCAAATGGATCTATGCCCATTGACTTCACACATCTCCTACACAAAGTTATTCTCTGCCTCACCAGTTATCTCTCCCAAGAAAACGTCCCAGGCCGAATCAATGCAATTCGGTCGTGGGGGCGGTTATCGAACTTTTTCTCTAGGGAAATAGTTCGGTATACGCCCCCCACTTTTTTCAATGTCTAGTTTCATTGCTTGGAGTATTTGAAAACATAAGTGCGGTATATTATTCATACAGTACATGAAATCTAGTTTACGGAACACTCCTCAAAAATTGAAAAAGGAGGTCGGGTGTGCTTGCAAAAGAGAGAACAAAATGGGGGCGGATAACGAACTACACCCCCCATACCCATCAAACCAGCAAAATCAAAGGATTTAAAACACTTGTGTCAGTTTCTCGTCAACGCCGATGCTAACATTTTCTGAGTCACTGTCCAACAGGTTGGGGAATGTAGGAGATGATGACGCCATTTCATATTGCGACGATCCTTTAGATGAATGATTTATTCATTTATTTTTTTTTTTTTGCCTTTTTACAATTAATGTTTTGTACAAAACTGTACCTAATTTGGAAAATAAAGCCACTTTTTGCCCAACATTTTTCTGGAGGTGACAGTAAGGTACCTACAAACCCTAGTAAATTTACTGAAGTGAATTACGAGATTTGAATAAACAATAGGTAACTTGGTGATATAATTTTAGGTATTATGGTGATCGAAACGCGGATATTTGTGGGGAAAAAAGATCAAAGTCCTTACCGTGTTTGACATTTCTAATTATTTCTGGAAATTATCTTCGACCTACTTAATTTTCTTTTTTGTCACTTGAACATAATTACATTCCCGGTCAGGTGGCCATTACAGTTCACTTTTTTTATGCATAGCGTCTTTCTGGGACGACTTTAAACTTTGTTTTTCGATTTTCTCGAAATTAGGAAAAGAGGAGTTTGATCCTTTTCCCCCGTGACCCTTCAAATGATATATCGTCGATGAGATATCGATACCTACGATATATCGGAGGAAATAAACCAATGTTTCGATAAATCGGCAGATCAACTTGGAAAAACGCGTTGAAGTAGGTAGGTGAATTAAATCCTTTTAAAACAATGAAAACATCATCATTTATCGACATATCAGAGGATCTACTTGGAAAAACCTGTTGAAGTAAGTATTTAACCTAAATAAAAAGTTACTGGGTATGAATATTATCAAATTTCATAGTTTAAGAACTGAAAACGCTGCAAATTATTACACAATGGTTTATTATTTTTCTACATAGATCACTCGTCTGCAAAGCCACCAACCATCCAACATGAAGAAACACATCGATCGTATTTCGGTCAGCTATAATTTGAACGGAGATTAGGCCTCTTTTGCGATTCACACTCGTGTTTCTGATTTATCGTAAGTCCAATCCTTAAATTCTTGTAGGGAGCGAACGGTTTGTCCTACAGAGCTCCGCGTGGTCTCAAAAAATTCTATACTATCTTAAATTGAAGGAAAAACAATACCTTCATATCAAAATTTTTTGAGTTAGGGCGTTTTCCGAATTTCCAAATTCATTTTTGAACCCTTAGAGGTGACCTACATCAACCAAAATCTTCGGGGCACAACTAGACCCCAAATGGAGCCTACATACCAAATTTCATCAAAATCGGTCAATGCTAAGTGGGGAAAGTGCCGCGTACGGACGGCCAGATTTTTATTAGATTTTTGGATTCTACGTACCTTGAAACGTAAACCAACAAATTTTTAGGGGGTGTTAAAAATTTTTTTGACATTTTATGTCTTTACTATGGCACATAAATGAAAAATCGTCACGCGGGGAGCGTTATGAGGGAGCGTTACGCGGAAACTTCTGATGATTTTCACGTACAACCAATCGTTCCTAGGGAAAACTAACTTCCTCATTTTCCACCCCACAAAAATCGTTCACCACTCATTGGAAAGCTCTCAATTTATTAAACATAAGACATAAAATGTCTCTCTTGGTTGCGTACTTGTACGAAAGCTGTATCCACCGTTTGTGTTTTTAAATCAGGGTAACCTACAATTTTACTTGTCAATTTTTTCTTGGTCTAATCCAAAGGTTCATTATTGAAAATAATAAACCAAAAGTGCGAAAATATCATGGTCTCCCAGCACCATGTCAGTAGCACAGGGTTTTTGGGGTTGCAAATTTGGGGATAAACTACCCTCAGGTGTCCTAACAACAGATAAAAACGTCTGCCAAGTGGGTGTGGCACATAGCTTCCTCGTATCCATGACCTGATTGCATAGGTGATCCGATGCTTAGTAGTTGATCTCAAAACATCAATCTCAGAGTACCTTGCACAACCGTCATAGGAAACCATCTACACCCCAGTCCGCATAATCCTTGGAAATTTCTTCGAAATCGGATGAGAAATGTAGAAGTTACGGCTGTTACAAGGAATTCACGTTTGCGCATGCGCAATGGGTACTATTGGTCTAGGGACAATGATTTTCTTAGCCAATTACGACGCCAATTAGAACAATCCTAATTTCATCAAATTCGGATGAAAAATGTAGGTGTAATAGCTGTTAAAAGGATTTTACGTTTGCGCATGCGCAGCGGCTTCTGTCAATTTGGGGGCCGTGATTTTCATAGGGGACAATCTACGCCAATCTGAACAATCATGAAGGATTTCATCAAATTCACAGGAAAAATGTAAGTGGTAAAGCTGTAAAGGATATTGCGTATGCGCATGCGCAAAGGATACTGTCAATTTGGGGGCAATTATTTTCACAGGGGACCATCTACACCTCAATCGGTATGATCCCTGAGAATGTGGAAGTTATGGCTGTAGCAAGGAATTCACGTTTGCGCATGCGCAGCAGCTATTAATTTATTTCGGTATTTATGAATTACGATTTTCAAACTTTAACTCGACACACGAGGTTTTACACTTTTACTATCGAAATGCTCCCAGAGCGCTTGATCTCACGGTTTGGGGACACGCCTCTGCCTCCGAGGCCACCTGATTTGGCGACCTGTGACTTTTTTCTGTGAGGTTTCGGTTTCCTCAAATCTCAAGTTTACGAAAATAATAATACTCTTATTGGAGCGAGTTCGCAAAGAATTTTTTTAACAGACTTGCAACATGTCGGTCACCACATGAAAGACGTTATTTTTAAGGCTTGATTTCTTAACTGGGACAGGTTGTAAGAATATGGAAGTATTACTTCTTTTAATGTTGGAAAAAAATGTTTAGTGCTCATTTGGACCACCTTGTATAACCATTATTCTGAATAACCATTAGCGTGGGTGCATAAATAATGAGTACAATCTCCCAGCACGTAACGTATGCATGGTGTTGAAAGCCTATAAAACTATCACTGGTTCGATATGATCATTACGTCATCCCTCGGTTAGGGCACTGGTCCGGTAGGTACGCTATGTGTAACACAAACACGTCTTCATCTAGCCCACTGCGAAAGCTCGACGCCTCCCATTCGTCGGGACATGAATAACAAATGTCACGTAGCGTTTCCTAGTTTCCCAAGATGCCAGGCGCGACGGGTCAAAACGCATCGGACATAAAATACATTTGAGTCCCGCGGGGAAAAACGCGGATCCCGTATTCACAGAGTGTTCAAAAAACTCAGGCAAAAGCTGCTGAGCGATTGGTTCGCAACGGAATCATTCCATAAGCTGCCAGGAATTTCAACGATTTCCTTCGTGAAGGAAGAATATTTATCCTCTTTGTTATGAGGTCTGTTAGAAGTCGCACCAGAAAGCACCTACCACCTACCCTTCATAGGAGAAACTCGACCTTCGAAGATCAAGCTGCAGGATGGAATACAAGCTAGCAAGCAATCCTACATCTTTCAGTCTTAATCAGTGATTAAACGGGGTTTTATCCTTTTCTCTAGCAATTGTTGTTCAGTTTTGATGATTCTAGCGGCAGTCTTTTAGTTTTTCAATTCCCTAGGTAAATGCACTAATCAATTTCGAAAATCCTTGAAAATTTGAAATTCAAGTACAACTTTTTACTTTTGGAATTAAGCAAGTGCACGGGTATAGAAGGTATCCTAGAAGAAACAAGGAAATTGGTTGATTATTTTCTGAGAAAACTAGGATAAACTGTAGACGAAAACTGACTAGCATGGGTGGATGGGGGGGGGGGAGGACCGAGAGCCGGTTCGTAGGAGATTAGACAAACCCGGAACGAGGAAGGAAAAGCGACCAACTGAGACACCCTTCAATGCAATCATAATTGAAGCTGCAAATTCAATTTACATGTCTGAGATTCTTATCGTAATTATGTGATTCTGACGGATTTCACAAATCTTTCAATTCATGACATTACGAGTCAATAGCCACCAGAAGAACACCAACATAGAGGGTTGACAAATTTGAAATTTCGAAATGTCCTAGCTCAAATTTTTTCGATATTAAGGTACCTATTGTTTTTTTTACATTTTAAATAGTATCGCATTTTTAGAATCGAATGAGATAACTCAGAGCTCTGTAGGACAACCTTCGCTCCCAATCAGTTGGATTAACGATAAATCAGAAACACGAGTGTGAATCGCAAAAGAGGCATAATCTCCGTTCAAATTGTAGCTGACCAAAATGCGATCGCTGTTCGTTTCTTCGAGTTGTACTCAGCTTTGCGTCCTCAGCAGCCAGTGATCAAATTTCCTAATGAAGGCACCCACAACTCTACATCTTCGAATTAAGTGTGAAGCAATAATATGGTTGGTACGAGGGACGTCTGGAAAAAAAGGGGACAAATGCTGTTAAAATTAGAAAAATGCATATATTTTAATGAAATTTTCAGGATATGTTCAAAATGTAATCCTTCATTTTTCAACATAGTCCCCGGCAAGTTCCACACACTTCTGCATCCTAGGCACGAGCTTTTTTTATGCCTTCGTCATAGACGCTCCGCTCCACCTCCAACAGCCACTTCTCCACAGTCTCCTTAACCTCCTCGTCGCTGGAAAACCGTTTTCCACCCAGGAACTCCTTCAGTTTTGTGAACAGATGAAAATCCGAGGGCGCCAGGTCATGGGAATATGGTGGGTGGTTAATGACATCCCATCCAAATCTCACAAGGAGGTCCTGGGTCACACGCGCGGTGTGGGGCCTGGCGTTGTCATGAAGGAGGCTCACGCCTCGAGTCAGCATTCCCCTCCTTTTCTCCTTAATTTTTTTTTCAATTTTGTTAAGGTTTCACAATAGGCATTGGCGTTGATGGTGGTCCCTCTGACCATGAAATCAACCAATAACACTCCCTTTCTGTCCCAGAACATAGACGGCCTCCCACTTCTTTCTTCATCAAGCGTGTCTGTGCGACCTTCTTTAAACTCCTTAACCCACTTGAAAACCTTCGAACGTGTCATCACATCAGGTTCATAGGTTTCCGTTAGCTGACGATGGATTTCGGCAGCTGAATTTCGGCGCAAAGTGAGGAACTTGATCACTGCCCGAATCTCGCACCTGCGGTAGGTGGAGCGAATGACACCTGCAGAGGTTGACGCGACGGGCTCCTGCGACGAAATTTTTGAACGAACTGAGACGGGCGAGCGCTCATTGTGACCGTTAGGAGTTCCTACACGCAGGTATGCCAACTTTGAAAAAAAAAATTCCCATCACCCCCAACGACAATTGTCCCCTTTTTTTCCGGACGTCCCTCGTAGTTAGTGACTAATGAAAAACTGTGTTTTCTTGCAGGCGAGTGATCTGTACAGAAAAATAATAAACCTTTGTGTAATAATTTCCAATGTTTTGTGTCGTAAAACACATCTGAGCTGTTTCGGACGTCCATTAGCGTACACAGCTAATCTTCGTTCAAATTGTAGCTGACCAAAATGCGATCGCTGTTCGTTTCTTTTTCTTTGAGTTGTACTCAGTTTTGCATCCTTAGCAACCTGTTTTCAAATTTCCTATTGAAAGCACTCACAACTCTTCATTTCTTCAAATTAAACTTGTATTTTTTTTCTTTCGTAAGGGGTGAGGAAATCTCTGAGGAGATCCAGGCTCTGACTCGACTCCAAAATTAAACTTGATTGTGAAGCGAATATAGTTGGTAGGTAGGGACAATAATAAAATATAATAAACCTTTATGTAATAATTTGCAGCGTTTTGAACATTGGAGGCGAATGTACCGTAATTTACACGATCTTCATTTGATTTGTAAATAATGCTTGTCAATGACGTCATCCTTTCTTTTGTTATTATGGAAGATTTGGCACGTTTCTGCTGGGCCCTGGGGTGACGAATTCCATCTTCAATTCTTCACATCAAAGAAACGAAGTTCAATGGCCGAAAACGGAAGTCCAGAAGAGTCGACGCTTCTAGTTGGAAGTGCGTGATGAAATCACGTTGCAACGAAGAAATATGAGGTCTAGTTCACCACCGATGGGCCATTCTTCATCCAATAGAGCACCAGTCGGAAGGAAGACGCCTTCTGGACCACCAGGAAGCGACCGTCCCCGTCCAGACGTCAACGGTAACGGAGAGAACCAAAATTAGCCGAATGAGCTGTCAAGGCGAACCAATGAAACGTAAATCAATTGTTCGCGCCTCAACTTCGAAAATCAATTCGCCATTGACCGACAGAGTTGACCGGGTAACGGATAACAAGGTCGGAAGACGGACCAGGAAGAAGGAACTCATCCGACACGCCACCGCGTTTCCAGGAGGTCTGAGGCCGGTGAAAGTGGTCGACAGGTGTTCATAACAAACCGCGAGGCGAGCCGACGAGTTCAACGAACGGCCGACGAAAAACTGAGAACACGCGATTTCTGAGGGTTCGAAATGTTGCGTCATCCAGATTCATCAGACAGGCAGACGTCGTCAGGAGGTTGAGATGCGGATGCAGCCGAACCTTATTTACCCAGCAAAGTCAAATGAGATTTTGTTTTATTATTTACAATAATAGACCTTTGGAATCGAACAAGAAAAAAAATTTAACCATCACCTCAAAATTTGTTGTTTTACGTTTCAAGGAACGGAAAACCGAATAAAACTTTTGTCGTCCGTCCGTCGTACGCGGCACTTTCCTTAGTTACCACAGACCGATTTTTATGAAATTTGGTTGTGCCCCGAAGCTTTTGGTTGATTTCAGTCACTTGAAAAATAAGGGTTAAAATTTTGAAAAAAGCCCTACTTAGCTCGAAAAATTTTGATATAAGGTATTCTTTTTCCATTAATAAATTTAAAATAGTATTGAATTTCTTGGATCGAATGAGACCACCCAGAGCTCTGTAGGACAAACCGTTTGGTTCTCAGTCCGTACAAAAACTTGAGGGTTGGACTTAACGATAAATCAGAAACACGAGTGTGAATCGCAAAAGAGGCCTAATCTCCGTTCAAATTGAAGCTGACCAAAATGCGATCGCAGTTCGTTTCTTTGAGTTGAGGAGCATCTAGGGAAAGAAACTGGTGGAACGGCCCGAGCGCTATCTAGCGACGATTAGATGAACCTTTTCTTCTTTTTTGGCAAGATGGATGCACCTTCGTTAGCAACCGGTGGTAATGTCTGTAGATCCCTGCCTAATCTGTAGGAAACTATACTCTATAGGATTCTAATCTAGGATTTGCCCACAATGAAAAAGCCAATCAAATCTGTTTGAGGCATCAATAAGAAAGGCATTCAGTCTGAAATGGAAATCTATGTACTCGTAGGTGAACAACATTAATTTTTAAAGCATTCTATTATTTACGAATTAGAATCACAACACACGACACCTTCATCACATAAGCCAACTTATAAGAGAGATAACCCAGGTTTTTGAGCTCCGGAAGGTTCATCTTAGCTTCTCTACGCAGCGCTCACGCCGTTCCACCACTCTCCTCCCCTAGATGCTCCTCAATGAGTTGTACCCAGTTTTGCCTCATAATCCCCATAATTAGGGCAACATCAACTCCCTATTTCTTCGAACTGAGTGTGAAGCGTTTATTTCCTCCAAATAAACTTGACTGTGAAGTGAGTATATGCAGTAGGTAGGCAGTGGCAGAGCCGTGTTCTTTGCAGACGAGTGATTTATATAGGAAAATGATAAATGCATGCATTCCAGGGGACGTCCCATTGGATAAGCATTAGATCAGTTTAACCAGTTGGTAAGCGATAAAACTGTTTCACTCGATGTAATTTGGTTTATTACTTTAGGCAAGAAATAGTGACCCCCCCCCCTTTCCATTATCTACCAAAACATTTCTAGCGGCATGGGAGCCTCGAATCTGAAGAGCATTTTAAAATCCATGATCTACGATACCCAACATGCGAATTCGAGTTCACCCCCCCCCCCCAACCCCAATGGTGCCAGTCTGGCACCAAAGCGGAAATACGTCGTAACATTGAACTTCCATCTATTAGTTTTAGTAGGCGGTCCGTCGAGGTTCACATCCGTATTCAAGGTGAAACACAAAAAAAAAAAAAAAAAAAAAAAAAAAAAAAAAAAAAAAAAAAAAAAAAACACGAAATATACGGTTTATGGTGTCCTGGCACCATGGTGGCACCACTATTAGTTCCATAGTCGTACAGAGAATAATTCATGAAAATCCGGAGGTATAATGAGAATTTTTCCTTAATTTCAAAGCTTGGGGACAGTTAGTAAGCAGTAAAGGAACCGAAATATTGAAAAATCGGATATTTTGTGAATATTATCCCCCCCACTCGCCCCCTCCCCTTGCGAATTTTGGTACTCTGGTGAAATTAGGTACAACTCGGAAGTTATTTGAGTCAAACAAAAAAAAGAAACACGCAAATCGGTTGGAAATTGAGGCCTGGGCAGAGTTTACAAGATTACGCCCGCAAACGCACGTTTTTTAAGCATTAACCCCCCCTTTCCCCCCTTAAAAAGCAAAATTCAGAATTCCGGCGCCGTAGTGCACAACTAGATAGTTTTCCGCGTCGATGAAAAAAAGAACCACAAAAATCGGTTGAGAACTAAGGGCTGTGCAGAGTACACAAAATTATGCCCAAAAACGCACGTTTTTTGAGCATTAACCCCCCCCTTTCCCCCTCTTAAAAGGCAAAATTCGAAATTCCGGCGACGTAGTGCACAACTAGATAGTTTTCCGCGTCGAACAAAAAAAGAACCAGGAAAATCGATTGAGAACTAAGGCCTGGGCAGAGTACACAAGATTTTGTTACACACACACACACACACACACACACACACACATACACACACACACACACACACACACACACAGACATACACCTATGGTTTTTTTTCGCGGATTTGGATTCAGAATGGTCTAAAACGGATTACTGTGTGGTTATTTTTTTTTTCTGTTGAGTGTTGTCCAACTTCACCCCAGATCGATCGCATAAGGACGCCCAAGTCTTACTGTGGGACGTCCTAAAAATGATAAATCTGTGTAATAATTTTGCAGCGGTTTTTAAAGAACGCATCCCATTCGTGCAACATGGATGAAAGAGGATTTATTTGCAGAAAATGATTAAGAAATATTTTGACCGATTTTGGTTTATTATTTTCAATAATGAACCTTTGAAAGGACCAAGAAAATTTTTTCAACCCCCCCTCAAAGTTGGTTGGTTTACGTTTCAAGGTACGTAGAATCCAAAAATCGAATAAAAATTTGGCCGTTCGTCCGCGGCACTTTCCTCACTTAGCATTACCGATTTTGATGAAATTTGGTATGTAGGCTCCATTTGGGGTCTAGTTGTGCCCCGAAGATTTTGGTTGATGTAGGTCACTTCTAAGGGTTCAAAAATGAATTTTGAAATTTTTTAAACGCCCTAACTCAAAAAATTTCTATATAAATGTTGTTTTTTCTTCAATTTAAGATTCCATAGAATTTTTAGAATTTTTGAGACATCACGGAGCTCTGTAGGACAAACCGTCCGCTCCCTACGAGAATTTAAGTGTTGGACTTACGATAAATCAGAAACACGAGTGTGAATCGCAAAAGAGGCCTAATCTCAGTTTAAATTTTATCAGACCGAAATGCGATCGCTGTTTTTCTTCATGTTGGTTGGTGGTAACAATGGCAAAGCTGTGTTCTTTGCAGGCGAGTGATCTATATGGAAAAATAATAAACCCTTGTTTAATAATGTGCAGCGTTTTTTTCAAGCGTTCACTTTATTTTCCCCTCGTTAGTCAACTGAAACGACGCTCGCTTGTGAGATGTTTCGTCAGCTGAGTGAAAATATGAATGAGAGGAGACCGACTTATTTTAGAACGAGAGTCATGGTCGTCTCCTGGCAGCACCGCTCCACTTTTTCAAACGTTATCGACAAACGCAAACACTTTGAAGAGACGGATTTCGTCTTATCGGCCCTCGATGGGACCGACATCCACGTGAACGTCGGGGAACAACTGCTCTAGGTCAACTTTCCTCTCAGGGTTAGGTCCGTTTTTGTGGAATGTCGGCGCCAATAGTCGATAACGGCACAAGTGAAAATGAGTTGGGTTTTCGCCGATTATGAATCCACGGGTAGACAGAAGGTAAGAAAAATCGCTTTCACCCTCGAGTGTCGGATGGTTGTAACAACCGTGGTTCTAATTGCTTCCGAGCACTTCCAAGGGTCTGCGAACGAAACCAAAGAGGTAACGAGGTGACTCACCGTCGGATTACGTTCGACACACAGACAGACACTGGACTGAAATTGTGCCGAAGATCCAGATTTTTTGACTTGCAGCAACAAATTTAGAAAACGCTTCAAATTATCACACAACGGTTTATTTTTTCAAGCTTTTATTTAGTTTACCCTGTCCCGTTGTCTGTTTTGGTTTATTATTTTCAATAATGAACCTTTGGAATCGAACAAGAAAAAAAATTTTCAACACCCCTTCAAAATTTGATGGTTTACGTTTCAAGGTAAGTAGAATCCAAAAATCGAATAAAAATTTGGCCGTCCGTCCGCCGTGCGCCGTACGCGGCACTTTTGCCACTTAGCATTGACCGATTTTGATGAAATTTGGTATGTAGGCTCCATTTGGGGTCTAGTTGTGCCCCGAAGCTTTTGGTTGAAGTAGGTCACTTCTAAGGGTTCCAAAATCAATTTTGAAATTTTGAAAACGCCCTAACTCAAAAAATTTTGATTTAAAGGTATTGTTTTTCCTTCAATTTTGGATTCTATAGAATTTTTAAAATTTTTTGAGACCACCCGGAGCTCTGTAGGACAAACCGTTCGCTCCCTACAAAAATTTAAGGGTTTATATTGAAATATATATATATAAAAATCAAAACACAAGTGTGAATCGCAAAAGAGGCCTAATCTCCGTTCAAATTAGAGCTGACCGAAATGCGATCGATGGTTGGTGATTTTGATTTTTTTTTAAATTTTTTTTTGATTTTTTTTGATTTTTTTATATTGGATGGTTGGTGATTTTGTAGACGAGTGATCTATATAGAAAAATAATAAACCATTGTGTAATAATTTGCAGCGTTTTTTTCAGTAATAGGCATGAATTTAAATTTTTAAAAATTAAAACGATGTTTTACGAATATCAATACAATTTTGAGTTTTGCTTCCGAGTCTACCAAGGTAGCGGAAGCTTTGTTTTCACTTTTCAAGGACGAAAAAAAAAAGTTCTCCAAAATAAAAATTTTCACTCGCGTTTTGCGTTTTAGACCTTTCTGAACAATTTTGGTTCAGTGTCTGTGTGTCTGTGTGTCTGTGTGTCTGTGTGTCTGTCTGTCTGTCTGTCTGTCTGTCTGTGTGTCTGTCATGATTTCCTTGTAACGCGCATAACTATACGAAGTTATTGTCCGATTTCAATGAAATTTTCAGGGATTGTGCGGGTTGGTGTGTAGACGGTTCCCTATGAAAATCATCATCCCCGGACTGATAGAAGCGACTGCGCATGCGCGAACGTGAATTCCTTGAAACGGCCTTAACTTCTACATTTTCCGTCCAATTTCAATGAAATTTTCAGGGATTGTGCGGGTTGGTGTGAAGACGGTCCCCTAGGAAAATCATCATCCCCGGACTGATAGAAGCGACTGCGCATGCGCAAACGTGAATTCCTTGAAACGGCCATAACTTCCACATTTTCCACCCGATTTCGATGAAATTTTCAGGGATTACGCTGATTAGGTTGTAGATGGTCTCCAATGAAAATCAAGGCCTTAAAATTTATAGAAGCCTCTTAGCATGCGCATACGTAAAATCCTTGTAACAGCCATACCATTTACATTTTTCATCCGAATTTGATGAAATTTTTTAGGATTGTCCAGATTAGCGTGTAGATGGTCCCCTATGAGGGTAGTGAAAGGTACTTAGGGATTGGTGTTTTGAGATTAACTACTATGCATCGGATCATCTATATAATCGGGTTATGGACACGAGGAAGCTATGTGCCACACCCACTTGGCAGACGTTTTTTGGTGTGACCATAAAACATGCGTGATGACCTAGGTAAGACCGTATAAATTTCCCCTCAGAAAGAATGTTTCCAAGTACCTATCCTGTGGAAGTCGGTCGAATATGAGTAGAGTTGCCAACCTCTGTCCTCCTGAGGGAACATTAATCTACTTACCATTCGTCGGCTCAGTGAGGAATTTCTTAATGACTACTTTCTTAACAAATAATTCTAGTAGTGAATCTTGAATTAAATAAATTATAAAAGATTAAAAAAAAAAGGTTTTATACGACACTAGTGACCCACGAGCCACCATTTCAGATGTTCTAACAAGAACTGGTTCATTAAACCAGCTATTGGTGAAACTTCATGGATGGTCCGACTCTAGATGGTCCATTCGATTAAAAAACTGGAATATTTCAAATTTTTTAAAAAAAAAGATAATGAAAGCATTTTGAAAATGATAGGATATATATTATATTAGTCGCCCCTTGGAATTGCCTGCGAGTAGCCAAAAGTTTCGGGGCAAAAATACAACAAGAATTCGTAGAACAAACAGAATTTCATCAATTTTGGACAACGTTGTGCAAACAACTGCGATTGGCGTACCAGTCTGATTGTTTTATTAGATTTTTGGATTCTATAAAACATTAAATGCTGAGGGGGATTATAGTTGGTTTTCCTATTTGATTCGAATGAATCAATATTAAAACGCTGCAAATTATTACACAATGGTTTATTATTTGTTATTTTGCTTCCGAGTCTACCAAGGTAGCGGAAGCTTTGTTTTCACTTTTCAAGGACGAAAAAAAAAGTTCTCCAAAATCAAAATTTTCACTCGCGTTTTGCGTTTTAGACCTTTCTGAACAATTTTGGTTCCGTGTCTGTGTGTCTGTCTGTCATGAATTCCTTGTAACGCGCATAACTATACGAAGTTATTGTCCGATTTCTATGAAATTTTCAGGGATTGTGCGGGTTGGTGTGTAGACGGTCCCCTATGAAAATCATCATCCTCGGACTGATAGAAGCGACTGCGCATGCGCAAACGTGAATTCCTTGTAACAGCCATAACTTCCACATTTTTCATCCGATTTCAATGAAATTTTCAGGGATGTTACAGATTAGTATTTTGATGGTCCCCTATGAAAATCACTACCTTCGGACTGATAGTAGCCACTGCGCATGCGCAAATGGTAATTTCCTTGTAACAGCCATAACTTCCACATTTTCTACCCGATTTCGATGAAATCTTCAGGTATTATGCAGATTAGGTTGTAGACGGTCCCCTATGAAAATCATCATCCTCGGACTGATATAAGCGACTGCGCATGCGCAAACGTGAATTCCTTGTAACGGCCATAACTTCTACATTTTCCATCCAATTTCAATGAAATTTTCAGGGATCTTACAGATTAGTATTTAGATGATCCCCTATGAAAATCATTACCTTCGGATAAATAGTGGCCACTGCGCATGCGCAAACGTGAATTTCCTTTTAACGGCCATAACTTCCACTTTTTCTACCCGATTTCGATGAAATTTCCAGGGATTGTGCGGATTAGGTTGTAGATGGTCCCTAATGAAGATACCCCCGGACTGATAGTAGCCGCTGCGCATGCGCATACGTAAAATCCTTGAAATAGCCATAACATATAAATTTTTCATCCAAATTTGATGAAATTTTCTAGGATTGTCCAGATTAGCGTGTAGATGATCCCCTATGAGGGTAGTGAAAGGTACTTAGAGATTGGTGTTTTCAGATTAACTACTATGCATCGGATCATCTATATAATCGGGTTATGGATACGAGGAAGCTATGTGCCACACCCACTTCGCAGACGTTTTTCTATATAGATCACTCGTCTGCAAAGCCACCAACCAACATGAACAAAAACATCGATCGTATTTCGGTCAGCTTTAATTTGAACGGAGATTAGGCCTCTTTTACGATTCACACTTGTGTTTCTGATTTATCGTACGTCCAACCTTTAAATTCTCGTACGGAAATTTTTTTATTCGATTTTCGGATTCTACGTACGTTGAAACGTAAAACATCAAATTTTGAGGGGGGGGGGGGGGGTTAAAATTTGTTTTCTTGCTCGATTATAAAGGCTTATTATTGAAAATAATAATCCAATAGGATAGGGAAAGGTTGATTCAGCCAATCTCCACTAAGGTAAACTGTATTTTGCATTAGGTATAACAAAATGTTCAATTAAAGTGAATAAAATGATTATTCATCCGCTTGTTGGTCCGTCACCTCATGATCCACAGGATATTATCGCACACGGATCAATAGGGAGGGAATTGGATGTCAGAAAGCTTATTTAGTTTTTGTTTTGAAGTAAATTTTGTTTTTAATAAACTAAATCTCTATCTTATGACTGAGCGCAACGTACCCGACTGGAAGTTCACGCAACACAGTCTATCTCCAATAATAATGTAATGGAAAATAATCTTAGATTTCAGTTTGTATTGGCGAATACCTGCGATATGGCTCACAAATTTCCTTATAAAAAGTCCTCCTTATCTTATTACGACGTTAGAAATCGGTTTTTAGTGTCTCGAAAATTTAGAAAAAATTAGTTAGGTCTTATTGCCACTTCACCCTTGAAATGGTGTTTGTTTTTTTTTTCGAAAAAGCAGTTTGAAAAGAGAGTTGAACGGAAATGCCAGCTTTGTCATCACAGTTTTATTGAGCAACGCGCTGCTACACACTTTACAAGGCCTACATCGAATTGTTCAGCGAAAGTACGGAAATTATTATTAGATTTCGCGTACGCGTAGACTAAAGGTGAAGGCCCAAACAGTGTCCTTCACCTAAGCAGTCAATGACGGTTCTGAAATCAAGAACTCATAAAGAAGACATTCGCCGACAACCATAAATCTACCGGGAGTCGCACGCAATACCTTCTTTGTGCACAGTTGGCACGAGAAACCTCCCCCCGATAACCTCAATAAACCACTAATAGCGAATTTCTTTCAAAGCTCTTTGAAAAACGAAGGTTCCATCAAGAAGATAATTAGTTATTCTGTGTCACCTTCTTCACAAATGAACCGGGACCAAGGACGAGTGTCGCCAATGAGTTTTCATCTATGGAAAAATGGTGAAGTTGAAGGTGATTGTTATTTTTTCGCGTCTTGCGAGGTTCGCAATGCCGCCATTGCATTTGCTCTTCTCGGCACATTGAGAGAAATTGCTACGAATTTTGCATTTGGCATGAAACTTGTTTCCTCTGGAATTTGTCATTTGTTGTGTAAACTCCAGAGAAGGATTCCAATGCATGATCTTCCACGAATCAAAGTAGTTTTAGAAGATGACACCACCTAGTGATATAAATTTCTTCGGTGCCCTGAAGTATTACATTTAACTGAGTGCTCAAATCATTTTCATGGGTTTGTGGTGTGATTTGAATTCGTAGGTGCCATTCTAATTTGGTGGCGCCATGTAAAGGACTTTGAGAAACGGTGTTCTGACGTTGACGTTTCTATATTTTGTCGAGTTTCAGTTTTTAAGACTTGGGCGTCCTAAGAGATTAATCAGGGACGAAGACGGACAACACTCGACAGAAAAAAAACGACGACCTTATCCGTTTTAGACCGTTTAGAATCCAAATCCATAAGTGTATGTCTGTTTGTGTGTCAAAATCTTGTGTTCTCTGCCTAAGCCTCTATTTCCAACCGATTTGCGAGATTTTTGTTTTTTTTTGTTCTATTCGGAAATCTATCTAGTTGTGCACTACGTCGCCAGAATTTCGAGAGGAAATAAGGTGCATTTTCACAATATTTTGTGTGAGCTTCCTACTCCTTTATGAGTTTCCTTTTTTGTTCGACACGTATTACAACCTAGTGGCACATTACTTCATCAGAATATCGAAATTAGCGTGAGAAGAGGGCAAGTGAGAGGATAATATTCACGAAATACTCGATTTCTCATTATTACGGTTCTTATTAAAACTTACTAATGGGAGCCAAGCATTGAAATGGAGGTAAGACAATCAATACAACATGTATAATGGAGCAAACCAGTGGTGTCACCGTGGTGCCAGGCTCCGGGGGGGGGGGGGGGGGGGGGGGGTGTCGAATTTAGGGACGGCACGATACTCCAAAGTATCGATACTCCTTTCGATACGATATATCTCAGGAAGTATCGATACCGATATTATAATATATCGAAACTTTCATACTATCGGCTCGAAGTATCGATAGGTACCACCGATATTTCAAATTAATCAACCGATGATTTTTCACTCCAAATAAAAACCGTATTAATTAAGAAAAGGCAATATATTTTTTTAACAATAAATTAAAACGTAATAAAAGTCAATGACAATTAAAAATGTAATAAAAGCCAATAATGCAAAATGCAATAAAAATGAATAATCGTTTCATGTTATCACAATTCCAATTCTTATTTACAAGAAATCTCTGTTCAATGGAATGGTGTTTTTCTTCCACTACAAATCGAAAGGATCGATCAATAAATCAGTTACAATACAAATAACACTATTTATTAATCGAAAAAGCCGTTCGCACGTGACTGATGTCGCCATCACGATTAATATTTCGCACGCCTCCCTCTTTTTGTAAGTTCGGGAAAACGGGTTTAAATTCCTTCCAAACTCACATTGGATATTGATACAATTTTGAGGCTATCGTGGCGATATATCGTTTCAATTGATAAAATTCTGAGCCTATTTCAAAATAGGCTTACACTTAGTGTTAGGCTTACACTTAGTGTTAGTCTATGGCAGACAATACATGGTATTATTTTCTAGTTACTTATTTGGTATTTGTTCATCAATTTACTTTGGCAAAATTTTCGATAATATCGTCAAGAAAGTATCGATATCTCCGATATTTTAGGCAAAAGTATCGATACCAATATATCGGTTTGAGTTTTGCATCAAAAGTATCGATACAAATATCGGCATCCATACCAAAAAAGTATCGATACTCCGATAAATCGGTGGTATCGTGGCGTCCCTAGTCGAATTCGCATGCTGGGCATCGTAGATCACGAACTTCAAAATGCTGTTCAAATTCGAGAGTCGCTCTCGCATAACCGACCATAGAAACCAATTTTAGTATCAAATTGTAATTCTTGTAACCAATTGTAATTGTTGTAACCAATTCTTGTAACGAATTGTAGAACCAGTTTTAGTTACAAACCATAGAAACCTCTTCAGTTATGAATTATAGAGAGCCTGGAGAGAAAATACCGTTATCTCAAAATACATGGGGATGTGTGCCCATAAGTAAGTGTAAGTGAACGAGCTGTTTTCTCATACATCAAGTGTAATAATTATTATGTTTGACTGCTTGTGTGAACCTCTTTGTTAGGAACTACAAAGTATGCAGTTATAAGTGATCATAAAGAGAAAAAAAATTAATTTCGATTTTGGTTTCTCAAACGTGTGACTTTACGTGTAATTGTAAACCTACTTTACAATCATTACTTTGCTTTTATCATCATTTATTTATCTTTTATTTATCATTTATTTTATATTTTATTGTCATTACTTTATTTCATTTTGAAGGTTACGGAATTGCATAGAAGATAATAGTAATCATGATAATAATAATTCCGTCTTTCAGGATGCCCCTTCTTGAAGTCATATCGCTTACCAATATAGGACCTTCTTTCGACGATGTGCAGTTTTGCCTTAAGATTTTGTGAATAGAAATGGTATTGGTGGTTTCGATAATTATTACTGATGAAGCTGGAGATCCCAGCAGTTTGAATGAAGGCGTTCTCTGTATTTTCTAGGTTGGAAACACATCCCCACGGAAGCAATCGTATTTGTAGAGTAATCTGCACAAGTTTGCTTTTTCATCCTCTCCGGAACATTAGAAACGTCATAAAATTGAAAATGACCACTCGTGGAACTGTAAGTAAATTGTTTCTGAATAAATTATTGAGGAAAGTGACACCAACTGAAACTAAAGAATCCTTTGCAGCACCGAAATGCTCATCCCCTGAGAACCGAAACGGATCGAAGGTGCAGAATCCTCAAACCCGTCAACTTTCTTCCTTTTCCCTTCAACAACAGGCAGTAGAAAGTAGTTACAGAACCCGCCCTAAGGTGATCCCTGAATGAAGATGCCGTATCTATCTTTTGTGCTGTGTGCTGAGAATATCCTTTTGTGCGTCCCCCCGACTTTGAAACAGAATTAGAACTTGAAAAGACCGTTTTCATTCATATTTCAAAATATTAACATCCGCTGCTTTTAACGTTTCTTCTAGATTTTGCATTCTGGGTTTTTTGTTCGAACGAGGATCGAAAGGTTGACTGTATGCATAATTGCGGAAGCATCGCATTTTCTTGAGACCTTGAACGAATTCGCTAAGGTTAAAACATTCCCAACTTGAATTCATTGGGTGCTAAATTAAGCAACAAACGTTGCAGCTTCACATGCGGCATCACAGGAGTTGATTTTAGATTCTTCAAGAATACCTTCAAATTAGAGAAGGTTTGCAGCCATTTATAGATCGGTTGAATCGATAATTTATGTAGGTAATGCATGTTGAGATCTCTTTTTTTACTGTTTTCAAAATAGGGAGTATAAATATAGATAATTGTAAAGGATAAATATAGATAAATTGGTAAAATTTTATACCGACTCTGAATTTCAATTTAAAACTTGTTTTAGTTCGTGGAATAGAGAGCAATTTGTGATGGAGAGTGTTGGCCGGCCCTTAACCATTAAAAGATGTGGGTTTGGTAGGTAGGATAGTGAATCACCTGGCCCGTAACCATTAATAGATGTGGGTTTGGTAGGTAGGATAGTGGATCACCTGGCCCGTAACCATTAATAGATGTGGGTTTGGTAGGTAGGATGGTGGATCAGCTGGCCCGTAACCATTAATAGATGTGGGTTTGGTAGGTAGGATAGTGGATCACCTGGCCCTTAACCATTAATAGATGTGGGTTTGGTAGGTAGGATAGTGGATCACCTGGCCCGTAACCATTAATAGATGTGGGTTTGGTAGGTAGGATAGTGGATCACCTGGCCCGTAACCATTAATAGATGTGGGTTTGGTAGGTAGGATAGTGGATCACCTGGCCCGTAACCATTAATAGATGTGGGTTTGGTAGGTAGGATAGTGGATCACCTGGCCCGTAACCATTAATAGATGTGGGTTTGGTAGGTAGGATAGTGGATCACCTGGCCCGTAACCATTAATAGATGTGGGTTTGGTAGGTAGGATAGTGGATCACCTGGCCCGTAACCATTAATAGATGTGGGTTTGGTAGGTAGGATAGTGGATCACCTGGCCCGTAACCATTAATAGATGTGGGTTTGGTAGGTAGGATAGTGGATCACCTGGCCCGTAACCATTAATAGATGTGGGTTTGGTAGGTAGGATAGTGGATCACCTGGCCCGTAACCATTAATAGATGTGGGTTTGGTAGGTAGGATAGTGGATCACCTGGCCCGTAACCATTAATAGATGTGGGTTTGGTAGGTAGGATAGTGGATCACCTGGCCCGTAACCATTAATAGATGTGGGTTTGGTAGGTAGGATAGTGGATCACCTGGCCCGTAACCATTAATAGATGTGGGTTTTGTAGGTAGGATAGTGGATCACCTGGCCCGTAACCATTAATAGATGTGGGTTTGGTAGGTAGGATAGTGGATCACCTGGCACGTAGCCACTAATAGATGTGGGTTTGGTTGGTAGGATAGTGGATCACCTGGCCCAAAACCGTTGAATGGTCGTGGAAGGTGGAGGTAAGGAAGTAAGCTAGCGAGACAGAGACTTGAATGATAATAATAATGGATACCTCAATTGAAGGTGAGACGTAACCCTAATGGGGTATTTCAGTCAATTTTTTTAATTTTTTTTTTTTTTTTTCAAAAGAGTATGGCTCAGGAATAACGGTAATCGGGTCTGTTCGTCGAGAAAATGTTTTTAAAAAATCAGAGAATGGTGTGACGTAGCTAGCCAATCTTTACGTAGCTAGCCAACTGTCTTTGAAAAAAGTATCCATGCACAGAGAAGAGATGAAACCCTTGGAGGACCTCTTGGATACTACAAAATACTACTCACACACGCGCGTGGCACAAGTGTGTGTGCGTTAAGGGAGGCCCGCCTTTTTTTCAAACGTGTGATCTCTAATTAATTTTTCTACCACATGTTATAGTATCATTGGGCTTAAAGTTGGACTACCTATATTGGTTTTCAAGGGCGCTGAATCCAAATTTGAGGTTCAAAAACCTGAATTTCCGACCCACTGAAATACCCCATTGTTACTTATCAGCCTGAAGAAGATGGCCTCAAAGTGACGCGTGTTTTGTCTACCAGATTATCAAACACACTGAAAAGTAGCTGAGATTGTTCGTTTAATTGGCATTTGGAGCGTTAGGTTTGAGTTTCTTAAAAGTTTTAGTTTCGAGTTTTGGGTTAGAACTCGTGTGTTTTTTTTTTTTTCAAATTGAAGTTGGGGGTGGTGATAGTTGGAGCTCTGGTGACGACTGGTGCACTTAGCTATGGTTTTGCCTAGAAAGCAGGGTTGCCACTGTTTCAAAGAAATGTTTAAAATAAATGTTTGAGAAATAGGTTGTTTTAAAACTCTCTTTTCAAATTGTGTTTAAAACAGGATCAGTAAGAGGAAAATGACGATGACCTCATGCGAAATGAGTAACTAAGTAACAAATAGGTTCGAAGCTACACTACAGATTTCAATTTCCATTCAAGCAGTAGAATAACAAGTTACTCGTAGATATCACCAGCATGGACATTTTTGTAAAAAATAGATATCAACTTTTTTTTTTGCTTTACTTTTGTAGTGGGTACTTAAATTTTGGTGATTGGAGTTTTACAAGATTTATTTTCATTTTCATTAAATTGCATGCTTTATGTATGAGTTTATTACTAATACTGTAATGGATATTTTCTGCCTTTTTAAAAATAAATTTGGATGCTTTAGATCTCAGCCCTGTTAGGCACCAGAAGCAGTGTTTTATGATAATTTTTTGTATAGTTACACACAAGCTGCCATGGTGCTTCATGAGCAGATTTTTAAAAACTTGTTTCAAACAGTGTTTAAAACAGTCTTAAATAGCATAAAAAACCTTTGTCTCACAAAGAATTTTGAGTTGTTTAAACAAAAAACTTTTTTGTATTTAACAGAAACAAAACTTGTTTTTTTTCAAATCTGCTAGAAAGGTGATTTTAGACAGACACGGAAACAAAATTGTTCAAAAAGCTCTGAATAGTAAAGCGCGATTAAAATTTTTGTAAAGACCCAATTTCTCATTCTCTGGAAAAATTGTTGCGGTTCTAGAAAAGCAAAGACAAAACGGAAGTGAAGGAAAATAGGCTCGAAGTGACAGACTAACCCGTTTTAAAGGAACGTCGAAATACCTCACCAAGAGCCGAAATCTCGACCCCAAAAAGTGAAATTAGGTTCTCGGAGTCAGACAGGGGAAGGGACCTAGTGGTCCAAAAATTAATTCCCGAGAGGTTACGTCTCCTTTGGCACCGCCTTCAAAACCCAATATTACATAAGCGGATACCGTTCCCGAACTCGGGCTTGAGGGTGAAGCAACTTTTCATATGATATTCGCGAGTGTGGGGGACATCGGGAGTTTCGCCACAAGTTGCCGATAAAAGGTTAAATGAAGTCGCGTATAATCAGAGTCATCGCGTGGGTCAAAATCGAAAATCGAAAGGGTATTGAGAGCCGTACTAGAGTTTACGTGGGATGAGAATCCCTCTGATGACCAATCCACCACCCTGAGAGACCGATGGAAGCCTGTGAGCAAGTGCGAAGGAAAAACGTCGTGCCAAGTTGGATGGGAACTATAATTTCGATACCGCGAAGGCGCTATGTCCAAAAACGGAGTTTTGAGAAAAACGTAAATGAAGTTTTCGCCAGTGCACAATTCCTAAAATAATGGCTTATTCCACTAAACTCTTCAATTTCTTACAAGCTATACTCTTCATGAAGGTCTTCCCATAATAGATTAATTTGTTGAACTTAAGTTTTTCTGAAATTAAAAAAAAAATAAAAAATGTGGAAGATACGAGGGTGGTTCAAATATAAACAGGCCTTTAGTTACTAAAATTTTATTTTACATGGAAACAAAAAAAAACCGCTAGGATCACCCTCTAGGTAGCAGTGTCCTCGTCCTATATGGGCCATTTTCCCAGAAAGGGCCAATCGTTGTCCAGAGAAGATTCCAAATGCCCATTTATGATTTAGGCGTTTAAAAAAAATTCTCCATAAACTATCAACTTTGTTCTACTTCGGGCAATCAATAGAATATGCATTTATTCACGCTAAAATAATATTTTAAACTTTAATAAAAAATTATTTTAAATTAAAAAATTATTTAAATTATTTTAATAAACTTTAATTTCTATATTATAGAAATTAAAGTTTAAACTGCTAAATGTCCAGTAATCTGCCATGTCCGGACCCCTAGGTAGTCAACTTTGCTTGAACACTGTGAATCACCTATGAAAGCAGCGGCCTGAATTTGTAGTGATTCTTTATTGCATATACCTAGACATGAAAAAACGTCTGCCAAGTTGGGTGGGCAGTTTAGCTTCCTCACTCATTGTAACATGGACGTATAGAATCAGTTGGCGAAAAAATTATGATTCAAAGATTTATTGAAAGATGCAAAAGAGACTGTGATGAGGGGTCAATTTGGTTTCAACATTAATTGACCTGCAGACCACAACATTTGATCACACAACAAGTAAGTGTGGGCACGAGTAGTATGATATTTGTATTTTCAACGTAGAATTTATTTAGCGGTCCACCGTCTAGGACCTAGACCACACAATCCCTGAAAATTTCATCGAAATTGTTTGAATAGTTGCGGAGTTTTGGTTGTAACAATAAATTTAAAGTTCGCAGCGGCTATTGCTTGACCAATTTGATTGAAACTTATAGGGTGTCTCCTAGAAGTTAGTCCCTAACTAACCTCCAAATTTGAGCAAAATCGGTTCATTAGAAACCGAGAAACCGAGGTTCCAGGAAATTCACGTTTGCGCATGCGCACTCGCTCCTATTGGTCCGAAGGTGCTGAAATTGATAGGGGACCGTCTAGGACCTAACCCGCACAATCCCTGAAAATTTCATCAAAATCGGACCACAGGTTAGTATAGTTTTGCCCGGGACAAGGATTGACCACAGACAGACCGACAGACAACGGACACGGAACCAAAATTGTTCGGGAAGCTCTAAAACGCAAAAAGCAAGTGGAAATTTTGATTTTGGAGGACATTTTTTTTTTCACTTCTTTCACGAATACAAAGCTTCCCTTCCTTCGGTAGTGAGGAAGCAAAATGGGTTTGCAGATTTTTTCAGAAGCAAATAAAGCGAGCAGGAGGATAAAATGTGCTTGTCCGGAGGTTTCTGTCTTTAATCTGCCTTTTTTGTGTTTTGGTATTTTGGCGGCTTTTTATCGTTTCCCGCGGTTTTACTACCTCTGTAAGAGGTGAGGTTAGTCGTTAGGTTATCAATGAAAGCGGCGGGAATCGTATTTCTTCTATGTGGAGGCGTGCACAGGTGGTTTCAGTTGCAAAAACGTGGTGTCACAGTCACCGTCTGTCTTTCATCTGCCCTCTGTGAAATGGCAAGAAATCGATATTATTTTTTCTTTTTGGTCTCTAGTTCTTGTTTCTACCGAGCTGGTTCCAGCGATATGGTTACACTTCAGCAGAACAGCACCAGAATGCAGGAAAAACTGAAAAACCTAAGTGCCACCCAGGAACTTGTGTCTTTCATCTGCCTTTTTCAAAAGACAAAAAAAAAGAATTTTTTCAAGTTGTTAACAATTTAATTTGAATTTTCCGTTGCGATTTAAAAACTTTACATTTTTCGACCTCAAAACTGTATTCAGCAACTGTAAAAATCCCCTGGTACCAAGTTTTGGCTCGAAAAACCGATAAATCGAGATTACTTGGTTACTATCGGAGGTTTCTAGGTTGCTATCAGAAAATCCGTGTTCCACGTTGGTTTAACCCTTTTCTACACCTGCGTCCCGCCCTGGTTCAATGTTTGGAATAACTCCCAGTTCTCGCTCCTCATGGAGATGGGGTTCCGAGTATTTTCCTTTACGCGGAAACCACGCCAATAGGTTTCTTTCGATAAGTTTTCTTCTTTAATTTTTAATTAATTAATTAGGCGTCCCACTGTGTGTTCTTTCGTCGAAATTCAATCAGTATGGTGAGAGGTTAATCCCTGATTTTTGGCAGAACTTGAGTCGGACTTTAAGTTTTTTGAAATCTTGGGATACCGATTGTCCCTTTCTAGGAAAATGACCCATAAACTTAGTGCACAAGGGAGTCATGACCGGACAAAGCTCCACTGTCCACCACACGATTGAATTATTCAGCATTATTGAATTATTCTTATTGGGATATAGAACTACTGCATTCTTTGAACAAAGCACCGAATTTCATTAACGATTTTTCGAGAGGGGACGCCTAACTCTGTAAATTTTTCAGTTTTTAAGCCATTTTGAAAGTTTTTGACGCTTCTCGTGAAAGAGTATGGTCAAATGGTGTCAATGAACTATTTATCTCAGAAGTGACATTTTTGGAGACAGCGCCTTTGTGCTTCAAGATATCGATTTCATCACATAAAAAAAAAGAAAAAAAAGATTCTCCAAAAAAAATTTTCTCCAATTTTTCCAATTTTCATTTTTATTAATTGGTTAACGGGGCTCCTGTGAACACTAGGAAAATAGATTTTTGAATAACCCTCCCCCTCCCTTCACGTTTCTCAAAAACTGCCTTTCTCATATGAGGACAATCGGAGAATGTAACGCTATGAGGCTATCAATGACGCTATCTAGCTTCAACACTATAATATATAGCTTTGCCAACAGGTACACTGATACAACGGGTACAGATAGATGAGCCCCCCCTCGAACCCGTAGTAAACTTCTCATCCATGTAACGACCAGAAGAGCTACTCAAACGAATGAAATTTAATAAATTTGTACATTTAAGCAGCGCATGAGGTGTGACTTGTGTTGGGAACACAAAGCATAAGAGTTTTGGGATCGTGTCGATTCAGGTTCGAATTCTCAAATTGGTTAGCAAAATTCTCAATGGAAAATACTCAATTTGACGTGAAAAGTCCAGGAAACACTAATTGCTCACTAATCACAGGTAGACGTTGTAGGTCTCAATCCAAGAATTATTGCAAGGTTAGATAGCCATGAAAGTCAAAGAACTACTAAACCGTGTGGTACGTCAAAAAACTGGCCACAAGGAGTGTGGAATTGCACTTGATGCACAGTGTTTGTACTTTTTTGTGACGTAAAACACATCTGAGTTGTTTCGGGCGTCCATTAGCTTGAAATAAGTTTGCAACAAAAAGATCAAAACAAACGTCCTGCCAAGTTGGGTGGGAACTATCGCTTCCTCAAATACATTGAGCAACATGGTCACCACTGAAATTAAATCGAGAATAGCCGCGGGGAGTAGATGCTTCTGATCTGTTCAGATGTCTCTCAATTTCCGCCGGCTCTCTCGAAAAGCAAAACTGACTGTCTACAAAAACCATCGTTAGACCAGTGCTGACTGGTAGTGGTTCAACCAGTGGTTCGTATTCAATACACGAGCGTGTATTGAACTGTTGGGAAAGGAAAATACTGAGAAAATGTATGGCCCAGTATGCGAACCAGGAGAATGGCAAATCCGACGTAATGCTGAATTAAGAGCTCTGTACTATCAGCCCGATATTGTGGGATTCGTCAAACGGGGTCGACTCAGACGGCTCGGTCTTGTAGAGCGGATGCCAGCAGGGAGACACCCCAAAACCCTCTAGAAGGACGAAGGCTAAAAGGTAGACCTCGACTACGTTGGATTGACGATGTAGAGGAGGAGGACCTCAGAGCCGTGGATGTGAGAAGATGGAGGAGTGAGGCGACTGATCGCAAGGAATGGTGATCAGTTGTTGATAAGGCCCTGGTTCTTCAAGGAACGTAGAGCCGTCAAGAAAAAAATTATGGAAAAACCGCTGGAAACAAGTTTTGAAAAATTCAGTTAACCTGCAAGTGATGGCAAGAAGTTTGTTACTTCATTACCAAGAAGTTAGTTGAAAGTAGAAATAGATGTATGTTAGCTATTGGAATTCATTGTACGACACCAGCAAGGGACAGACTCACGATATCTCAACAAGTCTGCCAAGTGGGTGAGGCACATAGCTTCCTCGTATCCATAACCCGATTATATAGGTATATGATCCGATGCATGATCATGCATGATGCATGTTGATCTCAAAACATCAATTGCACTGCCCTCATAGGGGACCATCTACACGCCAATCTGAACACTCTCTGAATATTGTTGGAAAATGTAGAAAATATAGCTGTTACAAGGAAATACACGTTTGCGCATGCGGAGTGGCTACTACCAGTCTGGAGGCAATGATTTTCATAGGGGACCATCTACAGCCAACCCGCACAATCCCTGAAAATTTCATCGAAATCGGATAAGAGAGAAATAGAAGTTATGGCGGTGGCAAGGATTTCATGACAGACAGACAGACAGACAGACACACAGACAGACAGACACACAGACAGACAGACACGGAACCAAAATTTTGCAGGATGGTCTGAAAGGTTAAACGCAAGTGGAAATTTAGATCTTGGAGAACTTTTTTTTCAACCTTGAATAGTGAAAACAAAGCTTGATGAGTGAGGAATTTAAGCTTCTGATGTGGTTTTGTCCAGATTGGCAAATTCGACTGGGAGACGCCCGCCAACACGGCTGAGGGTCGAAGGCCAACTTCTGACGTAACTCCACGACGGGCTGACGTGACCGAACAAATTTACTCGTAATACCGTAAATGAACGACTCTGTACGGTCAAATGTGAGCCGGTCTGGTGTGAATGAAGACCGCAAGGAGTTATGAATGAACCACCGCCTCCTAAATCTCCCTCTTCGACCTCGACAAATGAATCATCAAGCAAGATTATGAACTGCCGCGTCAATTATTTTCTGACTTTATTAGTGAGATGAAAAAATTTACTTCACCTCGTTCCAGCTTGAAAACTCGGTAAAATCATATATTTATATCACACTTGGTAGTTATTTATAATCAAAACACTCGGTTTTCAAAATTTTCAAAAAAGTTCAGAGAACTGTGAATTTTTAAGAAATCTATTTCACATTTTTGAGGTTATTTCACTAACATAATTTTTAATTTCGGAATTTTGACTCTATTTTAGTAATGTAGTTTTTCATTTCAATATTTTAAGGCTATTTCAATAACACAATTTTGCGTTTCACATTTATGAGGTTATTTCAATAACATAATATTTAATTTCAGAATTTTGAAGCTTTTTCAATAACACAATTTTTAATTTCAAAATTTTGAGGATATTTTAATTAGTAACATTTTTTTTTTCTTCGAAATTTCGTTAAATGCGAGTGGACGCTCAATCCAAAATCAAACACTCGCCAGCAAAGAACCACCTTTGCCTTTTTCAGTACTAACCTAACATATTTTAGGCGCCAGCTTCACTATCGAGTTCATTGTGAAACAGGAAGAACCTGCCAGGGAAGCAACGTTATTTGGTTGTAGGTTGCTTGAAAAGCACAACTGAGTGACGTGAAACTCAATTCGAAGAAATAAACACCTGAACACCTGAACTTTGAAAGGATATTGGACCTATTTCCGTCAGTGAAGAATCTTTTGCTATTCAGTCTATTGTTTCTGATTTATTTCAAGTTCAACCATTAAGACCTCATAGGGAGCGAACGGTTGGTCCTACAAAGCTCTGGGTGGCCTCATAAGATTTTAAAAATTCAATTCTATTTTAAATTGTCGAAAAACTATACATTTATGCTGGATGATATGAAAATTACAACCCCTTGTTCCATCAAAATCGTTCCATGGGAATTAAGGAAAGTGCCGCATACAATTTTATGGACGAAACAACCATATTTTCATTATTTTCAATGATTTATAATTTACAATTTTACAATTTTATCATTTAGTATGGATTAAAAGGAGGTTTCTATTATTTTTCCGACCGCCATGGTTAATCACCTCAAGAAAGCGATACCAAGTTCATTTCAAAAAGAATGTCGCAAAATAACCAGTTTGAAAGATTTTTGGTAGAAAAAAATGGCGTAAAATTGATCTAACTGTAGAAGCTATTGCAATGGCCTCACAATTTGTAAAATGGTCTATTTGAGTAGTTTTCGCAAAATTTTTCATTTTTTCGCCAAAATGTTCATAAAAACAAGACGAGTTCGTTAGCCAGAAATATTTGACAACCCTAAGAGGTACAAATGTCAAAAATAGTCCAAAAAAAAAAACACGGGGTTTTCCCGGTGTTTGCTGTTATCACCGTCACTATCATGGATTTTTTCAAACAAAATTTCTACCAAAATCTGTTTTGGAAAAAGAAATGAAAAAACTGTACTTTAAAAAAAATCATTTCAACAATTATTTAGGACATTTTTTTCATTTTTTTAGGTCTATTACCTATTTGAATGGACCTAATTTCATGGATCGATTCTACAACTAATATGCAACAAAAAATGTCTCATAGCTTTTTTTTCTAATCCACTCAAAACTTTTCTTTTCCCACTTTGAAGTTTTCATTCGTAATTTTGACCTTGCGGCACTAAGATGGTTATAATTCCCTTACTCCTCATGCAACTTCAAAACTCATTGCACCGTTCGAGAAAGCGTTAAATTTCCTACCCATTTAGTAGGAAATCCCATCTGTAAAAGTAAAAAATAAGTCAAAGTCGAAATTTACAATTTTTGGGAATTTGGCTTTTGGGGAAGGCTTCCCATGCACTCAACGGGAAAAACTACCCCAAGATCTCAGCTTTCCAACGGTATGTCAGTTTCTAGGTTTTAGAGGTAACTTTCTTAAGAAAATTGAGTTTTAACCCGTTAGTTCCTCTGGCTAGCTAGAGCAATTTTTCTCAATTTTTCCCAGTAATTTTTGCTTCCGAGTCTACCAAGGTATCGGATGCTTTTTCACTTTTCAAGGACGAAAAAAAAAGTTCTCCAAAATCAAATTTTCACTCGCGTTTTGCGTTTCAGACCTTTCTGAACAATTTTGGTTCCGCGTCTGTCTGTCTGTGTGTTTTTTTTCATTTTTGATTATCTAATTTGGATTGTCACATGAAAAAAAAAAAAAAAATGAAAATTTCATATGACAATGGGGTGACCTTTAGGTGACTGGCATCTGTAGGTTCCTTGAAACAACTGCTGTGTATAGTGAAAGAAGAAAGAACATCGATTTATTACTCAATGTGTTAAGTCATTGAAACTAAAATATTCTTTATAAAATAGAGAATAAATTCTAAAAACCTAACGGAAATCATTGAACTCGTTCCTAATTTAGTGTGGAACTCAAGTAAACAATGGATTTGGAGTCCTTCTTTTAGGTTCTGTGATTCAAGTGCCTTGTTTTCGAGAATTTCGTCATTGGTAGGAGATTAGTGTAAAAATTTACTTGATTCGATTCGATAGTTTGTTGAAAATAATGAACCAAAATCGACTGTTTAGTTGAGCTGAAATGAACGATAGGTCGGTGGAGGTGCAATGAGGCCACTTACTATGCGAAATCAAGAGAATGTAGTTGGAAGAGTTGTAAATAACTCAAAACTCCCTCAATATTCCCTCGTCAGGGTTGCTCAACGATCCCACCATTCAATGCGAATGCTTCGGTAGCCGCGGAGGAAACAGAGTTATGTGGATTGAACCCATGATGTCACCGCTACAAGCAATGAATTCATTATGAGATGAGGTGTTGCTCGTGAAATGGCTTACTATTCAGATGGCCCGTCTCTCCAAGGCTGCTCCTCAGTGCTAATCCGTCTTGAGGTTTTCCCCTTCTTCCTGACACACCTCGTCGCCTCTGTCAACATCTGCCTCATTACGAGGAGGACTTGAGACGGAATCTGTTTTTCGACAGAAGTCCAAACATTCCAAGAGGATTCACGAAGGTCTTCTCCGAAGGATACCTCGATTTTATTGTTTAAATGTGGAATTTCCAAAGCGAAAACACATTTCATTTCATTCAAACTCAAAATTATCACGCTAATCATGACTAAAACTTGTTAGAAAGGTAAAAATTGCTTCCGAGTCTACCAAGGTAGCAGAAGCTTTGTTTTCACTTTTCAAGGATGAAAAAAAGAAATTCTCCAAAATCAAAATTTTCACTCGCGTTTTGCGTTTTAGACCTTTCTGAACAATTTTGGTTCCGTGTCTGTCTGTCTGTGTGTCTGTCATGAATTCCTTGTAACGGGCATAACTATACGAAGTTATTGTCCGATTTCTATGAAATTTTCAGGGATTGTGCGGGTTGGTGTGTAGACGGTCCCCTATGAAAATCACCTCTTTCGGACTGATAGAAGCGACTGCGCATGCGCAAACGTGAATTTCCTTGTAACGGCCATAATTTCTACATTTTCCATCCGATTTCGATGAAATTTGCAGGGATGTTGCAGAGTAGTGTTTAGATGGTCCCCTATGAAAATAATTGAGAATGGTTTTTCATAAAGGGATGATCCCCTGTGAGAATCTCAAATCCTATTCATTACATTACTAGGCCTCAATAGCTCAGAGGTAGCGCATAGAACTGTCCCCACCCAGGGCATAGAGGGGTCCCGGGTTCGAATCCCAGCCGAGGCAAAGTATTTTTTCGATCCAATCACATACATCTACTCACTTAATTTTTCATCCGAATTTGATGAAATTTTTTAGGATTGTCCAGATTAGCGTGTAGATGGTCCCCTATGAGGGTAGTGGAAGGTACTTAGAGATTGGTGTTTTGAGATCAACTACTAGGTGTGCATCGGATCATCAATACAGGGTGTAAGCCTAACTGGTCTGCCATACGGTACCAGTCGATTCTACAACTAATTTGCAACAAAAAATGTCCCCAAGCGATTTTTTTTAAACCCTTCGTTTTCGAGTTATTTTAACTTTAAACTTTTTTTTCGTGATTTTGACCATATGTCATTAAATCGGTCATAACTCCTTCAATTTGCTGTGTAAATTACAATTTGAGGATACCGTTGGAAAGAGCATTAAATTTCCTATCGGATAGATGCCTTAACTTTTTTTTGAGTCAAGGTTTACTGCGGCGCCCGCCCACCCACTGCTATCGTCCGGCCCCTCAGATCGACTAGGCGGAGCGCCGATTTTGTTGAAAAAAATGCACGTTTTTCCGCGTTCAAACCCAAATTTCTCCCCTAAATACGGTTGTAGAATATGTTTTGATTATACCATTGGAAAGCTGAGATTCTGGCGCAGTTTTCACTGTTCTTGCATCTTGAAAAAGTATGGGTTCTCGTAGTTCAATTTGAGATTGAAAAAATGCGAGGTTTCCAAAATTACGTAAAATTCTCTTTTTAGAGGACGTTTTCATGTCTCAAACCTTGACTCAAAAAAAAGTTAAGGCATCTATCCGATAGGAAATTTAATGCTCTTTCCAACGGTATCCTCAAATTGTAATTTACACAGCTAATTAACGGAGTTATGACCAATTTAATGACATAAGGTCAAAATCACGAAAAAAAAGTTTAAAGTTAAAATAACTCGAAAACGAAGGGTTTAAAAAAAAATTGCTAGGAGAAATTTTTTTGTTTCAAATTAGTTGTAGAATCGACTGGTACCGTATGGCAGACCAGTTAGGCTTACACCCTGTATAATCGGGTTATGGATTCGAGGAAGCTATGTGCCACACCCACTTGGCAGACGTTTTTCGGTTGATTCGCTCCGTTTATCTTCGATCCGCTCAATGTAAAGAAGAGCTCTATTTCGACACACCAACCTTGGTGGACCTCAGAAAACTAGTTCCTTAGACTATCATCAGTTTCGTCCTTCGGTCTCCAAGTTACGAAAGAGGGTTAAAATATGTTAGAAAGGGCTGACCTCAAACTTCCTCCTGCACTCAAGTGCACGGACGTTCACCTCCCCAGCCGCTCTCAGAAGGAAGTTTCTTTCCCTCGTATTCTGGCGAGGGAGACAAATTTCGTCATTTATGTTTTTTTCCTGTTAGTTTGGAATGTCTTTCCACAGGGTACTCTTGTTTCGCCTTGACAAGATTTGTGTTCATAAGAACCGATAAAGGAATTCATCCAACGCCAATCCTAATATTATTTTAGAATCAGGTTCCTCAACAGCACTTTTTATCAGTTTGTCTACCAATCTCTTTAGATCAGAAAATATTAGGTACGTAGATAGCAATAATCCTATTTCTGTAGGATAACTATTTCCCATGTAATACATGACATTTTCGCGCGTGCGCTCCACATTTTTTTTAAAGACCGAACAACTTCTGGGGTCGATTCTACATCTAGTTCAAGTAAGAAATGCCTCCATCAACTTTGTTTTAACCCTTTGTTTTTTTCATGTTTTTCTAATATTAATATTTTGCTTCCCAGCCTAGCAAGGTAGCGGAAGCTTTGTTTTGACTTTTCAAAGTTGGGGAAAAAATGTTCTCCAAAATCAAAATTTCCACTCGAATTTTACATTTTAGTCTCTCCTGAACAATTTTGGTTTTGTGTCTATCTGTCTGTGTGTCTGTCATGAAATCCTTGCCACAGCCAGAACTTCCACATTTTCCACACGATTTCGAAGAAATTCTCAGGGACTGTGCAGGTTGAAGAGTAGATATTTTGAGGTTAACTACTACGCATAGGATCATCAATATAATCGGGTTATGGCATCGAGGAAGCTATGTGCCACACCCACTTGGCAGACATTTTTTCCGTGTTATCGAACTTATGTCACTAGAATTACCCTAACTACCTCAATTTACCGTAAAAATGTGGGCACCAAAGGGCGTCAAATTTTCCATCTTTCTAGTGACAACACAACTATTTGTGGGGTCCTGATGGGTGAAAAATCAAATCGTAAAGAAAGTTTTGTCATATTGGCAACATTTCTTATGTTTTCTTTTGGTTGTTAAAGTGTTACTTACGCACGATTTTTTACGTAACTCAACACCAAAAACTCTACAAAAATTTCAGCTTTTGTGGGGCCCAAAAAAATCAACTTGTAAAGTAATTTTTGTTGAAATAGCAGAATTTATTACTTTTTCTTTTGGTTGTTATGGTTTTACTTCAACATGGTTTTTGACGTAACTCAACACCAAAAACTGTACAAAGATCTCAGCTTCCCAACGGTATAATCAAAAAGTGTTTTAAAATGGAACTTAGAGAAGAACTTTGAGTTTGAACGCGGAAAAACGTGAATTTTCAAAACGAAATCGACGTTTTGACGGGAGGATTTGCTGTTGGATGGAGGTGGCGGAGGAGACCCCCAAATCCTCTCGTCAAAACGGAGATTTCGTTTTGAAAATTCACGTTTTTCCGCGTTTAAACAGAAATTTCTTCCCTGAATGTGATTGCATATATTTTTTTATTACACCTTCGGAAAGCTGACATTTTTGCGGAGTTTTTGGTGCTGAGTTACGTAAAAAATCATGCGTAAGTAACACTTTAACAACCAAAAGAAAACAAGAAATTTTGCCAATTTGACAAAAAGTTCTTCACGATTTGATTTTTCACCCATCAGGACCCCACAAATAGTTGTGTAGGCACTAGAAAGATGGAAAATTCGACGCCCTTTGGTGCCCACATTTTTACGGTAAATCAAGACAGTTGTGGTAATTTCAGTGTCATAAGATAGAAAATACGAAAAACTATTGAAATGGAGAAAACGAGAAGACATGTTCTTACTTAACCAATTCGGTGCCATACGGCACCGCTGAAGGCAATCTCCTTTGAACATCATTTAGAAGTAAACTTTTGACTTAATTGTTTACTTCTGCTTATTTTCTTGATCTGGAATGTTCACCTCAAACCCTACCAGCGTCAGTTTAGTTCAGAACGTGATTCAGTACAATTGTTTCTCATTTGAAAATGGACCAATCTGTTGGTGTTGAATCGCTGCTGAATAGCTTGGTGTAAATAATCAAAACACGTATTTTTGTCAGTCTTTTTTTCATTTTGTTTTTACCAGAATGTTTATTTATGGGATAAAATTGTTTTGTTGGAATTTGTTCCGCTTATAACTTCACAAGAAGTGGTTTTCCATCAGTGGGATTCCATATGGCACCCCTGGTTTCTCAGGGGCTCTTAATTGTTGTCTCATAACTTCTACATTTCTCATCCGATTTCGAAGAAATAATCTGAGATTGTGCGGGTTGGCGTGTAGATGGTCCCCTATGAAGGTGCAAGAGAGAGTGCACTTAGAGATTGATGTTTCGAGATCAACTGCTATGCATCGGATCATCTATTCAATCGGGTTATGGATACGAGGAAGCTATGTGCCTCACCCACTTGGCAGACGTTTTTTCATTGCAGACCTGGATTTTCAATTCAAGACGCCCTTGATGTAGGTACTAATTGGTGACACCCCTGATGGAATTAACCAATACACCCGATGGAATGTTGAACCACCTGAGCCAAATGTACTGACTGACGAAGAGTCAGGCGATTTAACAAGGTGCAGTTGCTGGCCACAGCAAAATTATTCAGATTTCTGACCATCGCTGCTACTGGGATCAGAAATCTGACATGAATTGCGAAATTGTTAGCAATTTTAGGCGACGAAATAGTTTTTGTTCCAAGAATGCAATGTCAAGGAGACATTCAGAATCGTTTGTGTATAAATACCGTCCTCCTTAGTGTTGGACGACATCCTGTTTGATCGCAGGGACCATTATGTCGTGAACACCTATGAAAAGAAGAAGAAGAAGTGGGCTGGCTTCAACTGGAAGTCTCAGAGAAGAAGAATGTGCCACAAGTCCTAGGTGGGCTTATAAGTGGTTTGTTCTATGTTATTTAATTGAAAATTTGAATGTTCCATAACAATATTTCGCTCATAGGATTTTCAAATGTTTCGTTTTGTACTAAAAAAATACAGTAGGTATTGACTAAATTATGTTATATTATTATTATATTAATTATGTTGTATGGCACCCACCAATTTCAGTAAATTGGCTATTGGCAGAATTTTTTCAATATTTTTCCCACGTTCCTGAGGTCAAAATTAGAGAACCTACGAAGTTTTGTGTAAAAATTCGATCAACAAAAGATACGGTTACAAATGGGTTAAATTAGTTGTAGAATCGACTCCCGAAGTTTTCCGGTCATGGGACACCCTGCATGTCATCTGAATTCTCACAATGACAACCTTGTCTCGGAATATATTTCGCACGTTGGTTCCGCCAAGTAGTGCCATTGACTGTCGATATAACTAATCGCCTATAATTGCGACTCATCAGTAGGACTACCTTGGAGAGGTCACGGCGAACATCATCTACTCTCCCTAGCCTGCAGCCTATGACTCCACTCCAATGCAATTCTCACTGCACTTCCCCTGCAGCCTGGCGTCGGTGAAACATACTTTTCCTTTGACAAGAGCGGGTGAACCGCGGTTCAGCAGGGAAGAGCTCAATAGTGAACCGCGGATCTTCGATCTTTTGAGATAGGATTGGGAATGGGGTCCACTGAATGATAAGTCCTTCTTCGCCGAGCTTTTGGTTGATATACTACACTCCTGCTCAAAATTAGAGCACCTATCCATTTTTTCGTTTGTCTCTTTCCTTCTTCCCTTATAAATTTTGAATCCTGAACTGGCCACCAAGGAGCCCAGACATGAATCCGATAGAGCATGTTTGTGACATGCTGAAAAGAAGAATTCGACCAATAGATCCACCATCAGACAATCCTCAGCAGCTGGAACCACCAGCGAAAGAGGAGTGGGACAATATCCCCCAGGAGGATATCCAAAACTTGATTAGAGGCATGGGTCGAAGGCTCCAAGCCCTCATCCGAGCTAGAAAAGGTAATACAAACTATTGAAAAGCTAAAGTAGCATAATTCAAACCTTTTTTTCACGTTTTTAATTTTTATAATTTTTACCACAAGGAATACACATTTCTTTAAATTATGAAAAACATATTTTTTCCTCGAATTTGTGCCTTGCTTGGTTACTTTTTTCATTCTGTGTTGGCAAAAAATGTGCCCAAATGGATAAAAACTTGATAAGGGGAAAAATAAGGGGACTTACGAAGAAATAAATGGTGGTGCTTTAATTTTGAGCAGGAGTATAATTTCTTCAGGGCTCGAAGGATGGTTTACTCAGTGAGCTTACCAAGAGTCATTTTGAAGGGGGTTTATCATAATTTTGTGATAAACCTTTATACTTGTCTAATTGTTTTGTTTTGAATGCTGATGTTTGATCCATTGTTACATTTAACCCTCTATCGCAACTGTGCGGGTTAGATTCAACCCAAGGGCTGGTCAGAAGCATCCTAATCCAGGGCCAGGTACCCCACCAGTAAGCACTGTGGAGTGCGCGGAAGCGGCCTCATCGTGCTGGTAACCCGTATTTCACCCGTATTTCCGAGGGAAGTCAGAGGGCAAAACAGTTATACTTTTTCTCTTCCTTCGTCAATGGAAATATAGGGAACTATGAAACTGTTTATCATATTATTGACATCAAATTTTGATTCCAAACATTGTTAATACATTGTTTACAATCCCCCCCCCCCCCCCTCACTATAACAGTCACTGGGAATGACTGTTTATATTAGTTACTTCAGTGCCGTATGATATTGTAGCGCCACTTTGCTCCTACTAGTTATAAGTAGGTACCAAATCCAAGAATTATCAACTGCCAAATTCATTAGGAAATGAGGAGGGGAAGATTGAAATATTAACCCATTTCAAGCCAAGGGTAGAAATAACTGAAACAATGGAGAATGCTGAAGGCGCCTGAGTGGTCACTGATCAGCTGAGTGATCGGCAATCTAATTTCTCCCTTGCGAGGGGAAAACATTAAACATGATTTAATGTTTTTCCCTCGCAAGGGAGAAATTAGATATAGTTTTTTCACAGACCCCAAGCTAAAAGACATAATATGTCTTTTATGACTTGGATATTATCGCAATAAAACAAATCGATGTGGGTAAGAATTTTTCATGAAATTTGACGTAGAATTCGAATCTGTAATAAAAAAGGGGGTGTTCCATTTGAAAAAATGAAGTTAGTGTCAATTGCGCACGATTGCGCGCAACTTTTTTGCGTAAAAGTATTTTTCCTGAGATCCTCACAAAAAATCATGAAGAATTGCATTGATCGGAATTTTTTACGCTGTATTTTGCGGAAATGAAGGGGGGTGTAACCTTTTCGTGAAACACCCTGTATATTGATAGAAGATTGCTTCAATTACCGTACTAAAACTGTTCTGACTTCCTATCGTACCTACCAAAAACTTCTATAAATGTTCCCAAAAGTATATTTTTGAACTATTATTACTGTTATTAGTAACCAGTTCGTGTTAACATTTTTCACCAAATAACACTCAAAAATCACGTTGTAGGAGCATAAATAACATATATGTATTAACACACTATTATTACTGTTATTAGTAACCAGTTCGTGTTAACATTTTTCACCAAATAACACTCAAAAATCACGTTGTAGGAGCATAAATAACATATATGTATTAACACAGAATGTGTTTTTGCGATGACCTACCGAAAACTCGGCGCTTTGCGCCTCGGCGGGGGGCTCCGCCCCCTGCACCCCCCGGTTTATTTCTTTTTCCATACTCTGTATGAAATCATAGGAACACAGAATGTGTTTTTGCGATACTAGTCATCCGTTAAATAAAGGTACAACTAGACCCCGAATGGAGCCGATATAACGTCGTAACTAAGAAATCGGTCCGTGGTAACTAAGAAAAAAAAACGTTGCAGATTTGCGTGTCGGAATTCACAGAACGACCCCCAGCCCTAAAACATTAAACATGTTAAAATGAGGAGAGAAGGATGAACTGTTTTACAGAATGCCGGACGAAATGAAGCATCATTTTTTGCTCACCAATCGAGAGCAAAAATAGTCGATATTTTATGAATTTTACTTTTTAATGAGATTTGAGAGTTTTCCAAATCGATATGATTTATCCAGTTCATTAGTTTGGTAAAATTTAGAAGTCTAAGGGCCGGAATCTGTTGCATCTCATGGCCCAGAACGCTCGCTCGCTGAGAATCGAATTTGAGCCACCATAATCATGCCTTCGGCCAAAAGGCTTCATTTTCAAACAATTTCAAAAATCGCATTGAGCTCCCAAACATCAAAAAAAAATTTCTAAAAAGTTTAGGAATAGCGTAAACGAGAAAAAATTCTTCTGTAAAAATTTCCCACTATTTTCAATACTCAGAACTAATCCGCATGATGCCTGGAAATTTCATCGAAATCGAATGAAACAGCTGGTGAAAGTTAGATTATAAATGCTTGCATACGAGTCTGCAACACATTGAAACATTTTCATGTCAACCCCTACACAACAAGGTAGTGAAGTAAGGTTGCTAGTTCATGTACCCAAACATCAAAATAAGAAAACAGTTGATTGTTCTCTAAGCAACACAGTGTTTATTGGTCGCGTGAGCAAGTTTTTTTCGTGACGATTTTTCAGTTTATGTGCCAAAGCAAAGACATGAAAATGTCAAAAATCATAAATATGACGATGCGAAAACGCATCAGTGGCCGGAATTGGGTTAAAATTGTTGGGTTATTTTTGGGACTACCGCCTATCTCACGACTAATTGACATATCTATGTTTCATAATGAAAAGAAGTCATTTTGCTAAGATTTTACTATAATAGAATAATGTGAATTTTTTATAATACCTTCAGGAATAGTTTTCGCATTGTTTGAGCAAATAAAGCTGTTTATATTACAATTAAAAGTTTTGCTTTCCTCTAAAAACGTAAGCTGGGTTGCATCCAACCCGACCGTAGCATTCATGTCCTCGAGGTCCACCGTAGCGTTGGAGGGTTAATAGATACTATAAAATTTAATCTTAATAATTATGGTGGCATTTCCAACAACCCCCTTCAAAATGACCCTTGGTAGGTATGCTCACTGAGTAAACCATCCTTCGAGCCCTGAAGAAGGTAATACATCAACCGAAGCTCGGCGAAGAAGGACTTTTATCATTCAGTGGACCCCATTCACAATCCGTTTGACGTTGGGTAATTTGTTGGGTCGATCTACATAATTGATGTTTTGAGATCTGTAGTGTTCGAACTCCCTCCTTGACAACTCACTCTACGATAATTCAGAGAAAAAATACGATAAAATCTATCAAATCAAATACCGTACGATAATTCAGAGAAAAATAAGATAAAATCTATCAAATCAAATACAACAATTTTGTAGAATTGAATCTTACCTGCACTCAATTTTGAATTATTAATCACAGTTTAATAGGAATGGGCGATAGTCGATAGATCAGCACTATCGAAAGGTCGATAATATCTATTAAAAACTATCGATACTATCGATAGTTTTTCGATACTGGCTTCCCTATTTTGTACTTTCTTGTCCAATGGAGAATTGAATGTTATTGAATTGAATTATCTATTACTTGAGGATTCGGTATATCTATAAGACTACACAAAGTTTTCAAACGAAAAAAAGAATTTATTTAAAACGAATTTCTAGTTTGGCACTGCTCTTTGAGCCGCATATTGCCTGAAAGCCTGAAGAGAGAAAGGGAGAGAGTTAGAACCTAAGAGGTGAAGTCGATACCTTGAATTTTGTTGGTAATTTCTCGAAATGAGGTACTCACAACATACAGGAGGTAATGAATACTGACAGGAGCCTCAACTTCGAGAATACCAGTTCAAAGAATTCCTCAGTGAATTGAGGAGTTCTTCCAAATGGAAATCCCGGAGTTGAGGCTACTCCGCTCGTCTCAGAATTTAATATCACAGCTCTCCAAACGCTGAGATTTTCGAATACAAAAAGAAAAAGTAAAAATCTATCGATAGTGGATGACTATCGATAGTTATGAACTATCGATATTTTGTCAGTAACTATCGACTATCGCCCATCCCTACAGTTTAACTGTTTACAGTTTAATTATTTAATCAATCGTGTTAATTATTATTGTAGGATTTATTGAACATCCAGAGTGAGGAAAACTAACAGCGCTTCTTTCTTTATTTTCAATAACCATTGGAATCAGTGGCGTCAGGTGAGAATATTCGTCAGGCAAACACCTTTACCATTCTTAGAGGAATAAATACAGCAAATTATGAAATACGCAGCAAATTAATGAAAAACGCAGCAAATTATTACACAAAGGTTTTTTTTTCTGTATAGATCAAGCGCCAGCAAGAAGACAGCTTTGCTATTGTCACTACCTACCAACCATGTTTTCGATTCATAATCGAGTTCGTTTAGATGAAATAAACGCTTCAAACTCCATTCAAAGAAACAAAGAATTCATTCAAACTTGATTACTGGTTGCTATGGAAGCGTAACCCATGGCTCATCTCCCAATTCTCTCTGCTTTCAAGGTCACGAAACAGCTCCTCGATTGTTTGCCTTTGCTTATGCTGTTATAGTGGAGGTATAGGAATATACCCCGCCTACCCGCCGATCGTCTTTTCTCACTTTAAACAGTCCAGCAAAATTCATTTTTTTGAACTGCTTGCCTTGCATCGCCAGTCTCCGCGCTAGTTCACATAATAACATCCACAATCGATCGTATTTACCGATCTCTACAACTCTCTGGTGTGTTTCGGGCTAGTATTCTAGGTAAAATAGGTACTTATTCCATTCTCCTATTTCATCTAACTTCCTTGGTTATCATGAAATAGTCCCTAAATTTTATAAAAAATTTCCAAAGTCGGCTAAATATTACTTCCAAAAAATTTAACTGTAGGAGAATCTCAACAAAAATTAATTTGTTCAATTTGCAGATTTTTAGTAGGGCAAACAGTGTTTGCTATGTTTGCCTGGGGGAGACGCCACTGGAATCTATCTCTTTCTAATTATTAGATGGTTAATTATCCTGATTAGGCTGACGGTTGGTCCCACAGAGCTAAGTGAGGTGTCGCTATAGTAAACCACTGGTGGCAACAACAAAATCTGTAAAAACTTCATCAATGAAACTTTTTTTCAAAAATACAATCAGGTCCTTAAGCCAGTCTGGACATATGGTGCACAACTGTGGGGCTGCACCTCTCAAAGCAATCGTGACATTATACAGCGTTTTCAGAACAAAGTACTGCGCTCATGCGTTGATGCTTATTGGTACTCAACCAATGACGACATCCATAAGGACCTTAAAATTCCCACAATAAATGAAGTCATCAAAACTCAAGCAATAGCCCATCACCAGAGGCTACAAGGTCATATCAACGAGGAGGCTGTGAAGTTGCTGGATGTTGATGATCTACTCAGGCGGCTGAAAAGACGAAAACCTCACGTTCTGTGGCAGTAGGGAGTGGTGTTTTCATGAAGTTGTTCAGTGAGTGTTGTGCTGTGCGCTCCTGTGAATCTTGTGCGTCAAAAGACACATAAAATAGCCGACATGAAGTACGGAGGTGTGCTATGTACCACACTCTCCTTTCAGTTATTTATATACATTGTCAGAGAAATGTTGCTAATAAGTTGAATTACTTGGTGCAATAAATATAATTTGAAGAAAAAAAACGTCTGCCAAGTGGGTGTGGCACATAGCTTCCTCGTATCCATAACCCGATTATATAGATGATCCGATGCATAGTAGTTAATCTGAAAACACCAATCTCTAAGTACCTTTCACTACCCTCATAGGGGACCATCTACACGCTAATCTGGACAATCCTAGAAAATTTCATCAAATTCGGACGAAAAATGTAAGTGCGGTAGTGATTGGAATCAAAAAATTCCATTGCCAGACTGGGAATCGAACCCGGATCTCCTGGGTGTGAGTCCAGTACTTTGCTAACTGATCTACAGAGGGGTTTGTAAAATGGCTTTGAGATCCTCACCTCAGACGCAACTGTTACGGCTGTTACAAGTATTTTACGATTGCGCATGCGCAGAGGCTAATGTAAATTTTAAGGCCTTGATTTTCATTGGGGACCATCTACAACCTAATCCGCGTAATCCCTGAAAATGTCATCGAAATCGGGTAGAAATTGTGGAAGTTATGGCTGTTACAAGCAATTCACGTTCGCGCATGCGCATCGGCTACTATCAGTCCGCGGGTGATGATTTTCATAGGGGACCATCTAAACACTAATCTGTAACATCCCTGAAAATTTCATTGAAATCGGATGGAAAAAGTGGAAGTTACGGCCGTTACAAGAAAATTAACGTTTGCGCATGCGTAGTGACTACTATCAGTCCGAAGGTGATGATTTTCATAGGGGACCATCTAATCACTAATCTGTAACATCCCTGAAAATTTCATTTAAATCGGATGGAATATGTGGAAGTTATGGCTGTTACAAGGAATTCACGTTTGCGCATGCGCAGTCGCTTCTATCAGTCCGAGGATGATGATTTTCATAGGGGACCGTCTACACACCAACCCGCACAATCCCTGAAAATTTCATCGAAATCGGACAATAACTTCGTATAGTTATGCGCGTTACAAGGAAATCATGACAGACACACAGACACACAGACAGACAGACACACAGACAGACAGACACGGAACCAAAATTGTTCAGAAAGGTCTAAAACGCAAAACGCGAGTGAAAATTTTGATTTTGGAGAACTTTTTTTTTTTCGTCCTTGAAAAGTGAAAACAAAGCTTCCGCTACCTTGGTAGACTCGGAAGCAAAAAAAAAAAAAAACTTTTTTCGAATTGCATGGAGTGGTGGGTTTTGTTGATAGTAGCTATCAGAACTACTCACTACTAACCAGGCTCGTGGCCTTGTTGTTATCCCGCAGGTATGCTAGGCGCTGGCCGGCCAAGTAAACCCATTTTCGAAGGTATCAATTATCATCGAGGGTTACTCAGTCCTTGAGAGGTGTAAGTGGGTTGAACGGGCTGTTGTTGAGGTCGAAGGACCCCGTTGCGACATTTCGCCGAGTGAAAAGTCGTCTCCGGCGGGCAGATAGCGCTGACGGCCGCCGCGTCCTCACCCTTGAGGGCTGTCGAGGTATTTTCGGAATTTTGGAACTCGGCATTGGGCCGAGCGACGGGAAAACACGTCGCCCTTGTCAAGGTTTTCGGGAAGCCCTGGATAATTAGGATTATCGCGCCCACTCGTCACGTACTCGGGCGAAATAAGTGCGCTTGAATCCACAACCTTCCACTTTCTACGGGGACACTTTAAACAATTACCTACAAGGCTAAAAACATATTTTTTCTCACTTGCAAGCACTATTTAAATGAGTTAAGAACAAAAACTTTTTTTTTTCTCTGTGAGACAAAGGTTCTAGGTTGTTTAGAATTGGTTCAAACACAGTTTAAAACAAGTTTTCAAAAATCTGCACTTAGGGAGGCGTAAACTGGAAATTTGCAAAACACATGCCTAGCAGGGCTGAGAAATGAAGCATCCAAATTTTTGACTAAATAGGCAGAAAATTTTAATTACAATTTTAGTAATAAACTCATATTTAAGGCAGGGTTGAAAAAAACAGCTTTTAAATAGGTTAATACAAGAAAAAAAAAAAAACGAATTTCTTTCCTCTGTGAGAAAGGATTTTTGTAGGCTGTTTGGAAGAGTTTTAAACGAGTTTTTGAAAATCTACACATAATATGGCAGCTGGGTGTACCTAAACGAAAAATTCCCAAAACAGATGCCTAACAGAGCAGAGAAATGAAGCATCCAAATTTTTTGTTAAAAAGGCTGACAATTTGTATTAAAATTTTAATAATGAACTCATGCATAAGGCGAATTGAAAAAAAACAGCTTTTTAAATGGGTTAACCCATTTCAAGCAGAGGGTAGAAATATCAGAGTAGTGAGAGGAGGAGGATGAACTGTTTTACAGGATGGCGGCCGAAATAAGGCACAATTTGGTCACCAATTGAGAGCAAAAATACTCCAAATCGTACGAATTTTACATTTTAATGGGATTTAAGAGGCCTCAGTCTTCCAAATCGATGTGATTTATCCAAATCATTGTTGTTGGTAAAATGTAAAAATCTATCTTATGGACCGGAATCCGTTTCGACTCGTGGCCAGAACGCTCAATCGGATAGAATTTGATTGAGCACCATAATCAAGCTTTCGGCCAAAAGGCCTCCTTTTCAACAAAAAATTTCCAAAAACGCATCGAGCTCCCGAACATCGAAGAATTTTTTTGGCGAGTTTAGGAACAGCATGAACGAGAAAAAATTCTTCTACGAAGATTTTCCACTATTTTCAATATCAAAAAAAAAGGATAAAAATTCGATGCGAAAACGCATCAGTGGCCGGGAATGGGTTAATACAAAAACAAACTTGACTTTTGGGTTTTATTTTCAATACCTGGTGAACCTTTAGAGTCGACCAAGAAAAACAATTTTTTAACACCCCATCAAAATTTGTTGGTTTATTTTCCAAGGTACGTAGAATCCGAAAATCGAATAAAAATTATTCCGTCCGTCCACCGTACGCGGCACTTTTCTTAGTTACCATGGACCGATTTTGATGAAATGTGGTATGTAGGCTCCATTTGGGGTCTAGTTGTGCCCCGAAGCTTTTGGTTGATGTAGGTCACTTCTAAGGGTTGACATTTTCAAGAGTGCCCTAGCTCGAAAACTCTCGAGATAAAGATCCTTTTTTCCCCAATTTAAAATAGTATTGAATTTTTAGGATCGAATGAGACCACCCAGAGCTCTGTAGCACAAACCGTTCGCTCTCTACGAGAACTTGAAGGTTGGACTTGCGGGTGTGAATCGCAAAAGAGGCCTAGTCCCCGTTCAAATTTTAGCTGACAATGGCAAAGACGTGTTCTATGCAGACGACTGATCTATGTAGAAAAATAATAAACCGTTGTGTAATAATTTTCAGTGTTTTTGGATTCTACGTACCTTGAAACGTAAACCAACCAATTTTGAGGGGGGGTTAACAAAATTTTTTTCTTAGTCGATTCCAAAGGTTTATGATTGAAAATAATATACCGAAATTGGGCTACAAAAGCGAAGGCAAAAACCTTCAAATTGACCAATTTGGATGAAATTTGGTATGTGGGCTCCATTTGGGGTCTAGTTGTGCCCCGAAGATTTTGGTTGATGTAGATCACTTCTAAGGGTTCCAAAATCAATTTTGAAATTTTGAAAATGCCCTAACTCAAAAAATTTTGATATAAAGGTATTGTTTTTCCTTCAATTTAAGATTCTATAGAATTTTTAGAGACCACCCGGAGCTCTGTAGGACAAATTGTTCGCTCACTACGAGAATTTAAAGTTAGGACGTACGATAAATCAGAAACACGAGTGTGAATCGCAAAAGAGGCCTAATCTCCGTTCAAATTAAAGCTGACCGAAATGCGATCGATGTTTTTCTTCATGTTGGATAGTTGGTGGCTTTGCAGACGAGTGATCTATATAGAAAAATAAAAAATAATAAACCATTGTGTAATAATTTGCAGCGTTTTTGACATGGATGTGTCTTAGTTCTGGGGGTCATTCCAAACTTTTCGACATACAAAACAATGCAACGTTTTTTTCCTGATGCTGTTGAACGCAGGAAGCTGAAATTTGAGAGGGCGGGTCAATGGAGAATGCTGAAGGCGCCTGAGTGTTCACTGATCAGCTGAGTGAGCTCATCATTCAAATTGCCATCATAAGACATATCCATGTACAGATGTATCTGCATGCAGTGTAGATACTGATTTAGGTTTACTTTTTCTTCAGTTTTTCGATTTCGAACTTTACTGGTTTTGTGAAATATTGCATCTGAGGACTGTAAGTAGTGAGATTTCACGATCTCAGCGCTTCAAGCGGCCGCACATGAACTATTCCAGGATGACGTCATCCTCCCGGGTTTTTTTAACGTTCATATTTTCTACACTGTTTTGTTTATTCGTAAATTAGGAGGTACGGGGTTTTTCGAGGTGCTGAATCCGATTTTGGGGTGAAAAATAGGAAATTCCGACATGGTGAAATTCCTCATTGAAAAAGGATGTACTCAGAGTAATTGAATGAAAGGTCGGCTCGTCAAGTTTGTGAGTAATGTGGTGTTTTATGATTTGATTTCGAATCGAATTATACACAACTATCTGATGTGGGTTCTGGTGTGGCCTCGTGGAGTTGAGAGCAACGCACGGTTTCACCTCGAGCCGCATTCTTTGAAATGTTAGTATTACGTAGAGTTCGTTTACTTGAGTAATAATTCACGCGTGAGAAACTATGAGGTTCGAGCACAATGTCGTGGAACTATCGAAAAGTGAGAAATAACTCATTTTCACAACTAATTACTAGAGAATATTGATATACGAGTAGGTTTAGACGTTTTTGCATTCTTACTCAACCTCCGTTTCCATATTTCTCTTCGATAGAGGCTGAGGATATCATAGTGTTGCGAAACAGCAAAAATTATGACTTTTTACCCGTTTACTTAGCGGTGTGAAGGCGTTGACGTGAATCCGGTGGATCGGAGGATAATCGATGCAAAAACGCATTCATTCTCAGAGAGACGGCGATGGAGCTGGTTGAGCTTTCTGTGAGAATTATCCGCTCGTCGAAGAGGTCGTTCACGACGAACTCCTAACCTGATTTGGGCGAGAATTCCCTGTGTAGTCACAGGCGTCCAGCAAAAAGATGTGAACACTAATGAAGTAATGGGGGGCCTATTAAGGTAATAATCCTCTCATATCATCACAGCCAAGTTGGTATATTTTGCTGAGCCCCATTAAGGGGGTTTCAGGCAGTGAGTGATCGGGTTTTCCCGCTTTTATCTGGAAATTATTGGTCGATTTTGATGATTCCAGCGGCAATCTTTTAGTTTTTTAACTCCCTAGGTAGGGAGTTAGATGCACTAATATATTTCAAAAATCCTTGAAAAATTCAAATTTAGGTGCAAGTTTTTACTTTTGGAATTAAACTAGTGCATAGGTGTGTAGAAATTTTAAAAATAAGAAGAATTCCACGAAAAACATGAAAATTGGAAGATTATTTCCTAAGAAAACTGGGAAAAACTGTTGGTGAAAACAATCAGCAATGAGGAAGAAACGGCGACCGACAGAGACCCCTTTACATACAATCAAATGACCTACTCTGACTATACTTTGCTTCCGAGCCTACCAAAGTAGCGGAAGCCTTGTTTTCACTTTTCAAGGTTGAAAAAAAATGTCCAGAACAATATTTCGGCTTCGTGTCTGTCTGTCTTCCATGAAATCCTCGTAACGGACACAACTATACGAAGTTATAGTCCAATATAGATGAAATTTTCAGGGATTGAGCGAGTTGGCCTGCAGATGGTCCCCTATGAAAATCATGGCGCTTAATGGCTATCACATGGCTACAAAACCTACATTTTTCATTCGAATTTGATGAAATTTTGGTAGGATTGTTCTAATTGGCCTGTGGATGGTACCCAACGAATATTGTATGTTTTCTGAAGAAAAAACTATTTAATGGAGGAAATAATCTAATAATCTAAGCACAGTATATCCATTTTTCAAGTGGTAATACAGTGATTTTGCTTCCGAGTTCAAAATTTCCAATCGCGTTTTGCGTTTTAGGCCATCCTGAACAATTTTGGCGACGGAAGACCTCGTGGTACAGCAACATTTTACAATGGACAGGACTCAAGTATCACGATTTGAAAAATAAAGCATTGAATAGAGATGAATTCCGACAAATTGTCGCTAACCTCTGACTTCAGAGAAAGCACTAAAAGAAGAACAATTTTGGTTCCGTGTCTGTGTGTCTGTCATGAAATCCTTGTAACGGGCATGACTATACGAAGTTGTCCGATTTCGATGAAATGTTCAGAGATTACGCGGTTTGATGTCCCCTATGAGAGAAGTGCAAGGTACTTAAAGATTAACTGCTATGTATCGGATCATCTATACAGTACACAATAAGTAGGTTTGTGAGTGTAGGTAGGTGGGTAACTCAAGAACAGCGATTACGCTGGTTATCAATGTGGAACAAATAACCTTTGGGTTGAAGATTTTTCGTTATGGAAAAAATATGAACCTTCGTGTAAACATTTTTCAATGTTTTTAAGATCGATCACTTGATGTTTAAGTAAGGGAGAAACGCTGTTACAACTTCGCCGATAAAAACTGCCTCTCGATGGCGATTTTAAACCAGGGACTGTGCGAGTTGGCGTGTAGATGGTCCCCTATGAGGGTAGTGGAAGGTACTAAGAGATTAGCTACTATGCAATCGGGTTATGGATACGAGGAAGCTATGTGCACCCACTTCGCAGTTTTCTGGTTCACCTGCGTGTCCTGATTTTTCCGCGGTATTTTATAAGCCAAATTTATTGAAATCATTTCACCGGTCGCCAGTGTTTTCCTCGATATTTCACCCACACGAGGAGCCTCAGGAGGTCGAGAGGACTTTAAAACTGGTTATTTCGAATAGTGAAAGAGGATTCGGGGTCGACCTATCCGTTGTGTAACGCCGAGGAAACTATCAGCCGAGGGAAGTCGGAAATCCGACTCGGAACTCCAGCCCGATGAGTTTTTCTTGCCTTTTTTGGGCACCTCAGATAATTCACACTCATTGCGGGTTCGCGCTGTTTATTATTGACAAATTACTACGTCCCATATTAGGACCACTCTCAGTTCCTCGTGAGCTTGCTCTCCGTAAATACCAATAAATTTCCCCTAGTTAGGAGAGGTTTTACTGCTTTCGTATAATAATATTAAATCCACCCTTGAAAGGGCACACTTGTGCGATAGCTGGCGCTCAGGGAGTTGTTCCCCATCTGGACTGTAAGTAAACACGCCTTTCAAGAACCTCCCAAGCAGGAATCCTGACCATCTTGGGGGTCGACCATCACCTCGGATTCCTCCAACACCACCAAAGTCTACCAGAATTTCCATCCAAGCGAGAGAAGAAGTAGAGAACAAGAAAGGGGGGGGGGGGTGCACACCTTATTGAAGGTCCCTGCACGTGGGATTTTTCGCACTCAAAAAAGTTCAGAGACCGGAGAGTTTTTATAAAAATTCATTTCAAAATGTTGAGGCTATTTCAATAACATAATTTTCGTTAAACGGAGTCGACATTCAATCCAAAATCAAACACTCGCCAGCAAAAAACCACCTTTGCCTTTTTCAGCACCAACCTAACATATTTAAGGGGGAGATCCTAACCATTTTTCTCAGATATCTCCGTATTAGATAACCCTATAGGGACAAAATTTTGTAATTCTTCATCTTATTAGTCAAGAAATAGAACACCCAGCATAGATTTTAGATTTTTAAATTTTATCATATAGTTTATCATATTACGAGGGACGTCCGGAAAAAAGGGGACAATTGTCGTAGGGGGTGATGGGAATTTTTTTTTTTTCAATTTTTTTTTTTTTTTTTTTCGTGTAGGGGAACTCCTAACGGTCACAATGAGCGCTCGCCCGTCTCAGTTCGTTCAAAAATGTCGTCGCAGGAGCCCGTCGCGTCAACCTCTGCAGGTGTCGTTCGCTCCACCTACCGCAGGTGCGAGATTCAGGCAGTGATCAAGTGTGAAGCGTTCCTGGACTCTATAGTGACTGGGGACGAGACTGGGGTATGCCACTATACCCCTGAGTCCAAACGACAGTCCCTACAGTGGCGCCATACCCACTCCCCCAGTGCCAAAAAATTCAAGGTGCAATTTTCGGAATGCAAAATCATGGCATCTGTGTTCTGGGACAGGAAGGGAGTGTTATTGGTTGATTTCATGGTCAGAGGGACCACCATCAACGCCGATGCCTATTGTGAAACCTTAACAAAATTGAAAAAAAAATTAAGGACAAAAGGAGGGGAATGCTGACTCGAGGCGTGAGCCTCCTTCATGACAATGCCAGGCCCAACACCGCGCGTGTGACCCAGGACCTCCTTGTGAGATTTGGATGGGATGTTATTAACCACCCACCATATTCCCCTGACCTGGCGCCCTCGGATTTTCATCTGTTCACAAAACTGAAGGAGTTCCTGGGTGGAAAACGGTTTTCTAGCGACGAGGAGGTCAAGGAGACTGTGGAGAAGTGGCTGTTGGAGGTGCAGCGGAGCGTCTATGACGAAGGCATAAAAAAGCTCGTGCCTAGGATGCAGAAGTGTGTGGAACTTGCCGGGGACTATGTTGAAAAATAAAGGATTAAATTTTGAACATATCCTGAAAATTTCATTAAAATATATGCATTTTTCTAATTTTAACAGCATTTGTCCCCTTTTTTTCCGGACGTCCCTCTTAGTATCATAAATATGAAAAAATTAAAAACTCCAATATCTCCCCACGGAGATCTGTTAGAAATAACCTCCTGAGTGTTCCCTAAAAATCTCAGAATTTTCGGTACATCCGTTTATCCATGATTTGGGAAATACTTTTGACTTGAGCCATATAAGGGCTCCAAGAAGTAAGGAAGTTAGGATTGTAGTTCAACCCCGAACACAGAGATGTCTCTTTAATTACACAGAAAAATAATAATAATTTATATACAACTAACGATACTAGGTCTGGGGCACCCCCCCCCCCCCCTCAAAAGACCAAAAAACCTTCGCTGAAATTAGAAGTATTTTTGGCATCCTAACACCATTTCTGTACCCAAATTTCACAGTAAACCTAAACAATGATAGACCGCTGGAAAGCTGACACTTTGGGTTATTTCCGAAGAAAAAGGCTGAGGTTCATAAAAACTTCGACCAAAAAAAGACATATTTTGAGAAAAGTGTTTTTTGACTTCATTTTTTGATAACGTCTAAAAGATCTTGTTTTTGCACCTGATAGCCTGGAAATTCTACGCCCTTTCCAGCGGTGTCCTCAAATTTGAATTTACTTGGTAAACAAAGCGAGTTATGGCGCATTTTATGACAGAAGGTTGAAAACACTCAAAAATCTTGAAATTGAAAAAAAATGGGAAAAACGAGAGGTTACAACAAAATTGCTAGGAGGCATTTTTCGTTGGACAATTTTTGTAAAATCGAGGAGACTGAATCGTGAATATTTTTGAAATTTTATACCCGTAGATTCATTCACATTCAATTTTTGGAAGGTTTCAAAACAGATTTCAGAAAAATAACAATTTTCAAAATTCTCAGCCAAAAATGTTGAGTCCACTTTTCTCCAAAATATCACTAAAAGGACCCACCAAGATCAATAAACAAAATTATTTTTATTTTTGTTTAAATTTTGAAGACAGAATTAGAAGTGATTTGAAAATTTGTAAGTCGAGCGTTTTTTGGTTTTCCATGACAACTCCCCAATAAAATATTGTCAAAATGGAAATCCCTAAATTACCGAGTTCTCATCAGAAAAATTTACTTGAATTTTTCCCAAAACATGGACGGTTTTCGAGAAAAACAAACCAAAAGTACAACATTTTCTGTGTTTCTTCTCAGCGAATTTCAACGCAAATCACTTCAAAACAAAGTTTGAAGACATTTGAACACTTTAAATCCCAAAACAATAAAGTTCGTTCAAAAACCAAATCTTGAAAATATAACAATTTGTGTTTTTTTGAATTATTTTTTTTTGTTGCCATTTTCAAAACAGAAGAGGAAATTCAAAAAATTACAAAACACAAAATTTAAAAAAATCTTTATATTTATACATTTTATATATTATTAATATTTATCCTTATATACATACAATTAATTCCTTAATAATATTAGGTACAATGTTTAAGTCGTTCGAATTGTATAATTCAGTGGTAAAATGAACAAAAACAGCGATTTTTGACTCGACGATTTGAAACTGAACATCACAACAGTCGAATTAAGTACGGGGGATTCAGTACGACATTTGGAAGGTGACACGTGGAGGGGGAAGGTATGACACGTGGGGTGAGGGGGGTGAATTGCGGGGGGGGGGGGATTCGGCGAGGGGGAAGTCTTGACGTCATCGAATCGCATTTTCGGCTCTTCGAGAGTCAAATTCGAGGTTTTCTCACACAAATTTACAGTTTTCGAGATTTTTCAATAATTTCGATGAGAACTGCAGAGTTCAAAGTTTTCAAGAATTGGAACCTGACGGACCAAGTTTGCATAAAAATTTGGTTTCAACACGAAAAAACCTACAATTTTAAATGAAGTTCTAATTTTGAAATCGTTTTGGAACATTAAAAAACAATTAGCAATTTTGAAATAAAGAAGAAGAAAAGAAGAAAAATTCTAAATAGAAATTCCATTTTGAAGAACCTTTAATTATAAATGGAAATTTTGACATGAAAACCTCCAATTTTGAACGGAATTTTCGACACAAAAAACCATCAAATTCGAACGAAAATTGTAACATTAGAAAACCTTTCAATTTTAACACAAAAAATCAATAAAGTTGAATCGGAATATTAAAATTAAATTATAAATGGAAAAACAACGTTAAATTTAAATTGGAAATTTGACATAAAAAACTTCAATTTTGAACAAGATTTTCGACACAAAAAAAATCAATAAATTTGAATCGAAATTTAAACATAACCTTCAGTTTTGAATGGAATTCTTAACATAAAAACTTCAATTTTGAAGGAAATTTCTAACTTTGGAAAAACCTTCAATTTTTAATGGAATTTTCCACACAAAAACAAACAATAAATTTGAAGGGGAATTTTGACATTGAAAACCCTTCAACTTTGAATGGAATATTCAGCATAAAAAACCTTTAATTGCAACTGAAATTTTGACCAAAAAACCCTTAATTTTCAAATCGCAATTTTTTCATAAAAATCTGCAATTTTGAGTGGAAATTTTCATAAATAAAAACCTTTTAATTTCATTAAAAATTTTGACAACAAACCTTCACATTTAAATAAAAATGTTTTCAGAATAAGAAAATCCTTTAATTTTGAGCGGAGATTTTGGCGTAAAAAACCTTTTATTTTAAATGAAAATTAAAAAAAAAATGCAAACAAAATTTTTGACAAAATTTTTAATTTTGAATAGAAATGTCGACATCAAAACCTTCAATTTTTAATAGAAGTTTGAATGTTCAAAAAATTAATTTGAAGAATACATTCGAACATGAAAAACCTTCAATTTGAACATGAAAAGCTCAAGAGAAACCCAACTCGAGAACCTCCAACTCCAAATTGCGAAACTCGTTTAAAAAAATAAAATTTGAGTGGAAAAACCTTGAATTTGACTGAGAAATGGTATTTCTAACGTGTTGGACGAAAGATTCACGTGGTTTGGGCGAGATGACACGTGGTTTGGGCGAGATGACACGTGGAGCGGAGGAGGAGGTCTCACGAGGACTGGGAGAGACACTGCGCGGATCTGTTGTGTTTGAGGTGGCTCCGGACGAGATGCCCCGACGCGAGGGCGGACATGAGGGAGAGCTCTCCGGTAAGCACGGTGGCGCAGATCACGCGAGCGAGCTGGCCGGCGTTGTGGCCCGGGAAGGCCCTGTTGGAGCCTTGGACGCCGAGGAGCTCCAGGCAGGAGCTCTGTGCCGACAGCTGCGTGCCGCCCCCGACGGTGCCGACCTCGATGCTCGGCATCGTGCAGCTGATGTACAGGTCCTCCCCGCTCGCCTCCATCAGCGTGATGCAGTTGCTGCTCGTCACCACCTGCGCGGGGTCCTGCCCCGTCGCGATGTACACCGCCGTCACGATGTTCGCCGCGTGCGCGTTGAACCCGCCGATCGAACCCGCCACCGCCGAACCGATCAGGTTCTTCGAAATGTTCAGATCGATCAGCGCGGGAACCGTCGTCTTCAACACCCGACTCACGTCCTCCTTGGACACGATCGCCTCGCAGACCACGTACTTCCCCCTCCCCTCGATCCAGTTCACAGCCGTGGGCTTCTTATCCGCACAGTAATTGCCGGACAAACTCAAAATTTCCATGTCGGGGAAGACTTGTTGGACGCGGTTGAGAGCCGCCTCCGTCCCTTTGGACACCATGTTCATGCCCATGGCGTCGCCCGTCGTCGCCACGAACCGGATGTACAGGAGCCGCCCCGCGATCTTCACCTGCACTTTGGTCAACTTGGCGAACCGGCTCGTCGAGTCGAAGCTCTTTTTGATCTTGTCGAAGTTATTGACGTCGTTGATCCACTTGAGCGCGGCGGCGGCCTTGTCGATGTTCTGGAACCGGACGACGGGCCCGCGCGTCATCCCGTCGTCGACGAGTCGGCTCGTGACGCCGCGGCTCAACACGGCGCGGCACCCGCGGTTCGTCGACGCCACCAGGCACCCCTCCGTCGTCGCCATGGGCACGTGCACCATCTCCCCGTCCAAAAACAACGGTCCAACAACACCCAACGGTATCGGCACGTACCCAACAACGTTCTCGCAACAAGCCCCAAACACCTTATCATAGTCGAAATGCTCGAACGGCACGTTTCGAAAAACTCCCATTTTCTTCAGCTTTTTCCCCAAAATCACCCTTCGGATTTTCACAGCCCTTTCTTTGTCCTCGACGAACTTCTCCAAAGTGTAACAGGAAACTGCACCACCTTCGATCAACCCTTCGATCTCCTCGTCCCTCAAAATGTCCACCGAATTGTCCCTTTTGAAAATGTCCAAACACTCTTCTTTCGAGCGTCCTTCTTTTTTGTCGTTTTCAACGTCGAATTTTTCGATTTTCTTCTTCGGTCGCTCTTTCGGCGGTTCCGTCACGAAGTCCTCTTCTTCGAAAAACATGAACTTGACGGTGAGGGCGACGAGGAGGATGAAAACCACGATTTGGTCGGCGCTGATTTTGAAAAAACTGATGAGATATTGAGATTCTTTGATTTCGATGTACTCTTCGTTGATGAGAGGGTAGTTTTCTTCCTTGTCCGTCCACCGGTTTTGGAGGTGGACGATGGCGAGGCCGGCGGACATGATGATTTTGACTCTTTGGACGACCGGATTGGGTTTTTCGTCTTCGGAGATCTTGTTGAAATCCCACGGGATTTTGATTTTGGAGCCCAAATTGTCGTAGAGCTCGAGGACGAGGCTGAGGCAGGCGGGGTAGAAGCTCATGAACATGACGTAGTTGACGATGACGGAGACGGTGGCGTAGTAGCAGAGCAGTTCGAGCCGCCGGATCCCCGACAAGGTGCCGACGCTGATGAGGAGAGTCTCGACGATCGTGTCGAGGGTCAAGCTCGGCCCCAACACGCCGAGCCCGCGCGCGATGTTCGCTTTGACCTGCTCCCTGTCCCCGCTCAGCGCGAACTGCGCCAATTTGATCGCCTTCGACAGGTCAATCAGCAACAAAAAGCAAAACAGCGCGTCCTTCACGTCGGACACGTCGCCTCCGAAGCAGCTGATGGCGCTCGTGCTGCAAATGAAGCTCGACACCACCGTGAAAATCCCCGGGAAGATCAAAAACAGCGACCCTTGTTTTTTGAGGTTTCGAAATTTGTAGTACGAGTACAAAATGGCGACGCAGCGGACTAACGTCATGACGACGATGTCGATGTTGACGTCGCCCGGCTCCGAGCGCGTGCGGGACAGCAGGTAGCCCTTGGTGTCGATGGTGAAGAGGCAGGTGCCCAACGTCAGCGTCGCCACGATCACCTCCCACGGGTGATTCGCGCAGAACTCGCCGTGAAGTCGGTACATTCCGCGAGACTTTCGGCCCAAAATTTGGCGAATTTCGAGGAAGTTTTTAGGCAGAGGTGAGCTCGAAAAAATATCAACGCAGGTTCCTTACTGTCAGCAGGATCAGTCGGTGGTCAACAATTTGACGAAAAGTTGATGAAACTGCGCGATTTTCGTGGTGTTTTCAAGTCATTTTAGGCAGGAAACTCGAAACGGTAGCGATGAGGGGAGTTCTATAAATAAGTGGCGACGCGACACTGGCGGACGCGGCCGGAACTAACGCGACGACAAACGAAGCATTCATTCGAAGTAACAGAAAATCGCGATCGCGCGATTTGACGAACTTTTTTCACGATCAAAGTGTCATTTCGAGACGAACTGCATGAAGGGAGCAGTGAAAGTCGACTGTTGGCGAGGGTATGAGATCAGGTGATGTAACCTCCGCGGCGCTGGCGAGGGGGAGCAGGGCTGCCAACGGGGGGCCGGCGGAAGGAGGGCGGCCAGTGCTGCCAACGCCGCGCGATCGATAGTCAGCTGGTGAGTCACGACGGGAGGGAAACCCGGGGGGGGGGGGCGCACAGCTTCCCTCCTCGCTCCATTCATAGGGGACCATCCCGCCTTCCGACTACCGCAGAATCAGTAGGGTGGGCCGAAAAACAATTCCGTCTTTGTAAAGGAAAAGTATCATACCAATGTGTAAATGGACATTTTGATATTTTTGAAATTTGAAATTTGGAAATTTTGGTACGTTCGAAATTTCGATACGTTGGACACTTTGATGTTTGGAAATGTGTTGGCATTTATTTGTATTGTATCCAGTTATTATATTATTATTCATATGACATTGATGGGCAAAAGTGTATATTAGTTTCCAATTATATTTCCGTTGTGTTGAGCTACCAAATATCACTTCTTCAAAAATACATGATATCGAAACCTCAATCGTAACATCTCGTTTTTTCAACCACAACAGTTTTGGCGACGATTGATAAAAAAGAGAGAATATGGATCCAAACCAGCTCCAACAATTGATATCCGCGTTGGAACGGTTGATTCCTCAACCTCAAGGAGAACGAGGACAAGGTGATATTCAAACAGCTAGACCTAGTAATAGCGTGTGCAATATTCCACCATTCGAACCTTTTGACCCGAAAAAGGAAAAATTTTCTTACTATAAGGAACGTTTCGAAAATTATTTGAAACTCAAGAATTTATTACATGACAAAGATCGATCAGCACAAATGCTTTTGAATTCAATTGGATCCTCAAACTACAACACAACAGTTTTGGTAGCACCAAAAATAACAAGTCAACTAACGTGCGAAGAACTCATTACAGTTTTGGAGAAACATCTATCACCTAAAAAGAACAAATTGGTCACTCAACACTACTTCCTTTCAAAATACCAAATTGATACTCAAAACATATCCGACTTTGTTGCATCTTTGCGTCGTGATATAGCAGATTGTGATTTCAATACCAAATGAGCATGCGAACAAACAGTTTCCGTTGCAAACATTTTTCTTCGCTCGCAATTCATCAGGGGAATAAAAGATACCTGGATAAAAGAACAAATCCTTCAATCAGAATTGGACGATTTTGATAAGATAGTGGAAAAGGCAATTGCATTGGAAGCAGCTAGAATGGACAGTGAAACTTTATCAAAGCAAACTTCAAGCAGTTCTTTCAACACATCCGAAATTGTCAACAAAATTAATCAATTTAGATCACGAAACAGTTCTAGAAATCGCAGCCATGAAACTCGTTCACGTTCAAAATCAAGATCAAAATTAGATTACAATCGACTCGGTATCAGCAATACATGCTTACGATGTGGTCGCGATAACCATTTGTCTAAAGACTGTCGTTGCAGAATTTCTTCACTGAAATGCAAATCTTGTAATAAGACAGGTCACGTTTCGAAAGTATGCATTAGTACCCTCTTAAAAGAACGCTCGAACAAATCAAACTCTTCCAAAACAAATGCTATAGAGACAGAAGACGAAGAACTATATCAAATTCAAGGAATACATGCCATCGTAGATGTGTATCAAAACAAATTATTCCATAAAGATGCTGAAAAGTATTATACAACAGTCAAAATTCACGGAAAAAATCAAAAATTTGAAATCGACTCAGGAGCAGGGTTTACACTCATACCGAAAAACGAATTCAAAAAACTAAATCTTAACAAGAAACTCGAAAAATCCTCCATAGCCTTCAGATCGTACACAGACAACATTCTCATTCCAGAAGGTAAAATCAAAGTTGAAGTTCAATACAAGAATTCGAAATCTGTGGAGGAACTATACGTTGTACCTGATGGTCACACACCTCTGTTAGGTCGTGTGTGGATACGTCATTTGAAAATTAATCTAGAACAAATAGATTCAAATCAAACTTTTAGAAAATTTTTTAGAAATTTTAGAAAAATTTCCATGGTCGATTCAAAACTTCAATTACGTCCAAAGGCCAAGCCTATCTTCAGAAAGGAACGTGAAGTTCCATACGCACTTCGTGAAAAAGTTGAAAAGGAACTATACTTAAATCAAATTCGAATGAAATTAGATGCTATTAGACCTTTAAAACGCCAGGACTCTGAGAAAATCAACAATTCTGAAAAACCAGCCAGACAACTAAAAGAAAACGATCGAGTTCAATCCAAATTTTTTGAAAACAATAAACCATGTTGGAAATTTGGCACAGTTATAAAAAAGTTAGGGAAACTTCACTACATTATTGAACTGGATGAAGGCAGAAAAATAAAAAGACACATCAACCAGTTGTTGAAATCTGAAGTCATCAGAAAGAAGACAGTTACATTCAGTGACTCGCATCAGCTTCCAGTCCAGTACCAAACAGGAGAAGAAGACGAAGGAGCGATACTGCCTGCCGTTCCTGTCGCTGCAGCCAATCCTCCACAAGCGACTCCTCCACAAGTTGAAGAATGTCAAGGGCCGAGTGAGACAGCTAACGATGAAAGCATTTCTTCACAGCCTTTGAGGAGATCTTCAAGGATGAGAAGGAAGCCCAGCTACTTGGATGACTATGTCACCTGAGGACCTGTTTTTTCTTTAACCTTTTCAAACCTTTCCAAATTTATTTGTTCATTCAAAATTAAGGGGGGGAAGATTATTGTATCCAGTTATTATATTATTATTCATATGACATTGATGGGCAAAAGTGTATATTAGTTTCCAATTATATTTCCGTTGTGTTGAGCTACCAAATATCACTTCTTCAAAAATACATGATATCGAAACCTCAATCGTAACATCTCGTTTTTTCAACCACAACAATTTGATATTTGGACGTTCAGGTAATATCGAAATTTTGATGATTTTGAAACTGTCGAAACATTTTTTCCTTCAAAAACAAACCATTGAGTAAAATATTACGACTCCCTAAAAGTAAATCGAATGACACTTTCGACATGTTGATTGTGCGGCTTGGGCTCTGGATGGTTCCCTACAAATTGTATCGTCGTCCTATCATCACAGTAGGAGGGTTCTTGGATCTACTTGGAAACGCGTTCTTCGAAACGCGCTGCACCAGGATACTCTACTAAATATTTACTTTGGTACAATCAATCTTGTCGTTTGGGATATTGGCTTGGGGTGGTGCGTGCAGGTCTCTGCTCGACCCTCTGTTTGTCAGGCAAAAAGCCATACTGAAAATAATTGCCAGAAAGAATAGAAGATATAGTACATTAGCATTGTTCTCCATACTCCCGGTCTTCTCTCTTGACCAGTTATATATAAAATGCATACTGATGTTTTATCATAAACATGAAGCATGGTTTAACTGTGCTAGAGATATCCCGTACTCGGTGAGACTGAACACACAAGCTGTAATTCCTGCTCCTCGAATAAATTTAGAATCCTCAAAGAGAACGATTTCATACAAAATCCCAATAGTATTGAGAAATGTCCCAATAGTACTTAGATGCCCTTCTAACTATACGAGAGAAAAATACAAGAAGTGTATATTTACTTGGCTGATAGAGACTGGTCATGTCCAACGTTCCTCTTATCTGACTAGTATTTATCATGTACCATAGTGAGTGTTAAGTAGCGCAATATATCGATAACAAACATATACCATAAATATGAGTGTAAAATCTTTAAAACTTAACAAATACTTTATAAAAGCATAACAGTCCTATAACGATTAATTATACCAAATTTGTACAAATTATTATTAATTTATGAAACATGAAGATATTTATATAATTACCTACTCAATATTGTGAATTTCTAGTATACGATGATGAATTCTAGGTGCGATCGAAATGTTACTCCCCATCCGCAGCACAAAGCAGTTTGCTTTACAGTGGATGGGTAATTTCCTAAATTTTACATGTTTACTTATTATTGTGTGTGTATTGGAAATAAATTATTATTGAATTGAATTGAATTGAATTGAACTTGGAGGTTGACTTTTTGAGACCAGCATGAGATCATCCAAACAACCGTGATATTTGGAATCTTTAATTTCTATTCAAAATTATAGATTTTTAATGAAAAAATTGCCATTTGAATTAATGTTTTTTATGTTAAAAATTCCATTAAAATTAATGGGTTTTTGATGTCAAATTTATTGGGGTTTTTCTGTGTAGAAAATTTTTGTACATATATGAAAGTTTTTTTTTGTCAAAAATTCCATTCAAAATTGAAGGTTTTTATGTGAAAATTCCGATTTTATTTTAATGATGAATTTTGATGTCGCATTAAACATTTAGGAGGGTCCAAATAGGTAAGTAAGCTCAAAATGACGATACATTGGGCATTTTATTGTCTCAACCATCAAATTTTGAGGGGGTGTTAAAAAAATGTTTTTCTTTGTCGATTCCAAAGGTTCATTATTGAAAATAATAAACCAAAACTTGGAAAACAAAATGTCCCTTCGTTTGGAACCATTTCGCGATTTTTCCGCAAAATTAGAATACGGAACAAAAAAATATGGTTTCTCGGCCACAACTAACGCTCAAATATCATCATTTTCAGACATCATAATGTCCAGCGTAACTTAAATGTCCAAAATAAATCATTTCAAAAACATGAAAATGTCCAATATAGACAATATCCAATTGTAGAACAATAAACGCTGCAAATCATTGCTCAAAGGTTTATTATTATCTGTATAGATCACCCTTCTGTATAGATCACTGGTTCTCCATCAATAGCACCTACCACCATCTGTATTCTCCCTTGACCTTCCCTCTCAAATTTCAGCTTCCTGCGTTCAATAGGATTGAAAATGACTTCGGAGCTCACTCAGCTGATCAGTGATCTGAGGAGTGAAGAAGATCTCCTCGAATGTTGGAGACGCCTGGAAGAGCACTTCCATTCAATAGGATTGAAAATGGCTTCGGACCTCACTCAGCTGATCAGTGATCTGAAGAATGAAGAAGCTTTTGAGCAATGATTTGCAGCGTTTTTTACCCACCAAATTTTTTTTACCTACCAACTTTTTTTTACCTACCAGCTAGGTACTACCTACCACACCATACTGGCTTCACACCTTCACAATCAAGTTTATTAGAAAGAACTAAACGCTTCACACTCGATTGGAAAAATAGAAAGCTTCATATTGAAATTTGATTACTGGTTACGCAGAAGGCAAAACTGTATACAAATCGAAGAAATGAGCAGCGATCGCATTTTAGTCCAATAAAATTTGAATGGAGATTAGACCTCTTTTGCGATTCACACTCATGATTCTGTTTTATCGAAGGGAAACCTTCAAGTACTCGTAGGGACCGAACGGTTTGTCCTACAGAGCTCCGGGTGGTCTCAAAAATTTTTAAAAATTCAATTCTATTTAAAATTGGTGAAAAAACGATACCTTTATTTCGAGAGTTTTCGAGCTAGGGCACTCTTGAAAATTTCAACCCTTAATTTTCACCCCTTAGAAGTGACCTACACCAACCAAAAGCTTCGCGGCACAACTAGACCCCAAATGGAGCCCATATACCAAATTTGAACCAAATCGGTCCAGTTTTGCTAAGAAAAGTGCCGCGTACGGCGTACGGCGGACGGGGGACGGCGGACGGGGGACGGCGGACGGGGGACGGCGGACGGACATTGCAAATTTGGATTCTACGCACCTTGAAACGTAAAGTGACAAAGTTTGAGGGAGGGTTATAAAAATTTTTTGCGATACGATCACATAGGCTTATTATTAGAAATAATAAACCAAAATGTCCATTTTGAGACATGAAAATGTCCAGTGTATCGTCATTTTGATCGTACTTACCTATTTGGACCCTCCTAAATGTTTAATGCGACATCAAACTACATCATTAAAATAAAATTGGAATTCTTACTTAAAAACCTTCAATTTTGAATGGAATTTGTGACAAAAAATTTCAAATATGTACAAAAATTTTCTACACAGAAAAAACCCAATAAATTTGACATTAAAAACCTCTTAATTTTGAATGGAATTTTTAACATAAAAAACAATAATTCACACGGCAATTTTTTCATTAAAAATCTTTAATTTTGAATAGAAATTAAAGATTCCAAATATCACGGTTGTTTGGATGATCTCATGCTGGTCTCAAAACGTCTACCTCCAAGTAGATCCAAGAACCCTCCTACTGTGATGATGGGACGACGATACAATTTATAGGGAACCATCCAGAGCCCAAACCGCATTATCAACATGTCCAAAGTGTCATTCGATTTACTTTTAGGGAGTCGTAATATTTCACTCATTGCTATGTTTAAGAAGGAAAAAATGTTTCGACATATTCAAAATCATCAAAATTTCGATATTACCTGAACGTCCAAATATCAAATAAATGTCAACATATTTCCAAATATAAAAATGTCCAAATATCAACATTTCCTGCCATCAAAATGTCCAACGTATCGGAATTTCGAACGTACCAAAATGTCCAGATATCATCAATTTTGGACATGAAAATGTCTAATTGTATCGTAATTTCGAGCGTACTTACAAAAGTGCCTGAGTATAAAAATGTCCAACGTAACCTAGATGTCTAAATACACATAATACGATTGCTTAGATGACCTCGTGCTAGTGTTGAAACTTTATTCTCTTGGAACCCTCCTGGTTTGATGATCAGATGACGATAAATTTATAAGGAACCATCCAGAGCCTAAACCGCCCAATCACTATGTCCAAATATCAGAAAAGTCAACGTATCGCAAGGTTCAAATATCACATTTTCATGATCAGATTGTCCCAATATCAACATTTTCTGACATACAAATGTCCAACGTACTAAAATTTCGAACGTACCAAAATTTTTCAAATATCGATAGGTCCAAATATCCGTAACACGATTGTAATGACGATGACCTCGAGCTAGTATCGAAACTCCAATCTCTTAGAACCCTCCTGCTGTGATGAGCGGACGACAATAAAATTTATTGGGAACCATCCAGACCCCCAACTGCACCATCAAAATGTCCAAAGTGTCTTTTGATTTTCTTGTCTTCGATTTGATGTCCTAATAATATGTAAGACATTTTGAGCGCACCTAAATGACCAAAATTTGGTCATTTAGGTGCGCTCAAAATATCATAATATTTAATGTTTAAATAATATTTAATCATGATATTTATTATCATAGTTTTGTACACTTTTCAAAAACATCAAAATTTTGAGCCTACCTGAATAACCAATTATCAAAATCACCGGATATGAAATTCCTAAACATCAAAATATCCAAATGTAAACAATTTTAGTCACCAAAATGTCGAGCTAATAAAAATTACTGACGTAACCTAAAAGTCCAAAAATCGAATAAATGTTAATATCACATTTTGAAACCTCAAATATCGAATTTCCAGTAAAAGAATGACCAAATGTCAACATTGTCAAACTTCAAAATGTTCTACGTGTCAAAATTTCTCAAGCCCAAATCTCACAATCCAAGTAATAAAAGGTACTCGTACAAATATTCAAAATATTCCATGTATCAAAATGTTCCAAATCAAAATGTCTGAATAATCAAAATAATGAAAACGTGCGTGTATTCGTTGTACCCAAAAATGCAGTAGCCGTGTGGGTACTCTATGAGTTTGGAGAGACGAGGTTTAAGGTTTTTTAAACTATTTACCCAGGAGGTTGATTTTAACATTTTATTTTTAAAAAAAGTTCTCCAAAACCAAAATGTCCACCCACGTTTTAACTTTCCGGACCTTCCTGAACAATTTTGGTTCCGTGTCTGTCTGTCATGAAATCCTTGTAACAAGCATTCATACGAGAAGTTATTGCCCAATGTCGATGAAAATTTCATCGAACATTTCTTTCTTCACATTTCTTCGAACATTTAATGTTCGAAGATTGTGCGGGTTAGCTTGTTGATGGTCCCCTACGAAAATCATCGCTCTTGGACTGATAGCAGCGGCTGCGCATGCGCAACGTGAATTCCTTGTTACAATATTATAACTTATACATTTTCCATCCGTTTTGGATGAAATGTTGAGGGATTATGCTGATTGAGTAGTAGATTCACTACCCTACGAGGGTAGTGGAAGATAGGTAGCAACTATGGATCTGATTGTGGACACGAGGAAGCTATGTGCCACACCCAGCGCAGACGTATTTCATTATTCAGAGTTGGAGTGCTCGTATTGTTCTCATGATGTCAAGAAGGAAAACGCTGCAAATTATTACACAATGGTTTATTATTTTTTACTAGCTGAAAAGCCTGCTAGAAACAGGCAAAAAAATTGTAGATATGTAAAAAAAATTTGATGTCGCGGCCTGGAATCGAACCCGGGACCCCCACGTTCGTACGACATACGTACGTACGCACGTACGGTTGGGGTTTTATTTAATTAGATTTTTCTATATAGATCACTCGTCTGCAAAGCCACCAACCATCCAACATGAAGAAAAACATCGATCACATTTCGGTCAACTAAAATTTGAACGGAGATTAGGCCTCTTTTGCGATTCACACTCGTGTTTCTGATTTATCGTACGTCCAAACTTCAAATTCTCGTAGGGAGCGAACGGTTTGTCCTACAGAGCTCCGCGTGGTCTCAAAAATTCTAAAAATTCTATAGAATCTTAAATTGAAGGAAAAACAATACCTTTATATCAAAATTTTTTGAGTTAGGGCGTTTTCAAAATTTCAAAATTGATTTTGGAACCCTTAGAAGTGACCAACATCAACCAAAAGCTTCGGGGCACAACTAGACCCCAAATGGAGCCTACAAACAAAATTTCATCAAAATCGGTCAATGCTAAGTGGGGAAAGTGCCGCGTACGGCGGACGGACGGCCAAATTTTTATTCGATTTTTGGATTCTACGTACCTTGAAACGTAAACCATCAAATTTTGAGGGGGTGTTAAATTTTTTTTTTTCTTGGTCGATTCCAAAGGTTCATTATTGAAAATAATAAACCAACATGGATTTCCAGGTTGACAAACAAGAAATTTGACTCCTCCACATCCTGCCTACCGAAGATGGAATCCAGAATTCCAACCTCCAACCTCCGAAGAACCACCCTCGTGAGGGTTCGGGCGGGATCGTCACGGTAGCATTTAAGACGGAATTCGATTTCGTAACTTCGGACGGAGGAAACCGGATTCCGGGGAGGACCCTGAAATCAAAGGGCGACCCTGACCTAAGTGGAGGAGAAGCCGAAGAAGAGGAAGGGACTGCCGAAGAAGTGGGAGTTGTGACCCGCTAAACTGTGTCCGAAAGAGAGAAAGTTGTGACCACAGCCCCCCCACAGTCACCCACCATCCAAATCTGTACAAATTAAAGTGTTGAGGAGACTATTTTTGACATTTTATGTCTTACTTTGGCACACAAGCGAAAAAACGTTACGAAATGCGTCACAAAATCGGTCACAAAAAAAGCTTTACAGTTAGTTTTTTGATGATTTCGACTTACAACCAAGTCGTTGCTACGGAACTTTATCTTCGTCATTCGTGTTCGTAGAATCCAAAAATCGAGTAAAAATTTGGCCGTCCGTCCGCCGTACGCGGCACTTTCCCCACTTAGCATTGACCGATTTTGATGAAATTTGGTATGTAGGCTCCATTTGGGGTCTAGTTGTGCCCCGAAGATTTTGGTTGATGTAGGTCACTTCTAAGGGTTCAAAAATGAATTTTGAAATTTTGAAAACGCCTTAACTAAAAAAATTTTGATATAAAGGTATTGTTTTTCCTTCAATTTAAGTAAAATGCTATAGAATTTTTTGAGACCACGCGGAGCCCTGTAGGACAAACCGTTCGCTCTCTACGAGAATTTAAGGTTTGGACGTACGATAAATCGGAAACACGATTGTGAATCGCAAAAGAGGCCTAATCTCCGTTCAAATTTTAGCTGACCGAAATACGATCGATGTTTTTCTTCGTGTTGGATGGTTGGTCGCTTTGCAGACGAGTGATCTATTTAGAAAAATACCTTTGTGTAATAATATGCAGCGTTTTAAACCTTATATTTGACAACACACTATGGGGTTGACATTTCAAAAACATAAGCAGGGTGTCCAGCGATTCCCCGAGAAAAAATTCCCTGAGTTTTCCAAGGTTATAAATAAAATAAAATAAAAATAAATGTGATCATAATTTCTCAAAATTCAGGTTTTCAAGGACATTTCGAAAAAAAAAAATCTGGCTCGTGGGTATGGCACATAATAGGTTATATTATAGCATCATAATATATGCTATATTATAGCATTTCCAAACCAAATGAAACCTTTTCCAAACCAAATGAAACTTTTTCCAAATCAAGCGAAACTTTTTCCAAGTCAAATGAAACTTTTTCCAAATCAAGTGAAACTTTTTCCAAGTCAAATGAAACTTTTTCCAAATCAAGTGAAACTTTTTCCAAGTCAAATGAAACCTTTTCCAAACCAAATGAAACTTTTTCCAAGTCAAATGAAACTTTTTCCAAATCAAGCGAAACTTTTTCCAAGTCAAATGAAACTTTTTCCAAATCAAGTGAAACTTTTTCCAAGTCAAATGAAACCTTTTCCAAACCAAATGAAACTTTTTCCAAGTCAAATGAAACTTTTTCCAAATCAAGCGAAACTTTTTCCAAGTCAAATGAAACTTTTTCCAAATCAAGCGAAACTTTTTCCAAGTCAAATGAAACTTTTTCCAAATCAAGTGAAACTTTTTCCAAGTCAAATGAAACTTTTTCCAAATCAAGTGAAACTTTTTCCAAGTCAAATGAAACCTTTTCCAAACCAAATGAAACTTTTTCCAAGTCAAATGAAACTTTTTCCAAATCAAGCGAAACTTTTTCCAAGTCAAATGAAACTTTTTCCAAATCAAGTGAAACTTTTTCCAAGTCAAATGAAACCTTTTCCAAACCAAATGAAACTTTTTCCAAGTCAAATGAAACTTTTTCCAAATCAAGTTAAACTTTTTCCAAACATAGTGTATTTCTGTAAAGTAAACAATCGTAGATGAATAATATATTACAAAATTTCAGAAATTCATTCTTAGAGGTTCAATCAGTCAATGTAAGTATTGGTGACTCCCCTGTTTCTCCGTGTGGGCGTGGCGAGTAGGTACCCACTCACATTCAACAGTCAGAAATTTCTCAAACTTACTTGTTTCCTATTCTACTAAGGTGAGATCTACTTCGATAATCCTATGCCTAAAATTCATTGAATTTTCATTTTGGCAACTCCTTTGTACGATAGGTACAATTGCATCGATCTGAAATTTGCAGAGATCTACCTATCTAGGTGTCTCGTATCACTCATTTTCTCAAAAGGTTTCATTTGACTTGGAAATGCTATAGAAAGATGATACGGTGCATAGTAGCTAATCTCAAGACTACAATCTCTAAGTACCTCTCACTACCCTCATAGGGGACCATCTAAACGTCAACCTGCACAATTCCTTGAAAACAATTCCGCATTTGCGCAGTGGCTACTATCAGTCCGGAGGCGATGACTTTCATAGGGGACTATCTACACGCCAAACCGCACAATCCCTGAAAATTTCATCGATATCGCACGATAACTTCGTATAGTTTTGCCCGTTTCAAGAATTTCATGGCAGACAGATAAAAACTATACCGAAATTGCTCAGAAAGTTCTGAAACGCTAAACGCGAGTGGAAATTTTGATTTTGGAGAACTTTTTTTAACCATGGAACGCAAGGTACCCTGCCTTGGTAGACTCGGGAGGAAAATCTCATTATGAAAATGAATACGGTAGGACCTTAAGTGGACCTCCTGGGTGGACCTTAAGTGCCACCCAAACGTATAATATCACCTATCATTGGTTCATCTAGGATTCCCAATTCATTTTTTATAAAGGATGACACAATTTCGTCGAGGTTAGAATCCTTATCGTGGGGTAGCCCGTTGAAAATTAAATTATCACCGCGATGACGAGTCGACCAGCTTCATTCTCTCCCTCACTACTGATAATTCCTTCCTCAAAACGGATACCTCTTCCTTCAATTTTACATTTCCTTCCGAGATGGTGGCTTGATTGATCATCACTATATCGTGCCTTGATGGTACTGCCACGTAATCCTTTTCCCTGAATTACAAGCGCTAAAACTTTGAAAGTTGTACCTAAATTTGAAATTTTCAAGGATTTTTGAAATTCATTAGTGCAGCAGTCTAGGGAATTGAAAAATAAAAGATTGTCGCTGGAATCATCAAACTCGAACAATAATTGCCAGAGAAGTAAGAGAAAACCAAACTGAATAAACAGTATTTCCCATATTTCTCTGGCAATTATTTTTCGAGTTTGATGATTCCAGCGGCAATCTTTTAGTTTTTCAACTCCCTTGGCTGCCGCATAAAGAATTTCAAAAATCCCGGAAAGAGGAACGAACGGCGACCGACTGAGACCCGTGACTGAGATGAGTGAAATAACTCAAAAACGAAGCAGCTCAAAAAAATGTCTAAAAACTACTTGTTGAATTGACCTTTGAAGTTTGGCCGTATTTTTCTCGGACACCCTTATGATACAAGCCTCAATGAGGAATTTCACCATGTCGGAATTTCCTATTTTTGACACCAAAATCGGATTCAGCACCTCTAAAAACCCCCTATGGCAAACTTTCAGCCCGAACTTCCTAATTTACGAATAAACAAAACAGTGTAGAAAATACGAATGTTTAAAAAAACCGGGAAAATGACGTCATGCTGGAATAGTTCATTTATGGCCGCTTGAAGCGCTGAGATCGAGAAATCCATAGTCCCCAGATGCAAAATTTCATGAAACAGTAAAGTTTGAAATCGAAAAACTGAAGAAAAAAATAGAAAAAGCGAGATAGGGAAAATTAGGTTTCCTCTGTTTTTGTTTGATAACTTTTCTCTTAGAAAACACGATTTCGTCGTCCCAATGGGCAACACTGGGAGGAGACGGCGATCCGAACAGCCCGATCAGCGAGCGTTCCCGCTTCACGTCCGTTTTCCCGGTTAGTTTTGAAATTAAAAATTTTGACTGTCTCCCAAAAATAACAGGAGATTTATTTTCCGAAATCAGCCCGATTTTCATCCATCCCACACCATTAACTATTCAGGAAAAATGCAAACAGAAATCGGTGAAATTCCTCATTGTTTATAGGATGATAATCAATCCATATTTTCCTTATTTAATTTGTACCAATATGTTATTCATCATCCCTTGTCCTTGGGTTGACCTTCATCAAGGAATGTTTATTATTCAGAATAGAATAGGGGTAGAACAGTAGGGTTCTAGGGGTAGACCTATTTAATTATTCTCTAGATCCCCCTGAACAATACAGTTTAATTTGAGACAGCTCATGGGAAGAATAAGGGAATTTGGTGTTTAAAATTGACCACATACAGACAAACCGAACCAAAAGTGTTCTAAAGGCTCCGAAAAGTGGAGACTTCGGTGGACCGAACCTTCGATAGTGAGGAAGATGAACGAAAAATCCTCTAAATCATCTACATAATATTCCAAGGAGAAATAAAAACTGCCAGAAATCCTGTTTGCGTCTATTTAACCTACGAAAATAAACCCAAGTCCGAGAACTGGGAAAGTGTTAGTTACTGCCTTCCTCGTTTACACAGCGACTTTTTCCCCTTCAGATATGCGTTCAGTAACCTACAGACGTCAGTTACACCTCGCCAAGTACTTCGCAGTCGAGATAAGAAAATTATCATCGGAGTCTCAGGACTGAGTCACAAGAAACCAAACTTCCCACTCCTGGAAATGCAATGATTTATGAGACGACGCAACAGAAAACCTTCTAAAAAGATTTCCAGCGCCGATTTTGCCACAAAGTCGAGGATTACTTCGTAGGAGATAAAACGGAAGGACTCAAAAATGCGAGAACAACTGAATTGTTATGTGAGAGATAATTTCCTTGCCGATGAATTATCTTTGGAATGAAATAGTGAAAAGATGATGGATGATTATTACCACTCGCAGTGAAACAGGTTCCAAGACTCCCAATTCTAAGCAGTCGGTGTATTTTCCAAAAACTGTTGCTCTAATTTTGACAAAGATTTGAAATCGTAATATCAAAAACCGTTTCCTCTTTATTTATATGAAATTTCCCGAACTTCAATTCAATATATCGTCCCTGGTAAACCATGTAAGTCGAGTTTATCAAATTTTACAGGGGACACTAAAAACTAAATAATTCAGTTTTCATTCCATATGCAATAAGTTTTTTCGTTCCATTCCTTAAAACTGGTGGTAACAGTAGTACTTCAAAGAGCCTGAGACTAATTTCATCAAAATTTACTTCAGCGAACGACAAAATGGACTTACATGCTTTTACCCAGCCTTTGACACCCGACTTACATGGTTTTCAATTTGATTTTTATGAAAATATACCCAGCTTGGGTTATTTAATTATTAGGAATATTATTCAATTTTGTTGGGTATTGAGGTTACACCAAATACCCAAATCGATGCAAAAGGAAAATATTTGAATGAAAATTCATAGGCGTTGACTAATACGCAGTCCAAATTTAAGGCTCCTTGAGTCAAAATGACAGTCTTCAGTCTTAATATTACTAGAGTTGAGCAATAAGTTATTCAATATACTACCAATTCCTCAATTACCATTTCTCAAATTACAACCATTACTTATAGGAACACTTTACCTATCACAACCGTAACTAGGTAGGTATGCATTGAATTCAAGTGTTAGGCAACTAGGTACTTTTGTTTCATTAAAACAAGGGATGAGTTAAGTATGGGTTAGGGATATCTTGGGGATGAGCTAGGGATGGGTTAGGGGTTGGAGGTAGGTCAGGGCTGGATTGGGTTAGAGATGGACTAGGGATGGGTTAGGAATAGGTTGGGGATGGGTAGGGTTAGAGATGGGATAGGGGGTTAGGGATAGGTTGGAGATGGGCTAGGGACGGGTTAGGGGTTGGGATAGGTCAGGGCTGGGTTGGGGATGGGTAATGGATGGGATAGGGATGAGTTAGGGACAGGTTGGATTAGGGGTTATAGATAGGTCAGGGCTGGGTAGGGTATGAGCTGAAGATGGGTTAGGGATGGATTAGGGATAAGTTAGGTATGGGTTATGGATTGGTCAAACAGCCAACAAATCAATTAATTCATCTGAAATTATCCTCCTAAATAATGTAAAAATAATTTAGAAACATTGCGGAAAAACACGTAGGTAGGTCGTGATCTTAAGGTTGGCCACAGTATGGAAAATCACGTGTCTGCAGAACACAAGGAGTGGAATTTATTGCTGAAATTGAGCCTTATAAAAAGGTTTCTATTTATGATCACTTTCTCCGAACTCCATTTATGAATTTTGTAAACTTTTACACGAAAAAAAAGAAAAAAAAACTGACTATCTTTGATGGAAACTTGCCACCAGCGTGAGCTGCTCATCTTATGAAGGCATACACAGGACTTTTTTCCGGTTTTCCGGCGAAAAAAGAGGTTACCGACTTACAGGTTTTTTCTATTCTTTCTGGATGAAAAACTATTCATCAGATTGGAAAACGGCTTCACTAAATGAATCAAGCGACCCTAATTTACCTGAAAAGCTCAAAACCTTATTTTCGAAAAAATACCGACTTACATGGTTTACCAGGTATAGGGACGATATAGTTCAGTAGAACAGTGATCACAACCAAGTACATAATACATTTAAAAAGGATAAAAAATGAGTAATAAATTATATACATATATTATTATTCCAGAGAATATTGGATATTTTGTGACACTAGAGTATCAACATATTTGACACTGGGTATTTGGAAATATCGATACTGATGCCAGACGATATTTGGGATATCGATACTCTTGTAACGATACTTACGAGAAAATATAAAATAGTTCTGTAGAAGCAAAAGCAAAATGGACGGCTCAGCCAACTATTTTGATTGGACCGTCACTTTTTTTCCTTTAGGTACACTTACTGATGAGTTATTTGGAGAGTGAAAAAGTGAAGAGTCGAATAGTTGAATTGACAGCCAGCTTGGAGACTTGGTAGTGGGAAATGAATAAACATTGTTCAGAAAAAATATTTCCTTTGAGAATATTTTGTGAGGCTAAAGTATTGTTACTCGGTATTTTGAAAAATCGATACTCTTGCCAAACCATACTCGAATACAATACAGTATCGATACTTATGTTACGACATCCATCCCTGGTGTGGAACAATTTCCTGTAGATGTCCTTACTGACGTTGTCGACAGAGTCAAATACGCACAAATGTAGTTAAGCACCTACGTGTAATAGTTCGCAGTGTTCCATCTTGGCATAACTCGAGTCTTCGATGATTGTGGTCTACAGGAATGTTCCTACGTTACTAAACCCCCGGATGTGTGTGTTGTAAGTATTAGCGCCTTTTGTTCGAACGATCTCTGAATGGCCTGTTGAACCTTCGAGCTCAGGAATTTCCTGAATTTGCTCATCTTATCGACGAATTCGAGGTTTTCAACTTCCCGGTTGTTTTTGCTTCAGAATGTAGAGGAAGCAATGTATTCAAGGTTGACGAAAAAAATTTTCCAAAATGAAAATTTTCACTTGCATTCGACGTTTTAGGTTTTAGTCTCATGAAAACCTTGTAACGGGCAAAAATATACGAAATTATAGTCCTATTTCGATGAAATTTTCAGATTGGCTTAAGAATGGTCTCTTATGAAAATCATGCTCCCTGCATTGATAGTAGCCTCTGCGCATGCGCAAAACCTGAATTTTCTTGTAACAGCCGTAATTTCTACATTTTCCATCCAATTTCGATGAAATATTCCGAGAGTGTGGGTTGACGTGTAGATGGTCCCCTATGAGGGTAGTGGAAGGTACTTAAAATTGATGTTTTGTGATTAGCAGCTTTGCATAGGATCATCTATACAATCAGGTTAAGGATACGAGGAAGCTATGTGCCACACCCACTTGATACCACACACAAGAGGTGTGGCACGTAGCTTCCTCGTGTCCATAACCCAATTGTATAGATGATCCGATGCAAAGCAGCTAATCACAAAACATCAATTTCTAAGTACCTTCCACTGCATTCATAGGGGACCATTTACTAGCCAACCCGCACAATCCTCAGAAATTTCATCGAAATCGGGCAAGAACTTCGTATAGTTTTGCCCGTTACAAGGATTTCATGACAGACAGACATGGAACCAAAATTTTAACATGTTTAATGTTTTAGGGCTGGGGGTCATTCTGTGAATCCCGACACGCAAATCTGCAACGCTTTTTTTTCTTAGTTACCACGGACCGATTTCTTAGTTACCACGTTATATCGGCTCCATTTGGGGTCTAGTTGTACCAAGATGGTCACTGATCAGCTGAGTGAGCTCCAAGGCCATTTTCTCTCCTGTTGAACGCAGGAAGCTGAAATTTGAGAAGCAGGGTCAATGGAGAATGCTGAAGGCGCCTGAGTGGTCACTGATCAGCTGAGTGATCGGCAATCTAATTTCTCCCTTGCGAGGGAAAAACATTAAACATGATTTAATGTTTTTCCCTCGCAAGGGAGAAATTGAACAGAGATTTTTTTTCCAAAAGGAGGACTGAAACGTAAACAGGGGCGTCAGGTGAGAAACAGCTTGGCCAGTTCATAGAGAAATAAACAGTAATGAAAAAGGCTGGTATCCTAAGCAAAATCATAACTTCCTTTTTGGCAATAGAAGATAAAAATATTAAATTAGTGTTAAGACAACTGATAGGTAAGTTACCTACTCTATTTATTTTTTAAGAGTGACCATCAGTGAACCTAGTGAATTGTCGTTATCTCCAAACCTTCCCTACCCTTGCTTCCTCGCGTCGACGCTTGCTGGCGCCTACAGGTCTTCCACAGTCTATCTACTGTGCCATCTACCTACTGTCAATCTGGTTGATGAGATCACCAACATTCTCATCCTGCATTTTTTCTTTGGATTCCTTTGGATCAGGCGACTGGCTCCTTCATCCTTCTGTACAATTGTCGATCGATGTAAATACTACGACTGATTAACCCCCCTCAGCCCTTCAAAATGTCGGATGGATCACATGGTGCTCACCACACTTCTGCTTTCAGCTCTCTTCGTCAGGAAGCAGCAACGTGTCTGCCGAGTCGATTCAGTACCTACCATCATATTCCCCGTGGGAAGGACTCCTCCACCGGAAGGCCTGGGTGTCGTCTCGACAAGTAGCTGCCCTGATCCACAAGAATCGGTCGGTCATTTCATTTTACTCTTTTTTTCTTTTATCGGTCTTCCGAAAGAACTTTTTTCGGGACGCAAGAAATGCAATCCATAGTTTTTTGGTTGTCCGTAGGGTAAGAATTTACTTTTGTTTTCAAAGGAGCTCCTAAGTAGGATAGGAGGATTTACCTTTGTATAACATTTTTGGACCCATTTTTTGGTCTTTTTATCATTTTTATTTTTCAAAATAAACTTATTCAGACTAGAGTTAATTGGTGAGTTTATTATTAATAAATAACCGTACTCAGCCTAAACAATTAGTGTATTAAAATATTACTGATTATAAAAGTTTTCCAAGATCGGGTACTTATTACATGAAAAATTGATGAATAGGAGAATCCAAAAAAATGATGATAATAATAATTTCCCTATTTATTCAATTTTCATAGTTTTAGTAAGGCACCAGTGTTTCCTATGTTTGCCTGAAGGAGACGCCACAAAAATTTGATTTTGGAGAACTTTTTTTTCTACCTTGAAAAGTGAAAACTAAGTTTCCGCAACCTGGGTAGACTCTTGTTTTACATATATTATGGCACTTTAAATAAATACAGCCGTGAGGTTTAAATTAAATTGTACAAAGTAAGTTATGACTTAATTACAATAAAACACATCTCACACTCCATAATTAAATGTCCAACATCACCAAATATTTCGGTCGCAGTACCAGCACTCGAGTGTTTCATATATTCGAGAATTAATTCTGCGAAGATATGCAGGACATAAGGCCTTCTAAGGATTCTTAAGTCTTACTTTATAGCAGCTTAGGTTGGTGGGATTTATAAAATGGTATCGTCTCGCACTCATCGTATAATTCCCCACAGGGTATTGTGTTCCGCCTGTACTCTACACTATAAGCTCTCCTTTGGGGTCGAAATGTTTAAGAATGGACCAATGCATGCTCAAGACGGTCGAAGCAATCAAAATTGTTCAAAAATGGATGAAAATTGGTAGGAATGTCTATTTTTTTGTTTTCAAAAAATTGCTCTCAAGAGTGGAGTGAATGAAACTTTTCTTAGTTTCATTCCGTGAATGGATTAAAAACAAGTTAGGCCTTTGAGGCGGAGTGCGAGACGGCGCGGTGGCAGCCGGCATCTGCAGGTGTTTCGACACACTCGTCTACCTCAGTCCCACGATAGACCAATCAAGTGCGGGTCAAGGCTCCCACTCGCCAAGTAGCGACCGTCGATTTTTTCCTTCTTCTTCTCCTTTTTGAGGATTTCCGACTATTTATACGACGTCCCCCTTGAAATGCGACCTCAGCCGTAATGGAGGCCCGAATAGAATTTGTGGATTCCGAATGAAATATTCATGGAAGAAAAAGTGCGGAGGAAGAGACGGAGTTGTTGCCAGATGTTGGGATTTCTGTTTATCATTTTCAACAATGAACCTTTGGAATCGACCAAGAAAAAAAGTTTACCCCCCACCCCACCCTCCCTCAAAATTTGTTGGTTTACGTTTCAAGGTACATCGAATCCGAAAGTTGAATACAAATTTCGCCGTCCGTCCGACGTACGCAGGACTTCTCTCAGATGGACAGATTTTGATGAAATTTGATAATATATTTGGGAAATATATTTGGGGTCTAGTTGTTCCCTGAAGCTCTTGGTTGATGTCAGTCACTCTATGGGTATAAGGGCTGAAATTCCGAAAACGCCCTAGCTCAAAACATATTGTTTAGTAATGCATGCATTCCAGGGGACGTCCCATTGGATAAGCATTGGATCAGTTTAACCAGTTGTTAAGTGATAAAACTGTTTCACTCGATGTAATTTATTTATTACTTTAGGCAAGAAATACTGACCCCCCCCACCATTATCCACCTTAACATTTCTAGCGGCATGGGAGCCTCGAATCTGAAGAGCATTTTAAAATCCGTGATCTACGATACCCAACATGCGATTTCGAGTTACCCCCCCCCCCCCCCACCACCCCAACGCCAACAATGGTGCCAGTCTGGCACCAAAGCGGAAATACGTCGTAACATTGAACTTTCATCTGTTAGTTTTGGTAGGCAGTCCGTCGAGGTTCACATCCGTATTCAAGGTGAAACACACACAAAAAAAACACGAAATATACGGTTTATGGTGTCCTGGCACCATGTCCTGGCACCATGGTGGCACCACTATTAGTTCCATGGTCGTACAGAGAATAATTCATGAAAATCCGGAGGTATAATGAGAATTTTTCCTTAATTTCAAAGCTTGGGGACAGTTAGTAAGCGGTAAAGGAACCGAAATATTGAAAAATCGGATGTTTTGTGAATATTATCCCCCCACTCGCCCCCTCCCCTTGCGAATTTTGGTACTCGGGTGTAATTATGTACAACTCGGGAGTTATTTGAGTCAAACAAAAAAAGAAACACGCAAATCGGTTGGAAATTGAGGCCAGGGCAGAGTTTACAAGATTACGCCCGCAAACGCACGTTTTTTAAGCATTAACCCCCCCTTTCCCCCTCTTGAAAAGCAAAATTCAAAATTCCGGCGCCGTAGTGCACAACTAGATAGTTTTCCGCGTCGATGAAAAAAAGAACCACAAAAATCGGTTGAGAACTAAGGGCTGTGCAGAGTACACAAGATTATGCCCAAAAACGCACGTTTTTTGAGCATTAACCCCCCCCTTTCACCCCCTTAAAAGGCAAAATTCGAAATTCCGGCGACGTAGTGCACAACTAGATAGTTTTCCTCGTCGAACAAAAAAAGAACCAGGAAAATCGGTAGAGAACTAAGGCCTGTGCAGAGTACACAACATTTTGTTACACACACACACACATACACACACACACACACACACACACACACACACACACACACACACACACACACACACACACACACACAGACATACACCTATGGTTTTTTTTCGCGGATTTGGATTCAGAATGGTCTAAAACGGATTACTGTGTGGTTATTATTTTTTTCTGTTGAGTGTTGTCCAACTTCACCCCAGATCGATCGCATAAGGACGCCCAAGTCTTACTGTGGGACGTCCTAAAAATGTTGATAAGGTATTGTTTTTCCATCAATTTGAAATAGTATTGAATTGAGCTCTGTAGGACAAATCGATACATCAGAAACACGAGTGTGAATCGCATAAGTCTTAATTTCCGTTGAAATTTTAGCTGAACAAAATTCTATTGTTGTTCGTTTTTTCGAGCTGTACTCAGTTTTGCGCCCTTAGCAACCAGTAATCAAATTTCCATACGAATTTCTTCGAATTGGGTGTGAAGCGTTTGTTTCTTCCAAATAAAATTCATTATGAAGGTGTTCCACAGTCACCTCAAAAAATGACACCTCCGCCGAAGTCAAAGAGCGGCTTATGGCAGCTAATAGAGCTTACTTTGCCATGATCAAGCTTTTCAAATCCGTGCATCTGTCCCGTACAACAAAATTCAACCTATACAAGGTGCTGATACGACCAGTAGTAACCTACGCCTCAGAGACGTGGCCGTTGACCAAACATGACTGCGAACTACTGAACAGATTCGAAAGAAAAGTTCTTCGCAGAATCATTGGACCTGTCTGCGAACAAACGAGGTGGAGAAAAAGGTACAATGCTGAGCTGTACGAAATGTATGATGACCCTACTGTTTCGCGTATTATCAAGTCTGCAAGGCTTAGATGGGCTGGCCATGTAATGAGAATGCCTGAGTCAGAGGTGCCCAAAAAGCTATTTACTGGTGATCCTGGAGGGCGTAGGGGACGCGGTCGTCCGAAAATGAGATGGTTGGATGGAGTGGAGGAGGATTTCCGGCAGATGGATTATAGAGGCTGGAGGACGATGGCAAAGGATCAGGCATCTGGCGAAAACTTGTTGAGGAGGCCAAGGTCCACCCTGGACTGTAGAGCCAATGAAGAAGAAGAAGAAGAAAATGAAGGTGTGAAGTAAGAAGCAGGTAGGTTGGTTTACGGCAAGCGGTGTCGTAGCTAAAAGGAGTGGCACCCAACAACATCAGGGTGATGGCTGCAACATTGTCGTGGCGCGGGAAAAGTGTCACGGAGTTGGGCATCTCGGTAGGCGTACTCAGTGGTATCACCACCAACGTCCTGCTAGGCTCGTACCTCAATTGGTGGTCTTTCTATAGAGGCACTTCCCCCTCTCACACCCCCACCTTCCTCATCCCTAGGGCCGGCGACGGGTGAGTCCTGGGAGTCCTCCCCATCAACATTTCTTTATTTAATTATTTTATTTATGGCGTGCCCCCTCCGTCACAAAAGATAATTTGTCTTTGGCAAAACCGTGTTCTTTGCAGACGAGTGATATACATCGCGTACATAGTGATATATATAGCGTTTATTTGTAAGTCACAACAAGTGTTGCAAACTACGATGAAATAGCATGAAATTGATATTTTTGAGTTCCAAAATAGAACTATAAACAACCGTAATATTCGGTTTGAGGGTTGCACATCCGAGGAATGCCGATTGTTTACGTGCGGATCATCAAAGAAAAACCTAGTTTTGGATCGGCGCCATATTGACTGAGATCGACCGACGGAGGAATCGATACAACGAATTGAGTAATATTCTTATCGAGACGGCGTCGCTAAGGTGCGGCAGGTCGGTGTGGGATTTGACACCGAATCTGCGAATCTCCAGAGGCGTTTTTGTGACACAACCGGCCAGGAATGGAGAAACCGAAGACCTACAGTCTTGAGAAGTTCAAACAATATTAACGATTTCTGCTGGCTCGAAGTGTCGAGGAAGTGCGAGCATTTCTATACTGGACGGTATAGAAGTTGTACTGCTCAAAGTGGGAGAAAATATAAAGTACCAAAACTGTCCAAAACTGATTAATTGATACAAACAAAAACGCAGCAAATTGACACTCAACGGTTCATTTTTGGTTTATTATTTTCAATAATGAACCTTTGAAATCGAGCAAGAAAAAACTTTTAACCCCCCCCCCTCCACAAAATTTGTTCGTTTACGTTTCAAGGTACGTATAATTTTGGGGTCTAGTTATGCCTCGAAGCTTTTGGTTGATGCCAGCCACTTAAGGGTTGAAAAATGAGGACTACAATTTTGAAAACGCCCTAGCTCAAAAAATTTCGACATGAAGGTATTATTCATCAATTTAAAATAGTAATGAATTTTTAGAATCGAATGAGACCACCAAGAGCTCAGTAGGAGGACCTGTGGTGGTCCTGGATCACCGTTCGCTCCCCATGAGAACGTTAGGGTTGGACTTCGTTCAAAAATAGCTGAGCAAAATGCGATCGATGTTCGTATCTGTACCTACTCAGTTTTGCTTCATAGCAACCAGAAATCAAGTTTCCTAATGAAGGCACCCACAACTTCCTATTTCTTCGAATTGAGGGTGAAGCTTTTATTTATTCAAAATAACCTTGATTGTGAAGCAATAATATGGTTGGTAGGTGGTGACGACGGCGAGTGGTCTAGACAGAAGAATAATAAACTTTTGTGTAATAATTTGCAGCCTTTTCCCGTAAAGATCACCCGTCTTTAAAGAAAGGCTTTTCCATTAACACTACACAGGGCGTCCCACGTTATAAGGACAGCAAAACGTCAGGAGCCGTTTCTACAACTAATCAGTTGTAGCTTGCGACCTGAAACACGCCATTGGAGCCCAAAGTAAAACAATATTACTACTGAGCGACTAAGGGGAATAAGGTATTACTCTGTTGGGTAAAAGGACATAGTGGGGTAAGAGGAAATGAAATGGTCGACTGCATGGCAAAACAAGCAACCACTCGCTCTCCTCCTCAAATTGCTGCTGAATACCCTCCAACAGAATTGAAGAAGAAAATCTCTCAAAAAATGCACTTGGAATGGGCTGCCCAATATGCGTCTATACCAGGAAATAGATACACGAATCTATTTCAAGTTCTTAAGAGAAACCCCTGGTTTTACAAAGTAAGAGAAGCCAAACCTAAAAGTTTCTACCGCAATATCACTCGCTTAAGAACAGGACATGGCAGAACCAACTCTCGAATTCATTTATTCGACCCACTGACACTGCCTGTTTGCCCCCATTGCCCAGAGAATGCAGAAACCATGGCACACATCATCTTGGAGTGCCCTCAATACGAGGCAGACAGAAATGATCTCATAGGACTATCGTCCGTTCCAAGAGATGTGACAAGTCCCTTCAATTTGGATACACTCATCGCAGAAGAGAAGTTGGAAGTATATGAGTGCATTGATGATTTCCTGGACAAAATTGAACGTTCGCTCTGATGTTTTATACCCTTATTATTTATATATGCAATTTGAACAATTTATGTATGTAAACTTAAGTATTAATTTTTTGTGAAGAAATTTGTAACGGCTGAAAGGTGCTACCAAAGCCAATAAATTTAAAAAAAAAGTAAGGAAATGGTAAAACTTTCATTCTTTTACTCTACGAGTCTTCAGTAGAGAAAACCCCACTACTTGTCTTCAGACTCCACCTCAAGAGCCACCAAGGAAATGGGGCCATTCTAAGGAATGGGCGCCATAGACAGACGAAGAAGCTGACTATTGAATTTGATCTCATAACATTTTCACATAAGTAAGCACTTATGGAATGGCAATATTTATTTTTTAATTTTGAAACTTGCAACTCCAGTGAACTTATAAGACAAAATAAAAACTGCGACATTTTATATTGAATAGATTATTAATAATTAATGTTTTTCATGTTAAGTACCCATCAATCCTACCATATCCTTTTGGTTTATTATTTTCAATAATGAACCTTTGAAATCGAGCAAGAAAAAAAATATCTAAAATCTCCACAAAATTGGTTGGTTTAGGTTTCAAAAAATCGAATAAATATTTGGCCGTCCGTCCGCCGTACACGGGAGTTTTCTTAGCAACCACGGACCGATTTTGATGAAATTTAGTACATGGGCTCCATTTGGGGGTCTAGTTGTGGCCTGCAGCTATTAGTTGATGTCAGTCACTTCTAAGGGTTGAAAAGTCAAGTCAAAAACTTTTAAAATAAAAGAGATTTTTTCACCAGTTTAAAATTGAATTGAATTATTAGAATGAGACCATCCAGACCTCTGTAGGACCAACCGTTCGCTCACTACGAGTATTTAAGGGTTGGACTTACAATAAATCAGAAACACGAGTGTGAATCAAATGAGGCCTAATCTCCGCACAAATTGTAGCTGACCAAAATGCGATTGCTGTTCGTTTCTTCGAGTTGTACTCAGTTTTGCGTCCTTAGCAACCAGTAATCAATATTTCTAATAAAGGCTGCACAACACCCTATTTTTTCAACTTGATTGTGAAGCGAAAATATGGTTAGTAGTTAGTGACAATAGAAAAACTGGGGTTTCTTTACAGGCGAGTGATCTACACAGAAAAATTTGTGTATAAATTTCCAACGTTTTTTCTCTACTGAAAAAAATTATGATTTTTTTTTATCATAAGTATTAATTTGAAAATTCGAGGGCGAAAGATGAGGAGAGAGCAGTTCACACGTTGTAGTCCCCAGTTCTAGGGAGGGCACAAGACCAAATATTAATTTCATTCAATATAATTACATCATCTACTACTTCCTCGAATAAATTTGAAAGGCCAAAATTTAGTGAAACGTTTCTTTTTTCGCTCAAGGATAGGGGTTTATTTATTATTTATTGGTCGCCATTTTACAATAATATAAATGCATAATGGGATGCGATTTTCCCAGATTGTATACAGGGTGTAAGCCTAACTGGTCTGCCATACGGCACCAGTCGATTTTACAACTAATTTGCAACAAAAAATGTCTCTTCGCAATTTTTTTAAAGCCTTTGTTTTCAAGTTATTTTAACTTTAAACTTTTTTTTCGTGATTTTGACCTTATGTCATTCAATTGGTCATAACTCCGTTAATTAGCGGTGAAAATTACAATTTGAGGATACCGTTGGAAAGAGCATTAAATTTCCTATCGGATACATGCCTCAACTTTTTTTTGAGTCAAGGTTTGAGACATGAAAATGTCCTCTAAAAAGAGAATTTTACGTAATTTTGGAAACCTCGCATTCTTTCAATCTCAAATTGAACTACGATAACTCATACTTTTTCAAGATTCAATAACAGTGAAAACTGCGCCAGAATCTCAGATTTCCAATTGTATAATCAAATCATATTCTACAACCGTATTTAGGGGATAAATTTGGGTTTGAACGCGGAAAAACGTGCATTTTTTCAACGAAATCAGCGCTCCGCCTAGTCGATCTGAGGGGTCGGACGATGAGAGTGGGTGGGTCGGCGCCACAGGAGACCGCGAGACCTCCGGAAACAGAAGGATTTTTCAAAGCGCTGATTTCGTTGGAAAAATTCACGTTTTTCCGCGTTCAAACACGAATTTCTCCCCTAAATTCGGTTGTAGAATGTGTTTTGATTATACCGTTGAAAAGCTGAGATTCAGGTGCAGTTTTCACTGTTCTTGCATCTTGAAAAAGTATGGGTTATCGTAGTTCAATTTGAGATTGAAAGAATGCGAGGTTTCCAAAATTACGTGAAATACTCTTCTTAGAGGACGTTGTCATGTCTCAAACCTTGACTCAAAAAAAAGTTGAGGCATGTATCCGATAGGAAATTTAATGCTCTTTCCAACGGTATCCTCAAATTGTAATTTACACAGCTAATTAACGGAGTTATGAACAATTTAATGACATAAGGTCAAAATCACGAAAAAAAGTTTAAAGTTAAAATAACTCGAAAACGAAGGGTTTAAAAAAATCGCGAAGAGACATTTCTTGTTGCAAATTAGTTGTAGAATCGACTGGTACCGTATGGCAGACCAGTTAGGCTTACACCCTGTATTGTAGGGGTATCCTAGCCTCATTGGAGAGGCCGTTCAGCTGCTCGATAAGAACATCTGACACGCTGATTCTGCATACCTTGAAACGTAAACCATCAAATTTTGAGAGTGTTTAACATTTTTTCTCACATTTCCAAAGGTTATTCAACATAATGAACCCAAAACTGATACCACCACTTGAGTCAGCGTTCAAGAATAGTGAAGCGCGTTGATGAATAGTAACTCGCGCACACTTGGGTGATTCCAAATGAATAAAATCGTCATTTCCACCTCAAAGATAAATTTCTTTGAAAGAACTAATGGAACGGAGAGAGAAAACTGATTCAATCCGAGCTCGTAAACTCTTTATTCGAATTGTCGGACTACGCTGTCGATATGAGAGGAGATTATCCAAGATTATCGTCATCAACGCTCAAGATAGGTCACAGAATAGGATACAAAACTACTGGTCGCATTATAGACCAAAAAAAGAAGCACAAGAAGAGAAAATACACAAAAGAAGAGCGAAAGCGGGACGGAAAAGTTTGTGGGATCAACAATGTCATTGGAAAGCCATTTTGTCCTCCGGATCTTTGTCCTGCCGGACAGCGTGGATAATCAACAACAAAATGACGTTACGAACGGCAGTGAAGCGACGTTGATGTTATCGCACGACTCTGCGTAGGAATGTACCCCCGGAATAAAGTCGTTTTACACAGTCCTGCAAGTTCGCAGGGCGATCAGCCTCAATGCTTCCTTCTTCGTTCAAGTACCTCGTCGACATTGTGTTCTGCAGTGAATGAATGGTGTAAAACAAGATCTATCAATCCATACACGGTGTCTCCTACACTAAAAGCAATGTTGACATCCAGGTGTCGATTCTAAAACTACTAACAAGTCTAACTACTACTAGTCTACTTGTAAGGATTCGACTCTGCCAAGGTAGTGGAAGCTTTGTTTACACTTTTCAAGGTTGAACACAGAAAAATGTTCTCCAAAATCAAAATTTCTAGTCTCGTTTTCCGTCTCAGGCCTTTCTAAACAATTTTGGTTCCGTGTGTGTCTGTCATGAAATCCTTGTAACCGGCATAACTATACGAAGTTATTGTCCGATTTCTATGAAATTTTCAGGGATTGTGCGGGTTGGCATGTAGACGGTCCCCTGTGAAAATCATCACCCCCGGACTGATAGTAGCTGCTGCGCATGCGCAAACGTGAATTCCTTGCAACAGCCATAACTTCAACATTTTCCATCCGATTTCAATGAAAATTTTCAGGGATTATGCGGATGTAGATGGTCCCCTATGAGGGTAGTGGAAGGTACTCAGAGATTGATGTTTTGAGATTAACTATTATGCATCGGATCTTCTATTCAATCGGGTTATGGATACGAGGAAGCTATGTGCCACACCCACTTGGCAGATTTTTTTACCCTCTTGAAATCCTACTTTTGGTTTATTATTTTCAATAATGAACCTTTGGAATCGACCAAGAAAAAAAATTTTAACACCCCCTCAAAATTTGATGGCTCACGTTTCAAAGTAGGATTGATGGATTTACGTTTCCTACGTAGAATCCAAAAATCGAATAAAAATTTGACCGTCCGTACGCGGCACTTTCCCCACTTAGCATTGACCGATTTTGATGAAATTTGGTATGTAGGCTCCATCTGGGGTCTAATTGTGCCCCGAAGATTTTGGTTGATGTAGGGTTCCAAAATGAATTTTGAAATTTTGAAAACGCCCTAACACAAAAAATTTTGATATAAAGGTATTGTTTTTCCTTCAATTTAAGATTCTATAGAATTTTTAGAATATTTTGAGACCACCCGGAGCTCTGTGCGACAAACCGTTCGCCCACTACGAGAATTTAAAGTTTGGACGTACGATAAATCAGAAACACGAGTGTGAATCGCTAAAGAGGCCTAATCTCCGTTCGAATTATAGCAGACCGAAATGCGATCGATGTTTTTCTTCATGTTGGATGGTTGGTGGCTTTGCAGACGAGTGATCTATATAGAAAAATAAAAAATAATAAACCATTGTGTAATAATTTGCAGCGTTTTACTTTCAACATTCCCTCACTAAAACGGACTCCCTTAATTTACGAAAAACGGACTACAATATGCGGTTATCGCTCTAATATGAGAAAATTGTTAAAAACTCATACCCGTTTAGTGGTAAACACAAATTTTAAAAATAATTAGTAAAGTGAAAAAATTGATAAAAGTCAAAGTTTTGAATAATCTTTCAAAAATGAACATTTTTCTGACATTTTTGCATTTGATGAAAAGCGCTTTCTTTTAGGCACATAACTACAGCGGTTTTGGCATAAAATTTAATCATAAATTTAGGTCTATCCAACGAATGGTGAACCATTTTTCTAAGAATAAATGAAGAAGATAAAATTCATTAGAAACTACTTGGTTGTAAGTGGAAATCATAGCAACATTTCGTGGCACATCGCCGTCTCCCAAAAACGTGACTCCTTTTGCCGATTAGCTCGAGGCTAAAGCATAAAAAAAAGTATAAAAGTAAAGTATAAATAAAGTATAAAAATAAAGTATAAAAGTTATACCTAAATTCGAAAATTTCAAGGATTTTTGATTGTGCATCTATCAAGGGAATTGAACAACTGAAAGATTGCCGCTGGGATAATCAAAATCGAACAATAATGGGGAATTGGCCTCAATTTTAGATTCTGGTATTTCAAGTCAAATCCTATAATAGGACCCAAGAATAACGTTCAACACCAGGAATACCTAAGGGGAGAAAATACCGTACATACAAGTGAAGTGGTGTCAAAAAACACCGCGAAGATCGAGGAAAACTGATGACGTCACTCCCCAGGGTTTCTCCCACAAAACTGTGGTCTGGCAAAGCGTAAAAGGAGTTTCGGCAAATTGTGTCAGAGAATGTCAACAGGTAGAGTGGTAGGCGCCCGTGACCACATGAATCGATCCACTCGGATAATGTGATTCAAATAACGAAACTAACTAATATAGAAACTATATAAGAGAAGGTGAAGAGTAATACCTAATGCTTGATGAACTAATAGGTAGAATCGTATTGTAAAAAAGAGTGAGTAAAATTGCTTCTTTTCATCACTCTCGTGTCTGGGTTCTTTCTGCCAGTTCGCAGCGCAAGCTTGTGTTCGATCACGTAAGCTAGTTGATCATGTGCGCTATCAGAGGTAGCGCTGCTGTCGTAAGGAAAAACTCGTCACGTCACAGACTCCTGGTTCATTTAAAATTTCCATCTTCGTAAAATTCTCTAAATTTTTTGGATGCGTTTTCGAGCAGCACAATATGGTTTTCTTCCTTAGCAGTGAACCTTCTTTCAAAAAAAAAGAAAAAAAAACGCGTTGGTCCCCTGTGGCGGAGAAATTTTTTTTTGGCCAAAACGCTATACTTAGTAGCAACATATATTAAAAAGTATGTTTTTCCAAAAATGTTGACATAAAAAAAAGTTGAGAATTCTGAGAATTTATTCTCGGCGTCAACATGACGCGGCCAGCAGCAGTGTAAAGTTGCTCCAGTTTGAATGGGAAATCAACCCCTATGTGCTTGGGTTGGCTTACTCCTGGTCCACTGGACGCGAATTCTGGCGGCCTTTGCAAGGGAGATAGGTTGATGGTGCATGGAAATAGTTAGGAATCAATCATGTACGACAATATAATACCTAGTTATTCCATACCTGGAAAGAGAACGAGTCTTCTCTTTTTTGGGAGCTTTGTAGAGTACCAACTCTGGCAAAGATTCAATACAGAAAAAAACGAGTCAAACTCAAAAAAAATCGGAGTCGAACCACTGGGTCTTTTTTACGATAACGAACTGAAAGTATGAAACTTATGAGAGGATTGAGCTGATTATTGACACAACCAACAATTAAACAATGTCAGTCAACCTTAAAAAGAGTGAATCATTCCGTAAAAATGAATGAAAAATGTGAAAGCAACGAAATTACCGGAGGAGCACACAAAGATAAGGTGTCACTTTGATTACTGCTCAATTACCTTCAACCTCGACCGATTCAGCTCCGGATTGAACCGTTCGACTCATAATATGTTCATCTATCACGAAAAAAAGCTAGAAAAGAGCGGAAACTGAGAACGAAAGAACAAGAGCAGATATTCTTGAACCTGTTTTGCGAGAGGTGTTTGCGTGACATAGACGCGATCCGCGTCCAACGTGTTAAATCACAGGCTGAGATCCCCTTTACATAGAGAAGGAACCCTTGAAGTATCTGAAACTTCAGTGGACATTAATTTATATTCACTGCGCTTCATTCATGATTCCTTCCTATCGTTCTATAGAAACTAGTTGGTTGGTTGACAGACGCAGTGTCAAGCCCCTAGCGGTCAAGTGGAGAAACAAGATTCTGGATCAGGGTCAGCAGCCGGTCGAGGAAAGTACAAGAATCAACTGCCGTTTGAAGTCGTTTACCTCCGCGGATTATGACCGATCACCTTACAAGGCAAAAGGGGAGAAAACCAGGTCAAAATATTGCAGTTCTTCAATGAATATTACCTCCATCCAGAGCGAGGCAACGACAAGGAATTTCAACGAGGGTTGTAATACTAGACGAAGGCGTAATACGTTCAAATTATTGAGTAATTCTCCATCTTCAATAATCAAGTGAAGGCAGCTCGACTTGAAAATCCCTTCACCGCAGTCTTCACGGTTAACAAATTCGCTTAATTATCAACCTAATTAGAACTTATTCATTTACCGTAAGTTACTGAGTTCTCTTTCGTTGCGAGAATTTGGGGAATGCAGCACCAGATAGCATTGTTTAATTAGCAAATTATCTGAATTTTTACTACCACTTGGAAATGTTTTTGACAGTTACGGCAAGGTTAGCCTTCTCACTACCGACGGTAGGAGGGGGGTTGGCAAGGAAAAAGAATAAATAACACTGTGCTAGAACCACAACTTCTCAATCGCGTTGCTGTTTGTTGTGATCAAAGGAAAAACCATAAACATGATGGTGAAGCTGTGAAGGGGAACTCATTGCGTCACCACTAAGGCAAATTATTGCATCTTTGCTCACCAAAAAACTATTATATTAATATTATTATTATATTAATCGACGAATTTCATGAATTATTGTTTTAGCGGCCATCAACCGAAAGCATTTTTCAATTAGTAAATTATCTGAATTTTGGTTTATTATTGTCAATAAAGAACCTTTGGAGTCGACCAAGGAAAAAAACGACTGCCAAGTGGGTGTGGCACATAGCTTCCTCGTCTCCATAACCCTATTTTATACAGGGTGTCTACCATTTGGATGGACCAAACTTTCGATTCTACAACTATCTAAGAGACAAAAAATGTCTGTTAGCAATTTTTTCTTAACCCACTCAAAATTCTTTTTTTCCACTTAACAGTTTTTAGTCGTATTTTCGACCTTGCAGCACTAAAATGGTCATAACTCCCTTATTTCTCATGCTACTTCGAATCTGAGTATACCGTTGGACAGAGCGTTAAATTGCCTATCCGTTTAGTGGGAAACCCAGTTTCTCAAAGCCATTTGTAAAAGTAAAAAAATAAATCAAAGTCAACATTTACAATTTTTTTTTCGAAAATCGCCATTTTTTAGGGTAACGATTTCCCCGTGAAAAATACCGCTATCGTGGTGCACTCGAGGGGAAAAACTACCCCAAGATCTCACCTTTCCGACGGTATGTCAGTTTCAAAGTTTAAGAGGAAAGTTTCTTGAAAAAAATTGAGTTTTATGCGAAAAAAACGTGCTTTTTTAGGCATATTCCGCTAGAGTCGACCAAGTATTATTGCCTTCACTTTTCAAGTATTGCAATAAAAAGTCCATCAAATTAAATTTCCACTCGTATTTTACGTTTTGGACCTTCCTGAACAATTTTGGTTCCGTGTCTGTCCATCTGACAGTCGGTCTGTCTGTCTGAAAGTCCTTGTAGATGGCAAAAGCTACGAAGCTACTGTCTAATTTTGATGTAATTTTCGGCGATGTTCTCCATGAAAATCAAAGTCAAAGCATTACATTTTCAAAATTGAATTCTAAATTATTACATTTTTCTCAAAAATTACCATTTTTTGATTTATTGTTTTCAATAATAAGCCTTTGGTATCGAGCAAGAAAAATTTTAACCCCCTCTCAAAATTGTTTTATTGTTTGCCCGTGATGTTCTCTCGGTAACACATCCTTCGAGCCCTGAGGAAGGCGATAAATTTACCGGAAGCTCGGCAAAGGAAGAATAAAGGGCTCCGAAAATCCGCTAGTATCGACTGCAATACTGACGGTTGCGACAGGCAGGTCTGGCAGTACGGTATTTCTTTCAAACTCCCTCGGGTTCAGTGTTTGTTCGATGACGTCATGGCAAAGGTGGGATTATAAGGGAATAACAATCAGATGTGTTTTGATGCGAGTGGCCGCAGATACCGGATCCTGTCAACTTGGCGAATTATCTCGGGCATGAATCAGAATCCCGTCTCGTTAAAACTCATTCAGATCCGTATCGATGGAGGAAATGAAAGCGGGTTCGGTCCTACTTCCTCTCTTCGACAGTTCGGCCTTGTGTTTCTGGACAGGACAAACCCTAGTTTTCTTCTCTCTTCTAGTAATCTTCCCAATATTTACAGATCGACTACCAAATCACTCAAGTCTCATTCGTGCAGCATGAATGAATGGGCGAATTTCCAAGAAAAATGTTGACAAATTTTTACTATTTTAAACAATGACAATTTTTTACTTCTTACTTAAGGTGGGTATTGCTCTGTTGTTCCTATTTTTGAAGGGAATTTTGAAGAGAAATCAGCACTCAGAGGGGTTGGACGATAAGACCTATCCGGTGGATCGGCGCCGGAGTAGACGGAGCGCTGATTTCGTTGTAAAAACGCTGCAAATTATTTCTCAAAGTTTCATTATTTTTCTATATACAGGATTTCCAAGTCTAAATCGGAATTTTCCAGACCAATTTTGGAACTTTTCAAACCATATTTAGAATTTTCAAATCCATTTTCAGAACTTTCCAATTCAATTTCAGAACTTTCCAAGTCAAATTCAGATTTTTCCAAAACAATTTCAGAATTTTCCATTTCAATTTCAGAATGTGATCAATCTTTCTGTATGGTGATATCATTTCCATACCAAATGAATATTTTTCCTAACCAAATTAAGGTAGGTAAGGTAAGGTAAACATCTATTTCAGGTGGAATTTTCGTCCGACTGTCATTCCTAGCGTCGCGGACGTCATCAGCTGTCTTTCAAAGGGAAGATCAGAATAATTCTGATCTGAGAAATTATTTCTTTTGATGATTACGCTCTTGGCTTCCCATTCTTCCCATTGCCTCACCGCCCTGGGTTTGGACGAGGGGGGCGGTGAGCCGCAAATGCCCGCAAACACGCCAGGAGACCGAGACTCGAACTCACCATCTTTCCCGCAGAGATCGGTTCTTATCTCGGCCCGAAACGCGTCGGCGAACGATCACGGCTACCGGAACCCCCCTTCATCAAATTAATCCTTTTCCAAATCAAATTACCTAATCCTTTCCCACAACATAACAATATTCATAGGGGACCGTCCCCCCAATTATTGAAGACCATCCTCCCAAAATTCATAGGGTACCACCTTTTCATTCGTAGGGGACCATCCTTCCAATTCATAGGGTACCATCTACTTTGTGAGATTAAATGCTTCACGGAAATATTGTTATGTTGTGGGAAAGGATTAGCTAATTTGCTTTAGAAAAAGTTTAATTTGATTAGGAATTGGATTAATATGGTTATTAAAAAGATTAAATTGGTTTGGAAAAGGATTAATATGACTTGGAAATGCTATACCTACATCACCACACAGAAAGATTGATCACATTCTGAAATTGAAATGGAAAATTCTGAAATAGTTATGGAAAAATCTGAATTTGACTTGGAAAGTTCCGAAATTGAATTGGAAAGTTCTGAAAATGGATTGGAAAATTCTGATTATGTTTTGAAAATTTCCGAAATTGGACTAGAAAATTTCGAATTAGACTCGGAAATCCTATAGATTACTCGTCAGCAAAGAATACGACAATGCCATTGTTACCAGCTACCAACCACTTCACAATCAAGTTTATTTGGAAGAAATAAACGCTTCACACTCAGTTCGAAGAAACAGGGAGTTGTGGGTGCCTTCATAAGGAAATTTGATTACTGGTTGCTAAAGACACAAAACTGAGTACAACTCGAAGAAACGAACAGCGATCGCATTTTGGTCAGCTAAAATTTTAACGGAGGTTTGGCCTATTTCGCGATTCACACTCGTGTTTCGGATTAACATAAGTCCAACCCTTACGTTCTCATGGGAAGCGAACAGTTTCAAAGAAGGAAACCTGGCAAATATTGGAAATTTCTCCCTTGATGGAAAAAACAATAGATCATGGATATGTCTAGGCAGTATTGTGTTCTCCATTAAGGGAGAAATTAGATTAAGGTCACCGACTTAATACTTGAAATGAACGTAGGAAGATGTGGGCAGGAAGAAAAAAAAACTTTTGTTCCACTTTTCGTGTTCCAAGCAATGAGAACACGAACTGAGAAATTTCTGCACCCGCTCTACACCTTCCCCCACTCCTCAATGAACTCACAAGAACCCGAACCTGCACTTGCACCTGCACTGCACCTGAAATCGCCTCGCATGGAATAAACCTCAAAGATTTGCTCAAAGGCGATTGGTCCTACAGAGCTCCGGGAGGTCTCATTCGATTCTAAAAATTTAGAAAAAAAAACAAAAAAAAAACAAAAAAAAAAAAAACATATTGTTTAGTAATGCATGCATTCCAGGGGACGTCCCATTGGATAAGCATTAGATCAGTTAACCAGTTGGTAAGCGATAAAACTGTTTCACTCGATGTAATTTGGTTTATTACTTTAGGCAAGAAATAGTGACCCCCCCCCCCTCACCATTATCCACCTTAACATTTCTAGCGGCATGGGAGCCTCGAATCTGAAGAGCATTTTAAAATCCATGACCTACGATACCCAACATGCGAATTCGAGTTCACCCCCCCCCCCCCCCCAACCACCACCAATGGTGCCAGTCTGGCACCAAAGGGGGAATACGTCGTAACATTGCACTTTCATCTATTAGTTTTAGTAGGCGGTCCGTCGAGGTTCACATCCGTATTCAAGGTGAAACACAAAAAAAAAGCACGAAATATGCGGTTTATGGTGTCCTGGCACCATGGTGGCACCACTATTATATCCTTGGTGCTACAGAGAATAATTCATGAAAACCCGGAGGTATAATGAGAATTTTTCCTCAATTTCAAAGCTTGGGTACAATTAGTACGCAGTAAAGGAACCGAAATTTTGAAAAATCGGATATTTTGTGAATATTATCCCCCCACTACACCCCCCCCCCCTTGCGAATTTTGGTACTCGGGTGAAATTATGTACAACTCGGAAGTTATTTGAGTCAAACAAAAAAAGAAACACGCAAATCGGTTGGAAATTGAGGCCTGGGTAGAGTTTACAAGATTATGCACGCAAACGCACGTTTTTTAAGCATTAACCCCCCCTTTCCCCCTCTTAAAAGGCAAAATTCGAAATTCCGGCGCCGTAGTGCACAACTAGATAGTTTTCCGCGTCGAACAAAAAAAGAACCACAAAAATCGGTTGAGAACTAAGGCCTGGGCAGACGACACAAGATTATGCCCAAAAATGCACGTTTTTTGAGCATTAACCCCCCCTTTCCCCCCCTTAAAAGGCAAAATTCGAAATTCCGGCGACGTAGTGCACAACTAGATAGTTTTCCGCGTCGAACAAAAAAAGAACCAGGAAAATCGGTTGAGAACTAAGGCCTGGGCAGACGACACAAGATTTTGTCACACACACACACACATACACACATACACACATACACACACACACACACACACACAGACATACACCTATGGTTTTTTTCGCGAATTTGGATTCAGAATGGTCTAAAACGGATTACTGTGTGGTTATTTTTTTTTTCTGTTGAGTGTTGTCCAACTTCACCCCAGATCGATCTTATAAGGACGCCCAAGTCTTACTGTGGGACGTCCTAAAAACGTCGTTTTTTGTTCTTAAATTGATGGAACAATAATAAATTTATATCAAAATTTTTTGAGCTAGGGCGTATTCGAAATTTCAACCTCAAATATTTTCGGGCACATCTAGACCCCAAATGGAGCCCATATACCAAATTTCATCAAAATCGGTCCAAGGGGACTAAGGAAAGTGCACGGCGGACGGAAGGAAACATTTTTATTCGATTTTCCGATTCGTAAACGAAACGTAAACCAACAAATTTTGAGGGGGGGGGGTTTAAAAAAAATTTTCTTGGTCGATTCCAAAGGTTCATTATTGAAAATAATAAACCAAAATGCACGCATTTCCGCGCTCAAACACAAAAATAAAACCACAAAAATAAACACAAAAATAAAACCACTTTAAAAATAAAACCACCAGAGAAATATGGGAAAACCCAAACTAAATAAAGTTTTCCTCATTTTTCTCTGGCAATAATTATTATTCGATTTTGATGATTCCAGCGGCAATATTTCAGTTTTTCAATTCCCTAGACTGATGGACTAACGAATTTCAAAAATCCTTGAACATTTCAAATTAAGGTACAACTTTTAAAGTTTGAGCGCCTGTAATTTAGGGAAATACTGAGGAACGAGAAACGAACGAGACCCCCTTAAAGCCGTTGACCAAAGGTCAAAAACACGAAAAAATCGTAAATTGAAGAAACTTATAAAAACAAGGAGTTGCAATAAAATTGCTAGGAGACAATGTTTTTTGGAAATACTTCGTAGAATCGACCCCTAGAGGGTTAACAGTCTCAAGTGTGGACACCCTGTGGTTCTGCTGAGTAGGGCAATTTCTCCTGCGGAAGTAGGAAGTCAGAATGTCGTTGATGCAACAGGCGGTGATGCCAGTTGGACCACCAGAAATCGCAAGAGCGCTCTGCCGCGGTACGTCTTACGTAACTTAGTTGGGAGGCGGCCCGCTAGAGTGCGGGAGCTTGGAATTCATGCAGCTCAGAGTCAGCCCCAGGGGGAGGATCAGAGATGGGCGAATTCTTATTCATAAATACGGTTATGAATACAAATCATATCTGCGATTTTATGATTATGAATACGAATACAATCGTATTCACACTTTGAATACGATTTTCCATATATTCGTATTTTGATTACGATTTAACGATTTTTTCTATGATTTCCCTAAAAATCAATTTTTTAAACGATTTTCTCTGAAAATCATACTTTTTTTTAATGATTTTCTCCCGAACAATGGGCATATTTTATGGTCTAACATTGTCAAAATAATCAATCAAAATTCAAAACGCTCACTAATTCTTATAGGATTTTTCACGCGGAATTGAATGAGACCAACCCCAGGTCGCTACCACCAACCGTATAAAAACTACGACCACATTTCCGCTGAAAATCGTTTGTTTTTTAAACGGTTTGCACTGAAAATCATTAAAAAGTTATGATTTTTGCCGGAATTTGGGCGTATTGCTTCCGAGTCTACCAAGGTAGCGGAAGCTTTGTTTTTTTTCCTACAATTGTCGGAATAATCAATAAAAATTCGAAGCGCTTTATTGAATATTTTGACAATTTTAGGGAATACAACGAAAATTTAACCAAAGTTCCGGTAAAAATCATAATTTTTTTATGATTTTCAGGTCAAATTGTTGAAAAAATACGGTATTTGATTATTAAGTATTATGATATTTGACAATGTTAGGCCATAAATAGGTCCAGAGTTCGGGAGAAAATCATTAAAAAAGTGTGGTTTTCAGGGAAAATCGTTTTAAAAAATCGATTTTTGGGGAAATTATAAAAAAAATCGTAAAATCGTTATCAAAATATGAAAATATGGAAAATCGTATTCAAAGTGTGAATACGATTGTATTCGTATTCATAATCAAAAATCGCAGATATGATTTGTATTCATAATCGTATTTATGAACAAGAATTCGCCCATCTCTGGGGTAGACAGTATTGTGTACTACAATAGAGTATGACCTACAAAACCTCGCAAGTCCGATTTCTTCCAAAAATAAGGTTTTGGAGGTTTCTTATTGAAGTAAGGATCCCGCTCCTGTGTACGAAGTTTGGCATGCATTCCTTTAGAAATAAGGTGTATCGATCGATTGTAAAAGCCTGTAAGTTCTGACACTTTCAACATTGGGTTGTAAGATTTCTCAAGTCCCGGCTTAAGGCGATGACTACTGGTGTAATAAGCCGAAAATCTAAATCTTCACACAAACTTCTTCCATGCGCCTTCCATACAGCAACCGCCAACAGCTGTCCGCCACCACCGATGAGGACACGCGAGTGCGCCACCATCGCGGCCCTTCCAGCAACCAGCCGCAAGATGGCCGAGGGGATATAGGGGCCTGCCCCCTCCCTCGACCTTTCAGTCTGAAGTCACGCGTCTCGCAAGTTGTCGAACCCAGCTCCAGTACTCAATCCCCTCTAACGTAGTGTCGCGGAACGAACTGAGAATCCGTAGTGAAGTGCAACCCACGGGACATTTCCAAATAGCCGTTCCAAGAATCCCGCCAGTCTTCGTTCTTGAGACATCCGCAAGCTAAGGCCCGGACTCAAGACGTTGCCGCCAACTCTCCATTTTCGCCGACCCGAACTGGTACGCCGTTCGAACCCCGGAACGAGGCAAGTTTGCCCCGGTCCCAGGCATCCCCCTTCAGCACTGCAGGAAGAAGAGGCCCTGAAGCAACATACCGCCACGGAGATCTACACTGATCCAAGCTAGGCCAAGGGTGAGCAACATTCCCTCATAATTTCTGTAAGCGCTTACAAATTACTCAAAATCTGGCAAAACCTCCCCCTCATAATTTAACGTCCTGTAAAAGAAGTAGGAAAGTAAAGAGAAACGCATATTGTAAAGATAGTTCAGTTGTAACGAGAAACCGTAACCTAAGAAGTTTTGTTGTGAAGAACAATTGTATTTTCAGTAGTAAAGTCAGAAGACTAAGTCATAATTTGTATAAGTAGAATCAAGTTCCTACATAAATATTATTTTCTTATAAGCATAATATTGCAAGTAACAACAAAGTACATTTATTTTTAGTAGCATACTTATTGCAAAATTTCGTACATAATTTCTTAAAGCCAAGTGTGATTTCATTGATCGTTATCAAATACATTTTCAATCATATTGATATATTTTCAAGTATCTTTTCGAATATATTACTGATTATTCTTGTCGACGGTTCCATCAGAACCCTCGTAAATCCGCTTCACGGAAATCAACTTATAATTTTCTGAATAAAAACCCTACGTGTTTTTAACCTTTGCAGTACTTATTTCAGAGTTTTGACCCTTTCCAATTCCGTTGGACTCAGGTATTTTGCACTTAAATAATTTGGGTTTTTCCTGAGGTCAATACTCGACCCAGGTGGTGGCAGCAACCCTAGGAACTTCTCAGGTAGAATCTTTTATCCTCTGGGCTCTAGTTCAAGATACCTTTCTACCTAGAATTTCCTAGCCTCACTTAGTTGGGATTTTGTACCAGCTTTTCAAGGATTAGGATCAGTTCATGAAGTACTCTTCATTTTGAAGTCAGTATTTAATTTAGCAGCACAAAGTTTTTAAGTAAACCTTTCGCCTTTTTGCTTTGGTCATCACGCACTACCATAATAGTAAAGCCATTTTCACCTTCGGAGATCTCGAAGCAGTCGTAGACTCAGGTAAGCAGAATCACCTAATCCCTTGTTGTACAAATATATATGTTTACTGGGGTAAGATAATTCAAGTTTTAAGAATCAAAATCATAAACCCTTTTAAATTCATAAATCCCAAATCATTAGATTGATAATTTCTCATAACCCTAACTCCAAAGTTAGATACCCAAATTCTAAAGATTACACTGGATCTTTAAATTTTCGGCAAGTTCTATATAGTTATTTCTGCACTTGTTTGCTTACCTAATTCTTAAACATCATACTTCAGAGGTACTGCACAAGTTGCAGAGATGATATTATCATCTCATTACATTAACTCATTTGTGTGAACGTGGGAACGAATTATTAATTCGTTCACACAAATGAGTTTGTTGTACTCCTTATGAACAAGAGATTTGCGAGGATTTATGCGATCAACAGGTTCAAATTTTTATACTACAGGAATTGATGATAAATTAGTCTTAGACTGAATTTTTGGAGATCCGCTCTGTAATAAGGTCATATTAGACAGATAACTTCTCTGTCAATAGTTTCATTGTGAATTCACTTTAAACTGACTTTGGTTCTATTCAGCACCCTTCAGAGGAAGGGTTTCTTTCATACGACGATCTCCCGACGATATCAGGTTTAACCCATTTCAAGCCATGGGTAGAAATAACAGAGTAGTGAGAGGAGGATGAACTGTTTTACAGGATGGCGGCCGAAATAAGGCACAATTTTCTCTCCAATCGAGAGCAAAATTGCTCCAAATTTTATGAATTCAACATTTTATAGGATGTGAGAGGTCTCAGTTTTCCAAATCGATATGATATATCCATTTCATTGTTAAAAATCTGAAAAAAATCTAGGTAAAATGTAAAAATCTATTTATGGACCGGAATCTGTTCCGAATTATGGCCCAGAACGCTCACTCGCCCAGGATCGAATTTGAGCACCATAATCAAGCTTTCGGCTAAAAGGCCTCTTTTTCAACAAAAAAATTTCCAAAATCGCATCGAGCTCCCGAACGTCGAAGAATTTTTTAGACGAGTTAAAGAAGCAGCATGAACGAGAAAAAATTCTTCTACGAAGATTTTCCACTATTTTTAACCATTAAAAAAAAGAAAAAAAGTCGATGCGAAAACGCATTCTGCTGGAAGTCTGGAGCTGAGCACCTATGTCTTCATCTTCAAGATTTATGGAGGCTTCGCCTCAGAATATGCATCATTCAGAATCTAAAATGCGAATTGTAATTTGCTTAAGAGAAATCTAGGTACTCACGGTCTGGCAGTGAGGCGCAGGTTAGGGATGCAAATATTGTCTCGTCCGCAGTTCTTCTGGATGGCCAGAGTGTCTTTGGCTGAAAGATTCTCATTGGCGTTCAAGACTGGGTTCAATGATCTGCAATGCAAACAATGAGAGTCCATGTTAATGTCTCCACATCCACGAGAAAAACATTTTATTTATTTATTTCCATCCAAATTCACAGAAAATGATACAAATGAATAACATAATGTATAAATCTTCTAATACATAATAATACACCTTATAATGATATGTAGGTATATACTATAATTACCAAACATAAAATAACATTTGGCTTCTGAGAGTAAATATTCCATCACCTAAAATTATGGAAATTAATCCTCCATATGGGCACCAGCCCGTGGCGGTTTTTACTTTATTTATTTACTTTTCTTTAAGTAAACTTTATTTGTTATGTTTCTTTATTTTGGCTTACTGTCTCCATGCCCACTGGTCTAAAAAGTATTTATAAAATATTTTCTAAGTTCAATTTTTATTCTATTTGGTGATTTTTCCAAAATTTGTAGGAGGCTTATCCTCGTTTCTTTCGGCAAGTTATTAAAAAAAGAAATGCTCCGATACGTGAAAAAATTTTGTGCAGCGGTCTCCATGAAGTACCCCTGTGAAAAGCGTGTACGCAAAGCCTGCTGCGGAAAAGAATAAAGTTTTGTTTTAAACAGTTGCTGAACAGCACTCCTATTGTAGAGATCACCGATGTTTAGCAGTTTTAACTTTTGGAAGAGTGGTGCGTGTGTTCCCTCCATTCTACTTTGGCTATGGCGCGAATAAACATTTTTTGTGTTATTTCTACTCTTTGCATGATCGTTGCATACGCACCACCCCATATTGGCAGACCATACAGCAGTATCGACTGAACCAAAGCACAGTAGACTTGTCTCATAATGGTGGATGACACTATTCTTCTCAATAAAGAGAACACGTACATAAATGTTCTCAATTTTACAATAAGAGAGGCTATGTGCTGCTCCCACTTCATAAGATTATCAATGTAAACCCCTAGGCATTTTATACGTGTGGAGCGCACTAGGGTCTTACAGTCAGTATACTTCTTGCTCACACAATGAACTTCGTGCATTTTCAGTCTCATATCATCTGAGGGAAAACTAGTTTTGACCAGGCAAAAGCTACGTATGTAGTTTTACAAACATTCAATGTGCTTATTCTCAACCAACCAGCTATTTACTTTTTTCAAACCTCTCTCTGCTTTTTCAAATGTATCCTGCCATGAAAACACAGAATGAAAACATAGAATGGATATTTGGAAAACGATCAAATTAGCAAGCCCAGCTGATCAGGGAGGAGCTCAGTTTGCATTCGGCAGTCTTTGAACTCCCATCCTGATCAGAAGGATGGAAGTGTGGCGGACCACTCCATGTCTCGCTATGACGTCATTTCGCATTACTCCTTCCATAGTCCATAGTTTATAACACTACAACACAATACGATCAATACCTTCTACTATATTCATTTCTTATTGGAATACTGGAGTAAGTACCTTGTAGAGCGCGTGTTCTGGTTATTGATCAAGGTGTACCACAATTCCGCATCCAATGACGTCAGCTTGTCTCGGATGTTGTGCTGAAAAATTAATTTTGAGAAATAACTGAGGGCACCACTGCGAGAACAATTCATCCAAATATCAAGAATTGTGTTCGTAACCTATCTATTTGTAAATAAACAAAAATATCATGAAAACCAATATAAAATCCACAGAAATAATCACTTTAGTTTTGATTTATTGAATATTTAAATGATCAATCCCCCTTCAGCCCACTGTGACGTCATGAACATTCGAAACTTTGAAAAATCATAGAAAAAGGTCTTCTCACGCTGGAAGGTCACGGTTGGTGTCAAAATTCTCAGAATGAGGTCTAGTTTAGATTAAAAATAACAATAAACTGTTTTTCCGACCCAGGCGCACACCCCATTATATTTTAGGTAAAAAAGCTCGTAGATGAGCAACTGTTTTATTCAAGGTTTTTATCGCTGTTATCGTCCCTACAGTGAGATTCGCAGGTAAGAGACGGCATTTTCCCAGCTTTTCTCAGGAGGAGAAGAAACGAAACTACCAGGCAGCTTGCGAGGAACTTCGCGTCTCTTTCACCTCTCCACCTGGCACCATATTTGAGGGCTTTGCCCGACCGTCTGAGTGGGAAGTGAGAATCAGCCAGTAGGAGAAGTGAAGGGATTGCTTCCTACGAGGTTGTCCTTCTCCACACTCTGTTCAACTTCAATGTGCCTTCGTGGGTTGAGAGGGACATGGCGACCATGTGAGTCATTGGGGTTCGTGGACGGCAGAGATGGGCGTAATCATAACCGTCATTACAATGGGGAATTTGCCTCAAAATTTTTTAATTTTTTTAAGCAAATCATAGTGAGCTACTCGAAAACGCATCCAAAAAATGTACAGAATTTAACGAAGATGGGAATTTTATATGTACCAGGAGTCTGTGATGTGACGAGTTTCCCATTATGACAGCAGCGCTACCTCTGATAGCGCACATGAAACCACTAGCTTACTTCATCAAACACAAGAGTGCGCTGTAAACTGCAAAAAGAACCCAGACACGAAAGTGACGAAAAGAACCAATTTTACTCACTCTTTTTTACAATACGATTCTACCTATTAGTTTATCAAGCATTATTAGTCTTCACCTTCTCTTATTTAGTTTCTATATTAGTTAGTTACGTTATTTGAATCACATTATTTGAGTGGATCGTTTCATGTGGTCACGGGCGCCTACCACTCTACCTGTTGACATTATCTGACACTATTTGCCGAAACTCCTTTTACGCTTCGCCAGAGCAGTTTTGTGGGAGAAACCCTGGGGAGTGACGTCATCAGTTTCCCTCGATCTTCGCAGTGTTTTTGACTGAGGCTTCACTTGTTAAAGGCATTTTCTTCCACTTTTCCGTTGGGTATTCCTGGTGATAAACGTTATTCTAGGGCCCTATTATAGAATTTGACTTGAAATTCCAGAATCTAAAATTGAGGCAAATTTCCTATCACGATTATTATCATACGAAAATCGTATGATTACAGGTTTTCAGGGGACCATTAAAGGTTTTCGTGATGTCAAAACTGTCCTTCCTCTATTACGGTAATAGACGAAGGACAGTTGTGACGCCCTGAAAATACGACTGTAATCACACGATTTTCGTGAGATTCTAATCGTAATCGTAATTACGCCCATTTCTGGTGGACGGAGACTGAACTCAAAGCTCAAAACGCAGATTCCAAGCTATTATTCCTCAGAAAAATTACTTGTTACTGAGATAAAGTTATTGTTAATTTTTAAAAATAAAGGGTTTTATTATCAATGAGTTTTGACCAAATCATACTAAAAGCTTGAAATTCTTTACACTAAGGCGTAAAATTATCAACTAAAATTACTTGAAGTATTCTGAAACATACATTCGTCTAAAGATTATTTTAATACGATCATATCTAGGTAAACTGTTATAGAATACTTAACATTCTTAACCCTCAGTCTCAGGAGGTCTCCGCTCGTTCCTGGTTAGTATTTCTCTCAATTACCGGCGCTCGAACTTTAAAAGTTGCACCTAAATTTGAAATTTTTAAGGATTTTTGAAATTCATTGGTGCATGGGTGTAGGGAATTGAAAAACTAAAAGATTGCTGCTGGAATCATAAAAATCGAACAATAATTGCCGGCGAAATGTGGGAAAACCCGTTGATTCAGTTAGAAATTTCAAAATCCTTGAAAAGTTAATTTAGGTTTAAATTTTCTAATTTTGATCGCCGGTAATTGAGGGAAATACTAACCCGGAACGAGGAAGAACGGCGACCGACTAAGACCGCCTTAATATCCTGAGGTATCTTTTTGGAAGCCCGATTTTTACCTGCAGCGGTTTACTCACTCTCAAACCAAAACTGACAGCCGATGACTATCTTGATACTCCAACTATTGATTGTGTAAGAAAACGTAATAATAAAAGCATAATGAGTCAAAGAAAAATGGCGGAAGAGATGGCGCCACTATCTAAGGCAGCATAGATCCCTCTATAAAGTGAACCTTCTCCAACTTATTCCTTGGTTTACTTTATGATAAATAACAATCCCAACATCCCACCAAGCATTTTTCAAAGTTTCCTTCTTCTACTCCAACAAAATTGGGCTTATAGACACATTGTACTGACACAGATAGCGCTTTTGTGACCCATGAAGGGATCATTCTTGAGCTGACAGACTGTAATAGATCAACGATTCTATAGATTTGTCAAGACACGTCTAAATTCAATTTTAAAAAACTCGCCAGGATGCTTACTGCTTAGAGCCTTTGGCTTAAATTCAAGAAACATGGAACATGCTTTAGCCACACTTTTTGGTGGAGTAGGGATGGGGTAGATGGGTGGAGAATAGCCCCCACCCCACCCCCCCACCACCACGTGACACTTTCGCATCGGGTAGTTAGTCCAAGGCTAAAGTATGTTCCATGCTAAAATCCGAAATAAAACTTTTGTACAATAGGGAAGTTAAGAGTTGATATTGTTCCGTCATTACAATTACCTTCAAGTACACCAAATAAAACTTGCAGAAATTCCTCCCTTTTTCCAGGAACATGGTCTCGTTCAACGAGCTCCGGCCTTCCTCTTGGTCCAAGAAGGCCAATCGAGGGCTTTTGGGTTTCCTGGCGTCCAGCAGAACTTGGATCTCGAAGGGCAGTTTCGACTCGACGCCGAGCCCTTCGTAGCGGAGACAAGCATTCAGTTTCACGCAAGGAACCTGAGAAGATGAGAACCAGAATTGTAATAATGGAAGATATACAACGGTTTTTTGAAAATCCTAAATGGTGTAGTCCCTACAGCACTTGATCCTCTTGTGATATAGGAGGTAAGATAATGCTATCTGAGCGCCAACAGCGCCATCTAGTCAGGTTTAAAGTTAGTTATAATTACTTATTAAGACCACCTTCTGTGATGTGATTATGGCTTATCATTTTCAATAATGAACCTTCAGAATCAACCAAAATTCGAGAATTTGTTGGTTTACGTTTCAAGGTAGGTAAAATTTAAAAATCGAATAAAATGATTTCTGCCCGTCCACCGAACGCTGCACTTTCCCTAGTTCCCTCAGACAGATTTTGATCTGGGTTGAATAGTTTACACTCATCACGAGGATTGCTAAGTAGGCTGAAGAACAGACGAGGACTAGACAACCAACCTCAACCACAGAGCGTCCGTTACACGTGGAAGACTAGGAAGACAAATCATCTCAGGACTTCTAAATAGGTACCATTAATACCTGAATACATTATATTTATTAGGTCACCACTATCACTTACCCTGGATCGGTCCTTTAGTGTGCAATTTCGTTCTTCAAGCGATATTTGCTTGCTTTCGCTCTCAAATGTAACGGATGTGTGCATCTCCACCACTGGTCTGGCTCTGCAAAATGGACGATACAGTAATATAGTAAAAACCACCGCAGACTTCAAATCTGAAGGGAATGGGGAAAGGATTTCTCTCGACAATAACAAGGAATACTTTCCTTGTATAATCAATGTAATATTTTACCTTATTTCTGCAGTTTCTACAGAACGTAATTCCAATTATGACTAAACTTCCCAGAGTAATTCAAGCTAGGTAACCAACAATGTGGGTCCTCTCTACTTGTGAATAATGAACTCAGAGAGAATTTGCGTAAAGGTGGATTATTCGATGAGCGGAAACGGGTTTGGATTTCCAATTTCCTGCGCCCTCCAGCTCTGCTTTCATTTGGATGCAACGTGCAGCGCCTGAAATTTTCTTTCAGTCTTCAAGAGTCCCAGTCAATTGCTTACACGTTAGGTGGAGCTGACAGTGGAAGACGACTTATCCTTGGGTATCCAAGATTACATAATCAGATCATTGTGCTCTCCGAAATGCCCCCCCCCCCCCCCCCCCAAGGGAACATGTTCAATTGAGAGACCCTACCATCTTGAAGAACAGCTGATGGGAAAGGACTCTACAGAGGATGGCATGGATGCTTTCGATAAGGATTGACTCATTATCGTCAACTATCCAGAGCTGCTGACTAGCCCTGAGAATTAGCAGGAGCAGCTGCAGTGCCAATGCCCAGAAAGCAGCCTTGAGGATCACCAGGAGCTGTTACATAACCAACTTCCCACCATCACCCCTGAAAATCATCAGGAGCAGTGGCGCCACAAGTGTCTTGCAAGCAGCCCTGAGAATCACCAGGAGCTGTTGCACTGCCAATGCCCAGGAGAAAGTCGCCATCCCAATTCCTTGACCATATTAGGTATCTTAAATCATTTCCTAATGTGATGTGTGCAGTTGAATCTGAACCATGGATCCCCTTTGGCTTGAACAGAGCAGTAAATGTACTTAGTAAGTGTACTTATGCTCTACATGTCTGGGGGAACTGCAACTCAATAATGCGTATACTGCGGGTACAAAAAAAAAGCCATACGTATAATCAGTAACTCAAGTTATTATGAGCATTGTAGGCCACTCTTCAAGCAGCTTAAAATCATGACAGTAATAAATTGTTACATCTTCATCTCCGTCAAGTATGTCAAGCTCAGTGACTTTCCTGTCAGAGGTGACTCCCACTCATATGATGTTAGAAGTAAGAATCAGAAGGACCTGCCTTCTACTAGACTATCTCTAACACAGAACCAGTACCACCGCACATCTTTAAAGCTCTACAACGCAATCCCATTGAAGATCAGGGAGTTGAAATACATGCGATTTGAACGAGTGCTCAAGAAATTCCTGACGTTGAATCCTTTCTACAGCATCAAAGAATACTTGGAAAGAGATTTGAGAGAACGTGTAAACTGTTTAACTGTGTGACATGGGTGTTATACTCGTATTTAAGTAGATGTAGTTTAGTCAAGTAAGTATGAAAATCTATCGGCAGCGGAGGAAATTTATAACAGTACTCACGCTTGCTTTTATGAACTAGATATGAGGTTCTCTGGAATATGTGTAAGCAAGAATGATACGCTAGTCTGTAAGTCAATCATCTAGTCACTTTGTTTATCTGAGGTTAATTTTAAATTATCTAGCCATCACGAAAAAGTCACAATCTAGTCACTTTTTGTTTTTATTCTATATAATTGGTTATTTTATGACGTTGACTATATCCTATAATTCTGTGTAATTGAAGGGCTGACTTTTGAACCTTGTTATTATGTGAATGTTGACTATTAATAAGATATTTTTGTGACGTTGGATGAGAGATTGAAGTGTTGAAGCGAGCTATTTAGACGCATTCTTGTATTTAAAAGGATTTTGAATAAAGATGTTATTATTATTATTATTAAATGCCCAGAAATCGCTATAGGAAATTGCACTTCAGATTGGTATGTATTTGAGACCTCATGTACATGAAAGAAATGACCTCGGGAGAGGAAACTGTCAAAAACCTCTCAATCAACAAACCTACTTCAAATACACCACGTCTTACTTGAATAAGAAAGCTTGGTTGGACTCGTAAGCTCCAACGCTGAGATCTGGATACTGATTCCTGTCCATGTCGACTCCTCCAGCGACGGAAAACCCGAAAGTCAGAGGGTTGCCGGGGATGTCTTCGGCTCTTATAACCTGAGAGTACTTCTCTCGGATGCCATCTTTGGAGCCGTGGTAGATGTACACGGCACCACCTTCGCCGTCGTTGCTGTACGGAGCGCCCACGGCGATATCTGAAAAATTAATTATAAACAAATTAGAGTAATCAACTACAAAATTGCATGTATTTATATAAAACTAATCAAAATGGGCAATTTCAAAATAGAAATAGGAACCCAGCTTTGGAACCATATCTAGCACTAGTGAATTTGAGCTTGATGAAAGCGTTGGAAGATGCCTCAGAAAATGTTCAAAATGGTCAAATCATTTGCTCACACTCATTCAAACACTGATTCAAAACCATTCGTGTCTGAGTACCTCATATAATAATATAGTCCAATTCTCGTTTCAATAGACCGATATCCTCAACTGCAAAATCGAATAGAATTTCTAGTGTAGTGAATACCAAACGTTTCAAGTCACGAAAGAGGACATCAAACTGAATAAATGAAAAATATGTCTATTAGAATATATTATAAACAGCAGAACAACCAGGACTTGTTGCAGACATCAAAGTCAGCGTGTGGGATAGGGAGCGAGCGTCGTTTTTTGATCTCCGCGTTGTTAACGCTGATGTTGAGTCTTATTCCACCTGAGACTGGGACACTGTAGCAAGAGAAGCAGCAAGGGCCAAGCATAGTAAATATGACTTAGCTGCAGAAGACCTCCATGGCTCGTTTTCGCCTCTGATTATATCTTGCGAGGGGGTCCTTCACCTGGAATTCCACGCATTTTGCAGGAGGCTGGTGGATGGACTGGTGGAGAAGTGGGACAAACCCCGATCAGTTGTCGCAGAGTTCGTTTGGACAAAATTACAGGTCGCGACGATCCGAGCTGTTTCCTTGAGGCTACAAGGCTCACGAAGGCCCCTGAGGTCTCTGGGGTGTGGGGAAAACTGGCAGGCGGATCGCAAGGAAGGCTCTGGGGCTAGAAGATGGTGCGGCACTCCCCCTGCAGACCAGCTAGTATGGAAGAGTCAGCTCCATCATCCTAGGGAGAGAAGCTGGATGGTCTGCTCCACCGAGGAACACCTGTTACACATGAGCTCTGATCATCTGGACTGTCGAACGGCCTACAATTAAGGGTCAACATAGAGCCCAACAACTTCATGACCCACCTTAGAACGCCTCAACTAGGGGAACAGCTAACTTTCAGCTAAGAGATCACTAGGGTTGATGGAGCAGCTGAAATGCCTGTCACTGCAGACTGCGCTCTCTCGATCATCTGAATTCTCCACAATGAACGAACCACCGCATCCACTGCATTGAACTCTGCAAGCCAGACGTCGATGTTCTCAGTCTTCCTGATGGGAAGCATCCGCGGCTCTTGGCCAGCCTCAACAGTAGGTATTTTCCAACCACCCTGTTCGGAACTTGTTCGGAACACGGCAGTCCTGCGCATGCGCGACTAGAACTAGTTCTGAACAAGTTCGGAGCAGCTGCCGGTTGGAATGAGAATTTTCGGGGCAGGACAACTTGGTGCAGATAATCTGGCAGCACCTATCTTCCACCCGAGTACATCCTTCATCCTTTTCATCTGCTTCCTTCATTTTTTGGTCAAGTCTTGTTTGTTTCGCATCAGATGTTTTCTTTTTCATATCTCTGTGTAGAGAGGAAATTCTTGAAACAGTTAATCTCATGTTTTTTTTTAGAAAATTGAGTTTTGAATGCGATAAGACGTAAATTGTTTGCCAACATTGAGGATTTCTGAAATAGTTTTGGGAAAAAGAAATCTTTTGACATTTTATGTCTTTACTATGGCACATAAATGAAAAATCGTCACGCGGGGAGCGTTATGAGGGGAGCGTTACGAGGGGAGCGTTACGAGGAGAGCGTTACGCGGAAATTTCTGATGATTTTCACGTACAACCAATCGTTCCTAGGGAAAACTAACTTCCTCATTTTCCACCCCACAAAAATCGTTCACCACTCATTGGAAAACTCTCAATTTATTAAACATAAGACATAAAATGTCTCTCGTGGTTGCATACTTGTACGAAAGCTGTATCCACCGTTTGTGTTTTTCATCGCGATTTTTTTTAACCCGTACCACATGTGTAGAGAGTTGACTAGTCAATTTCAGTGTGAACATAACTATAAAATTTATAGAAACATTTAATGTTTCTATGGGTGATCGTCGCCCGTAAAACTTCTGCAATAGAATAATGCAGGAATTCCTTATGTATGTCTATTCCTTCTTTACGCGCATCCCTTCTTTACACGCATCTCTCCCAAATGCCTGAAGGTTGAAAACTATCGATGTTTGCATGCCTTTTGAAACTAATCAGCTGAGTGAGGTCACTAGCTAATTTCTTTGCTGATTAAATCCACGAAGATCAAAAGGCTTACCACCATACGTAAACTCAATTCATGTCTTTGAAAATAGGAAGATCAGCTAGGAGGTCTACAATTCCATTACTACCTACCCACTGTTTCTTTCATACTCAATTTCTCATAATGGTAATTATAAAAGATATGTTGAGAAGATAAATATCCAAGATATTTCATCATTTCCTTCGAACATGGAGAATTTTTTTCCAGATTTTCTCCTTTTTTATGGTTGGTTCATTTTATCTAAGTTACGGTTGGTTTTCGGAACATATGCATGACCTGTGAAACAATAAGTTTTTGCTAGTTAAAAATTATTGAAAACTTATTTACTATGATGGTATAAACTTCAAGTATTGGAATTACTTTTTCGATAAACAGGTTTTACTAACAATTTATTATAATGTTTAAAAGTAACTTCTGGTTCCAAATGTTATTAAAAATATCTGCGTTAAGTATAGATCCTTAGTATTATACTAAGGATCTATCTATAATAGATCTTAAGTATACCTAGATCCAAAAACACCCCACCTGGATCACCTCCTCAGCCACACAGATATCGATGATCAAACAGACCTGACAATGTAGCCACAAACAAGGGACAAAGTATGCGAATAGAGCTGCTCCATTCCCGTCTCAACGAACATAAAATAATTTGAGATATTCTTTAACAAACCTAGCACCACCTCTGTTGTTTGGACATGACACAGTGTGGACAATAAAGACACTCAATCATGATCTCGATCAAAATTTTTCAGTTTTTCATGGTAGCTAATTTTGTTATTATTCAAAAGCTACAAATCCAACCGACCTGCTGTTGGTTTCATTCGATTTGACGTATAAAAAAGTGCAGGAAACTACCTTTGACGTATTTCATTTCCCAATAGCATTCCTCTAGCTGACCAATAATATCTCTTATTTGTTAAAAGTTTGTATTGATAATAAATTATGCAGGTGAAGATGAAGTACGTACCGTTATATCCGTCGCGGTTGACATCCCCGAGACAGGCGATTGAGTGACCGAATCTCGCTCGATTGTTTTTATCGCCGTCCCGACTGTGGCTGCCATCCTGTAACAAGGAATAGAAACATCAATATATTTGGGATTTGAATCTCGATAACTCAATTCGAGGCTTCGAATCAAATCTGCCTTTCTACCTTACAAAAAGTTCACGTTTCCACTTTAAAAAGTGCTGTTGTTTAAATTTCTGATGTAGGTATAAGAATTATTTTTACACCGGTTACAAGCCCTGAAGATGGTATATAAATATACCGAAACGTCGGCCTAACAGTGTATTTGTTCATTTTGACTGAACCTCAAGAGCCTTCACACCTATATTATTGATTGTCTGAGCCTTCCAGGTTCTATCAGGATGTGCTAAAACTGACAAGAATATCCCAGGCAGTCAAATCGCACTCACAGTACGTCATAGAGCGGGTACCGACAAATTCTACTGATCAACTCTTCAGAGAATCGACTCCACCTCAAGATCTCGTGGAGTATAACTGAAAACCCTTAAAAAAGAGCTTAGATTAAGAAATAATTCACAGCCAAGTGAATTTAGTTGAAAACAACAAAATTATCAACGTACATTGGCGACCAGGGATCCGAATTTATTATGACTGGGATATAAAATCCTGTGTTTTGTCAGATGCTGGGTATGCAGAAGGGAGGCTGACAGGAGACTTTGATAGTGACAGGAGAGGTTGCAGAGCCCAGTCCACGTGTGTCTGTCATACGAGTTTTGCACTTCTGCAGTTCTGATCTAATATTGTGACTAGAGGTTTCTTCCTGCAGCGACGGCATTTGAAAGGAAACCAACTGGCGCAAGCGCAGTAGCCTAACTGCTGTTCCTACAGGACGTACCGTCGGACGGATCAAACTGTTGAGTCATCAAAAATTAACTTCCCTCGACCGGGGATCGATCTCCTATCGTTCCTTCACTCCTCCTACCACTGAGCTAAGGAAGCGAATGGACAGAAATGCGAAGAGGTCGCTGATCACAACATCTCCCCCCCCCCCCCCGTTAGGAAATCTTAGGTACTTCGTTACCTAGTCAGGGCCTGCGTTTTTACAACCCATTGACAACGTGTATTTTGACTGGCTTCGGAGTTTTTTGCTATTCTTCCTCATTGACGGGGCGGGGGATCTGCTGACCTCAACGTTTGTCCGAATAGGCGGTGGCTCGACTCGTGTCTTGAGAGGGAGTTGTTTTGATGACCTAATCTTAATGAATTATTGTTTCTCTGAGAAATGCTTAGGAGACCATTCGGGCCCAATACGACTGAGCCACATTGTTGAATCATCAAAAATTAACTTCCCTCGACCGGGGATCGATCTCCTATCGTTCCGATTCTGAATCGGAGCTCCTACCACTGAGCTAAGGAAGCGAATGGACAGAAATGCGAAGAGGTCGCTGATCACAACAAAACCAACGGCTGTTCCAACAGAATAATCCGTTCAGCTGCAGTTGGAATGCATTCGGAAGGAAGCTCGAAGGGGTCCCGTCGAAAAGGAAACCTTTCCCTTTTGAAACCTCTTTCATAACCTGCTCATTCTAAAATTGAATTCGTAAAGTTCACTTCGAATCTCCTCCAAACTTTTGTGTTCGTCTTTAGTTCGTTCTTCGGCCCTCTTCTCCTTATAACTTTAGTTCCATTTTTTGGATATCGGTCCACATGGTTTTTCCTTTAATGTAAAGTAAAAGTAAAAGTAAAGTAAGCAACCATTTCAGGTTGAATTTTCGTCCGACTGCCATTCTTGGCGTCGCGGACGTCATCAGCTGTCTCCCTAAGGGGAGATCAGAATTTGTTCTGATGATTTCGCTCATGGCTTCCCAAACATCACCGCCCTGGGTTGGAACGAGAGATTGCCGATCGTCTAATAGACAGAAAACTTTCTGCTGGCGACCAGACTCGAACTCGCGTCCCCGCAAGACGGTTCTTATCTTATCACCGCAGTTGGGTACACTGTCCACTAGACCACCGACGCCCTCTTTTCCTTTAATGTACTGTGTTACTAGTAAGCTATACATTAATGAATTTAAAGTAATACTGTAACTGGGAAAGTATGGATAGAGTAGGAAAAATATTCCATTTTTTGTAGTTCTTTTTTTATAGACAGCTCAATTACAACTACCCCAAAAATCAATAATTGATTATTATAAAAATGAATTTAAGCAGTGGAGTAATCCACTGCTTAAATTCATTTTTATCATTAGTGAGTTATGCATTTATTAGTGTATTTTTTGAGAGTTTACCCCACCCTCTAGCCAATGGTCGTCCATACACAGCATTGGTTATTTCAAATCATCCTGGTCTATTTATTTATTTATTTTAATCCTGACAGAAAAAACTTTATTGAACATTGTAGAAGTTAAACAGGTGGACAAGGACACCAGTAGTTGCCGAAACGTAAGGGATTTGCCAAAAGTTCAAATTGGTATGCCAAAAGTTTTTATCATTTCGAAAAAACTATACACTTTAATTTTTCACGTTTTCAGGGCAAGTCTATTAATGCAAAATAGTACGAGACGTTTTCCTACAAACTTTAATGACCCATTATAGTTGTATAAATTGTAGGAATAAACAAACCTCACCTGATAAACTCACAGAACAAAGCGAATGTTTCTCCAAAACACAACTTTAGGCGAGTCCTCCCAGAGCCGCATTGAACCCCACAACTGGACTGGCGCGACCCCAAGCAAAACATTAGTTCGGTTTTTTGATAGATTTACGGAGGCCGCAGGTCGGAAGTAACAACGGAATAGTAAAACGAGCGTAATGAAACATTTTAAAAGATAATAGGGTACTTACAGCATTAGGTTAGAAGAACGAAACAAAAGTAAACAAACATTAGTGGTGTTGTTGCCGTTGCAACTAATTTCCTTAGCACAGTTCAGTCCGAGTGGTCACAAGTGGTGAGGCCTTCACAGATCGAACATTTTTCCCGCCAACGCCAGTGAGCGCTAGTGTCGAGATTCGTGACAGAGAAGGGAGGACTGACACTCGTCTTCGGCTGTCGACGAACATAACCGAACCTTGCCGATAACGTCTAGCCAAACCCATTCGGAAGATGAAACAAAAACTTTATCGCAGATGGATTTAGAATTATAAGACAGAGACTTTAAATATAGTTCTTTCAACCTTAACGAGTGAGATTGAACAACTTAGGTAGTGTTGTAGAGCAAAGTTGGGGAGATAGCAGTAAATTTGTGATTTTGCCTGTCACATGTGGCAACATTTGCATTGGCTGAGGGCTGATCCGAAGTCCCTACCAACGCCAATCAGGAGCTTTTTGGCTTTTCAAATTGGGGCACTGTTTTCCAAAAGGGTACAAAAGACAAAAAATGGAAAAAATTGAGTTAGATATCGATTGTTATGTAAAATTTCACGAGGAATCGATTGGTGTCATCGCGGTTCATCAAAACGGGACAAATCCCACCTTACAATGAGAAAAGTTTGAGCGGTTTTGAAAAACGGTACTATTTCGTTGAGTTTTTTCAAAACGGTACAAAACTCCTTGGAGGGCATTACGAATTGCGTCTCTCAACAAAGTTTCTATCGATTTCCATTCGCAAATTTGCGTTTCAATCGATTCATCTGAAACACCTGCAATGGCCCTGAGGTGTGCTTAGACTGAAAATTCGCTCAGCTGATTCATTGTCTTCCCCCAACTGGAACATAAAACAGAATCACGAGTGTGAATCACCAAAGAGGCCAGATCTCCGTAGCTGTCCAAAATGCGATGGCTGCTCGTTTCTTCGAGTTGCATTCAGTTTTGAGTCCTTGTCAACCCGTAATCAAATTTCCATAGGAAAAAACCCTATTTTTCGAATCGAGTGTGAAGCGTTTATTTCTTCCAAATAAACTCGATTGTGAAGGTAATAATGTAGTAGGTACCTATGGTTGGTAGGCAAAAAAAAGAGTGACAATGGCAAAGCTGTGATCTTTGCAGACGAGTGATCTATACACGAAAATGATGAACCTTTGTGTAATAATTTGCAGCGTTTTTAGATTACATACCCCCAGATTGGTCTCTTCCCATGAATTAAATTGAAATTAGATCCACACTAAAATAAAAATGTAAATAAAGGACAAATAAATTAGTCAGGATTGGGTGCACAAAAGCCTTGGAATATCTCTTGATTTCGAATGAATATGAACAAAACTGTTTTTAAAAAATGCAAAATCGCTGCATTTTCATGTTTAATTTTTCATGAGATGGAGTGATATGGCCATTATGTTGATGGATGGATATAATCTAACTATCGAGCAGACAATTTGGGAAAACAGTTTTTCCATAACTCAATATACAAAAGCAATAAACTTTTTTTCGATTTCTGGAAATTCACTTTTTAAATTTGTACCCTTTTGGAAAACCGTGCCTCAATTTATGTTTTCGAAGGAGATTTTTGTTTTCAGTATTTTTTCCTACTTGTTCACTCGACTTTTAATGAATAGCTTAGATTGCGTATCCCCCCCCCCCCCCCCCCAGGAACAACACCTTTTTTGGTTTTTCACATTTCCGAAGGAAATCCAAGCTATTTGGCTCGTTCAAAAATTGACGATCACCCCGAAATTGACCGGAAACACTTTCAAATCCGTTTCATACATCAAGGAACCAAATTCCAGCGTTATGATAGGTTTGTAGGTTTATTTATACAGGACGATTCCGAATGAAAGGATCACCCTTTGCATCTTCGCTATTTCGAGGGTTAGGAGGAAACTTCTCAAAATAACCCCGTTTAATTCTTTACATGGAATTCCAATATCACATTTCCAGCCTTTGCTCAATCGCGGAACGTTTCACAATCAAAATGGAAAGGGTTAAAAATCTATTTTATTACAAAAAACGCTGCAAATTATTACACCACGGTTTATAATTTTTCTATAAAGATCACCTGTCCACGAATAGTTTGGCTTTTCCACTAAGTGGGTCTCTGTCGGTCGCCTTTCCTTCCTCGTTCTGCGTTAGTCTAATTTCTTATGAACCGGCGCTCGTTTGCCCCTTCACACCACCCGACTGAAGGGGCAACATTGCCACCCCCCCCCCCCCCCCCGCCCTCAGCCTTCTCACAGCTGGTCGGTTTTCATCGACAGTTTTTCCCATTTATCTCAGAAAATAATCATCCAATATTCATGTTTCTTGTGGCATTCATCTTATTTTTATAACTTCTACACTTGTTTAATTCCAAAAGAAAAACATATTGTTAAGTAATGCATGCATTCCAGGGGACCTGGACCTGGGGACCTAAGCATCAGGTCAATTAATACCAGTTGGTAAGCGAAAAAACTGTTCCCCTCGATGTGATTTAATAAGTACTTTAGGCAAGAAATAGTGGACCCCCCCCCAGGTTCACCATTATCCACCATAACATTTCTAGCAGCATGGGAGCCTCGAATTTGAAGAGCATTTTAAAATCCATGATCTACAACACCCAACATGGGAATTCGAGTTCAATCCGGAGGTTTGATGAGAATTTTTCCTCAATTTCAAAGCTTGGGTACAATTAGTGAGCTATAAAGGAACAGAAATATTGAAAAATTGGATATTTCGTGAACATTAGCCCCCTCCCCTTGCGAATTTTGATACTCTGGTGAAATAGTGAGCAATTTTGACGATTTCTGAATCGAACAAAAAAGAAACAGGCAAATCGGTTGGAAATTGAGGCCTGGGCAGAGTACACAAGATTTTGTCACAGACATACACCTATGGTTTTTTTTTCGCGGATTTGGATTCAGAATGGTCTAAAACGGATTAGTGAGTGGTTATTTTTTTTCTGTTGAGTGTTTCCCAACTTTACCCCAGATCAATCGCATAGGTAAGGACGCCCAAGTCTTACCGTGGGATGTCCTAAAAATGAGTAAAAAGGTGTACCTACGAGTACCTAAATTAGAAATTGTCAAGGATTTTCTAAATTTATTAGTGCATCTACCTAGGGAATTGAAAAACTAAAAGATTCCCGCTGGAATCATCAAAATCGACCAATAATTGCTAGAGAACAGGGGGAAACCGCTTATTCACTGACTGAGACCCCCTCAAGGAAGGTCGACTGCTTGATTTTAATATGATTATGAAGGAGAAAGAACCTAACTATGTTTTGCTCGGGGACCAGACTCCTGTCGGCCTGTCTAATTTTGGTGAGAGATGTGTGAATCTTGTTAGGATCCCGTAGAAACTCTTTACTGGTAACGTGGTGCCGCAATTACCAGCCAGACAATGGAGATTCCAAATTTTTGAAAAATCCCACAAAGTTTTCACTTCCCCGCATATTATTTTATAATATTATGTTGTTATTTAATTTCATCTATATTTGTGTGGGAACCCAAATCTGTTGATACTCACAGAATGACCAGCGTAGAAGACGTAGATGCGACCAGTCTCGTAGAACCCTTCGTCGTTACCTTCTTCGGTGTACATAGGAGCTCCGACTATCAAATCGTCGTAACTGTCGCCGTCGACGTTGCAGGAGGCCATGGCGTAGCCGAAATAAGCTCCTAACTGCTCACCAGTGATGTTTCTGATGTGCGTCATGTTGTACGTAAACAGCACCACCTGAAAGTAGCAATCATCCTTGAATAAATCCATTTTCCATACATGACTGCTTATTACTACTCATCTTCACGAAATTTGACGGGGTTTCGTAGGAATCGTCTGAAGGCATGCCAGTACACACAGTGATCTCACAGCCGTTCACAGGAGGTCAGTGAAGCGGGTATCAATATACCAAGGTACCTACTTACCATTATACTAAAAAAATAGTGCTACACTAATGACGAATTTGCCTCACATTTTGAATTTTAATCTTTTGAAAGAGGGTTCACTGATAAGGACGAAAACCATAGTGTGCTGCTCGAAAAAGCATCCATATAATTTAGCGAATAACCCTTAATTTCCCACTTGTTCAAAAAATTTGTTTTTTATCGGAATTTTTTCAAATTTTGGTGTGTTTGATTAATTAAAAGCCATAGAATGTCTGATTTTGATAGAGTGGTACATGATTTTTCTTAATTCGATGAAAACTAGATTGTATCATTTTGGATACCTACTTCTGGTGGGGTGTCTGTAGTGAGGTTTGACAAAGATGCTTTAAGAGAAGGTGGCTGTCGTTATTCACCAAAAAGATACTTCTAAACCGAAGAAACAACTTGAAAACGATTAATTTTTTTACGAAATTAACAAGAATTGTTATGTATAGGTACCTATTTGATGATCTTGTCACAATCTTATCCCAGGAGTCGATGATTTTGACGTGATAACGTCTTATAAATTGGTTTACCGGGAGACACTTCAAGAAACTGTGTTACACTCCGCTCACGGAGGGGGTGCAGCTCGGCGCTCCCTAAAGCGCCCCCCCCCCCGCGTCCTCCCCTTCCCCAGCGCTCACAAAAGCGGGAGCACCCCGCCCCCCTTCCCTGGCACTCACTCCCCCCCCCACCCATGGGAAATACCTACTACCTACGGGAAATACCTACTCTGTGCAACTTGACAAAGAATTTTATTTTATCCTTCTTCCTACTATACGAATGAATATTAACATTAAAATTATTTTACCACTCAAAGTCGTTGTCACGTAAAACTTTCGCCCGTATACCGACTTTACAGGCAACAACACAGGGTTTTTCTCCTTCTTTCAAACATTCGATAGTTCAAGGCGGATATCAATGATAGTTCAAACAATTGATATCTCGGTAGCCCAAAAAAATCGTCTAAAAAGTGAATTAATAGCGTTGCAAAAAGCTAGAAAATCGGATTTCCAAAAAGATACCTCTGGACATGAAGGGTTAAGGAGGGTGGAAATTTTAAACGTAGCGGTAATCTGTTTGGGGGCAGCCATGTTGTGACGTATCCGCCTGCCTAACCAATCTGATTCCATCCCCGCTTAGACCCCTTCTCTCTGGAGTTACCTTCAGGAAGGAGATGTAAACAAAGAATAAACGTGAGACAGTGTTCATTGAAGTGGATTCAGTTGTTATTCAAGTAGGGACGGAACGATACCACCGATATATCGGAGTATCGATACTTTTTTGGCATCGATGCCGATATTTGTATCGATACTTTTGATGCATAACTCAAACCGATATATTGGTATCGATACTTTTGCCTAAAATATCGGAGGTATCGATACTTTCCAGACGGTATTATCGAAAATTTTGCCAAAGTAAATTGTTGAAAAAATACCTAATAAGAACTAGAAAATAATACCATAATAGTATCAATTGAAACGATATATCGGCACGATAGCCTCAAAAAAGTACCAACATCCAATGTGAGTTTGGAAGGATTTTAAACCCGGTTTCCCGAACTTACAAGAAGAGGGAGGCACGCAAAATATTAATCGTGATGGCGACATCAGTCACGTGTTTTTGACATTTTCATGTCTTTGCTTTGGCACATAAACTGAAAAATCGTCACGAAAATTTGCTCACGCGACCAATAAATAAAATAGACTCACTGTGTTACGTAGAGAACAATCAACTGTTTTCTTATTTTGATGCTTGGGTACATGAACTAACAACCTTACTTCACTACCTTGTTGTGTAGTGGTTGACATTTTGTTTTGGTTTATTAGTTTCAACCATTTCCGTACTTCTTCCACTTCAAAACGTTCAGTGAACAAACGCGTAACGTACAATAAGAAAACACACATGAAAATGTCCCAATGTGTTGCAGACTCGTATGCAAGCATTTGTGATTTGGTGTCATTAGCACTTTTTTGTGAATTTATTTTTAACAATGAACCTTTGGAATTACACGAATATCCCCTCCCTCTCCTACAAACTTTGATGTTTTTTCGAATAATAAATAGTATGATTTGTATTGTAACTGAATTATTACTTGATCCTTTCGATTTCCAGTGGAAGAAAAACATCATTTCATTGAACAGAGATTTCTTGCAACTAAGAATTGAAATTAAAATAAAAATGGAATGATTATTAATTTTTATCAAATTTTAAATTATTGGCTTTTATTACATTTTTAATTGCCATTGACTTTTATTAAATTCTTAATTATTGTTGAAAAAAATATATTGCCTTTTCTTAGTTAATAGGGTTTTTATTTAGAGTGAAAAATCATAGGTGGGTTAGGTTGAAATATCGGTGGTATCGATACTTTGAGCCGATATTATCGAAGTATCGATATTTTATAATATCGGTATCGAAAAAATATCGGGTATCGATACTTCCTGAGAAATATCTATCGAAAGGAGTATCGATACTTTGGAGTATCGTGCCGTCCCTGTATTCAAGAAAAGCTCAAGTGAAAACTCGTGAGGAGGAATAAACCGGCCTGAACTGAGTTTTTGCTGCGGCAAACTTGACTCACGATGTATCCGCCCTCGATTTTTGCGGTGTTTTGGTTTATTATTCTCAATAATGAACCTTTGGAATCGACCAAGAAAAAAATTTAACCCCGAATAAATTTAAAATCGAATAAAAATTTGGCCGTCCATCCGCCGTACGCGGCACTTTCCTTGGTTACCATGGACCGATCTTGACGAAATTTGGTACCTATATGAGCTCCATTCGGGGTCTAGTTGTGCCCCGAAGATTTTCGATGATATCAGTCACTAAGGGTTGAAATTTTCAAAACACCCAACCTCAACAAATTTTGATAAGTATTGGTTATTGGTTTGGTAAGTATTGGTTTTTCTCCAATTCAAAGTAGTAGTGATTTTTTAGAATCGAATGGGACCACCCAGAGCTCTGTATGGCCAACCATTTGCTCCCGATGAGAACTTGAATGTTAGACTTATGATAAATCAGAAACACGAGAGTGAATCGCAAAAGAGGCCTAATCTCCGTTGAAATTTGATCTGACCAAAATGCGATGGCTGTTCGTTTCTTCGAGTTGTACTCAGTTTTGATTCCTCAGCAACCAGTAATCAAATTTCCTAAAGAGGGGACCCACAACTTCCTATTTTTTCGAATTGAGTGTGAAACGTTTATTTCTTCAAAATAAACTTGATTGTGAAGCGAAAATATATTTGGTAGATCTTTGCAGCGTTTTTGACAGAAGCTTCACTAAAGAATGTTCGATTGTTTCACTTGTGGATTGCGAAAGGCCTCTCGTGACTCCATAGTTTTTGTTGTTTTCACTATTCTTACACTAAATTCTCACAACTTCGGTTCGATCACCCTCCTGATGACTAATCATAACTCGAAAACATCACACCAAAAGTTGTTGATGTGTTATGCCGAGGAACATTTGCTTTACAATGTTCTTCAGGTAAAAGCGGCGGTTTAACGGCTTCTTTCTCAAATCCACTCGAAAGGTCATGAAGCATGACTCCAGCCCATATTTTCATCTTTTGAATCACCGCTCATCACATTAAGTTTACTGAGGTCAAAAAATTAAATTTCATTTCGACGTCGGGACGTACTTTCAAGTTTAAACTTCATTGAAAGGTCGCCGGCTTTTTCACGACTTCTCGTAAAAAGCAACAAAAGACACACAACGAAGGCTTTTCTATTTAATGAACTCCGAGGATTTTACTGATCCTTTCTCCTTTCTCTGAGGTTGGGCTTTGTGGTTTCGAATCCGTTTGAATGGATCATCTGTTGGATACGGTTGAAGGACCTTGATATTTATTTCCTTAAAAAGGTTATCGGCTGAAGTACAAGTTGTGTGAACTTATTATTTCGTGTGTCATATGGTACCTGAAAATTAATGTTTGATCACTCTACATCTTAGATTTAGTTTAGATCTGCTGTAAGTTACAACCCTAAGAAAATTTACCATTTCACCACGATACGATCTGGTAGGAGCCAAGGTATTATCTAGTGCGATCTACTAGAAGCTGAATAGTAACTAGTAGGAGTAGTAAGTAGTCCGATCTAGGAGCTAACAATTGGCAAAGCTGGGGTTGTCAACATGAATCATGTAAGGACCAATAAGAAGTGTTGACTGAGATAAGGGCTTGTATACCCGGCACCTGTGACTAACGGTTGAACTAGACAGTTGGGTTACAAAATAATGGAAAACTAGTAGATCACGTATTTCTCCTCCATCGAATTTTTGTTCTGAAGTTTGTAATGAACTTACTTAGAATTGATATAAGAATGGCGGACTACACCGCTTTTGAAGTTATTATTTACATTTCCACGATATTTCAAGTTTACATTTCGCATTACATTGAGAAAGATGGGACCTATTTTTGTCATGCAAACTATTTTGTTAGATACAAACCACTATCACCCCCATTCTAGGACTAAAGAATTATAATTAAATATGAATCAAGAGATAAGTAGATAACGCATTTCCTTATCAACTTTAGAGTGACAAAGTAACCAATAAGAGTTAATATCAATTTCAAAAACTTTGGTAATTACATTGAAAAACGTTATTAGTACCTGGTAGGAGAAGTAGTCAGATCTAGTAGGAGCAGTTGTCCCAGTAGGAGCTAATGAGACATCTAGTGGGATCTAGTAAGAGCTAAGGAGTTATCTAGAGAGATCTAGTAGGAGCTAAGTAGTATCTAGAAAAAGAAGTCCAATCCAGTAAGAGCTAATGAGTCATCTAGTGGGATCAAGTAAGAGCTAAGGAGTTATCTGGTAGGATCTAGTAGGAGCTAAGGAGTCATATAGTGGGAACTAGAAGTTATTAGTACTTAGCAGGAGAAGTAGTCAGATCTAGCAGGAGCAGTTGTCCCAGTAGGAGCTAAGGAGTCATTAGTACTTTGTACAGTTATTAGTACGGTCAGTGGCGTCTCCTCCAGGCAAACATAGCAAACACTGTTTGCCCTACTAAAAATATGCAAAATGAACAAATTAATTTTTGTTGAGATTCTCCTATATTTCCATTTTTTGGAAGTAATATTTAGCCGATTTTGGAAAATGTTTTATAAAACCAGGGTCTATTTCAAAATGACCAAGGAAGTTAGATGAAATATGAGTATGGAATAAGTACGTATTTTACCTAGAATACTAGCCTGCAACACACCAGAGAGTTGTAGAGATCGTTAACTACGATTGATTGTGGATGATATGTGAACTAGCCAGTGATGCAAGGCAAGCAGTTAAAAAAAAAGAATTTTGCGGGACTGTTTTGGATGAGGAAAGACGATCGGCGGGTAGGCGGGGGGTCAGTGCGGGGTTTTGATTTGTTTTCCCCTCACTATAACAGCGTAAGCCAAGACAAACAATCGAGGAGCTGTTTCGTGGCCTTGAAAGCAGAGAAAATTGGAAGATGAGCCATGGATACCAAGCCACGGGTTACGCTTCCTTAGCAACCAGTAATCAAGTTTAATGAAGGAATTCTTTATTTCTTTGAATGGAGTGTGAAGCGTTTATTTCATCTAAATAAACTCGATTATGAAGCGAAAACATGGTTGATTGGTAGGCCTTCTTGCTGGCGCTTGATCTATATAGAAAAATAATAAACCTTTGTGTAATAATTTGCTGCGTTTTTCGTTATTGTTTATTTCTCTAAGATTGGAAGACTGGTGTTTACCTGACGAATATTCTCACCTGACGCCACTGAGTACGGTAGTTATTTGTACAATTGTTAGTACTTAGTAGGAAAAGTAGTCAGATCTAGTTGGAGCAGTTGTCCCAGTAGGAGCTAAGGAATCACCTAGAGGGACCTAGTAGGAGCTCAGTAGTATCTAGTAAAGGAAGTCCAATCCAGTAGGAGCTATGGAGTCATCTAGTAGGAGTTAGTAGGAGCTGAAATGTCCTTTCGCATCGCATTAATTAATATTATATACATGTACATATTATGTACGAAAATATGCGTGTATTTTTTTGTTGTAATGCGATGCGAAAGGACATTTCAGCTCCTACTAACTCCTACTAGATGACTCCATAGCTCCTACTGGATTGGACTTCCTTTACTAGATTCTAACTCTTAACATATTATGTTAAGAGTTAGAAGTTGTTGGTAAATTTCGACTCTGCTGTCTCACTCACAGTAAATATGAGTTACTAAATATTTACCTTTCCGTTGAGCCTCTCTCCTTTGGGGACTCCTACGGCGATGTCTGACGGAAACGGCCTCTCGAGACCTCCGTCGAACCTCCCAGACGTGACGGAGTATCCGAGGTAGCTGTCGTCGTCCGACGAGGGCCCGTCGGACGAGGAGATGACGTCCGCCCGGTTGTGGATGTTCTGCGAGTGGATCCTTCCTGGGGGTCGAGCGAATGACAAACAAAGTGCCGGTAAATCGAGAACAATTTCACGTTACAACACGACTCATGATAACTGAGTGGAGGTGCGAGCAGCGTGATGCATCATCAAACAAATAGTAAATGCTTTCCCTGATCAGAGACAATTTTGGTTTTTTCCTTTGAATCTTCAGTATCGAACTAGAAACATTTTTTTCACGTCTTCAAAATTTGATGTTGTTTTTCTCTATATAATTGAGGAATTGAGTATTGAGGAATGAAAAAAGGAAAATAATAAACCGTTGTGTAATAAGTTTGCAGCAATTGTCTGAATGCTGGTCCTGTTTCGGAGGACGACTACTAGTGTGGGACATCTTATAATCCAAGAAGCTGCTCGTTGGATTCGACTCTGAAATTTAGAGCACTGAGGTGATTGGCGTGAGGTGTATCTCAGAGGCTCACAGAACCAACTGGGTAGTGAGATGGTAAATGCGTTTTGACTGAGCGTTGAATTCATGAGTCTACAATACTTAGCAGGTTATTGGTACGTGATTGCTTGCTTACTCTTAATGGTGACCAATCCAGATATTTCACAACCTGATGTGCAGGGTAATGACGACCAGACCGCCTCTTTGAAAACAATCATGGATGATTGCTATGAAGGAGTCACCCGAGGCGTTATAGGTAGGAAGAATGAAGTAACTGAGAGGCTAAATAGGCGCCATCATTTCTGTACTTTGCAAAGTAACATTCGATCCTCCCTGAGGCATGTCAGTCTATAAATCACAACGGTAAAGCTCAATCTTTTCAGAATTTTTTCAAAATTTTTTAATAGGGTAAGAGTGTGACAGAGCAGCAGTTGCAAATACAAAATATTTTGAAAAAATTCTGAAAAGATTTAGCTTTACCGTTGTGATTTATAATATCAGACCGTTGTGAATAATATTTATAATATTGAGCTTTACCGTTGGGAATAATATCAGAATATTATTCTGATTACTTTCGTTCTATCGAATCGCAACGCAGGGAAGGCTCCCCAGTCTTGTAAGGTCTTACCTTCATACAAGATCATTTCCTTTACCCTCGTGGTTCAAATCCAAAGATCTAATAGGTAATATCTATTGATACTTCTTCTCCCCCATACATAGGTACAAGCCTAATAATTAGGCTTGATTATTGTCCTGTGATGAATTATTCATCACAGGACAATAATCAATCTATGTTTGCCTTGTTCAATTTGTTCTATTATTCAACATCCCTTGTCCTTGGGACAATATCCATTCCATCAAGGAATGGGTATTCAAAGGAAAAATATCAGTTCTAGGGGTAGAATACGTCACCAATTTGATAATTCTCCTTAATTACCCAGGTTCTCCAGAACAATACTGATTCATTCTTGACAGTTCAAGGAAGGAATAAGGGATGTTGGTGTTTAAAATTGACCACATACAGACAAATCTAACCAAATATGTTCGTAAGACTCCGAGAAGTTCAGACTTCGGTGGACTGAATCATCGACAGTGAGGAAGATGAACGAGAAATCCTCTTTAATTTAGGATAGGACTAGTTTGACAATAATTTGGAATCCAGGTTTTTTAAAATTTAAAAAATACAAAAAATTTGAAAAGAATTATTTAATAATAATTATTAAAAGAATTATTCTTAATAATTAATTATTAATTTAATGATTTTTTGTATATTTTTAAAAATTGTACCTAGGTATTCCATAAGGATTGGGAGGGATCCAAAATACGATTATAGCCGATGATTCTGAACTCTTGTTGGATAAGAATGAAACAACGATTTTGAAGACATTCCAACTGCTCAGAGGAGACTGTGGTGACCAGTTGACATTACGAAACCTGATTGCTTTTTCCAGCTTAATTCGTTTATATAGAATTCAGTTCCATACATTTCCAGTACTTCTTCAAAAAACCGCAGCATGGATCGGATGTACCAAATGTTATTTCAAGTAATGTTTAATGCATCACGCAGCTCGATTAAAGTACAACTTAATTGATACACACCAGATGTTGAATATTCAGTTTCATTCGGTGACTTTGCCGAATAATGGAAGTGGCTTTGTGAAATATCCGTTCATAAAAGTTTTAGAGTGTTTTTATCGTGTTTGGTTCTTTAGTATGTAGTTCTTGTTCAAGAGTGATACTGGTTATATGCTAACTTACAACACCTAACTGCCTTGAGGATTTGCATAGTCGAAGCGCTTATCACAAGTCACAGACACTCCTAAGACTATTCGTTTGGTGAATTTATAGATTTGCTGAAAAAAACTATTTCTTTCGGAAACAAGTTGTAGCATCTACTTTCATCATCGTCGTTACATTCAGTTTCAAATCTAGTCTTAAGAGGACGGGGGTCTACTATGATTCTAACATAAGAGATGGCATCGTAAGTAAATATACGAAGTTCCAAATACGTATATATACCTGTGATCAGAACAGGTCAACTTGACAAGCGATCATAAAACATGTTTGTTTTTTTCATTTTTCGTTTCAAATATTTTTTGAAAGTTTTAATTATTTATCGAATTATGTTTGTAATCCAGAAATTTGAATATATCCCATACTTGGAAACTATTCTAGTGTATGTTGGAATGATCAGGAAACAATTAGTCAGAAAATCAGATGCTGAGAGCAAAAAACGACACCAAAAGACGTGGTCTTGGGAGGACTAAACTGAATTTGAGGAGGCTACGGCGCTGAGCCTAGCAAATTATCCCACCCGGTTTTTGAATTTTTCTTGATGACTTATTCAGTGACGTTGACACAAATGCAAAATACATTTAGAATTGAAAATCGATTGATCGGTTGTGAAGATATTCGAGGATTCCAATCATCCCAGGAATAGTTCTAGATGCGGCCACCACGTTGCGCTTCGAAATGAACTCCGAAGTTGCATTTAATGGCAACTGAAAAAACTTTATTGTAGACTGAATGGCAAGGGCGAGCCTGCCTCCTTTTATACAGGGTAAGGACCAATAAAAAGGCTTGTTATATACTGAGGGAAGGGCTTGAATATGAAACCATAGCAAAACCAGTGACAAGGGTTGAACTTGTCGGTTAAAAATGGAAAACCAGTAACGTGAAAACGCAGTTCACGTTTCATAGAAATTTTGATCTGAAATTTGTAATGCACCCACTTAGAATTGATATAAGAATGGCGGACTACTCATTCTTTGAAGTTATTATTTACATTCCCACGTTATTTCAAGTTCACAATGCATTACATTGAAAAAGATGAGACAAATTTTTGCCACGTGTTGCACACAAGCCAGTATCACTCTCATTCTAAGAAATTACATTATAAACATTTAAAGATGAATCAAGAGATAACTAGATAACGCTTTTTTTAAAACATAATTAGAGTTCGTGTCAAAGTAACCAATAGGTAATAATTAATATCAACTTCAGAAACTACCAATTTTTCAAAAAAATGTTTGTGCGGAAGTGAAAGTACACGAGTGAAAGTTCGAGTACATAATTTATCGAACAACATGCACATAATTGTGTACATAGGGTGGCCCCACGAAGGTGTCTCACCCCCTTCATTCCCTCTTCTGTCCGTATAGAAGAACTAAACTGAACCTAATTTCGAAAATGAAAAAATTGCGCGCGTGCGCATGCGCAGAACCTTCCCAATTCGCAGCAAGTTGTTTTGTCCAGCGATGTACCCATTTTTTATTGCCAGTTCGAATTCTACCTAAAAACCTTTTCGTGTGTACAATAACTGCAATTCGTGATATGTTAAGTGGGTCGGTATTTCGCGAAATTGAAGGCGCAAAAACTTCAAATTTAGGTACAAGGTTTGACGTTTTTACGCCTTCAATTTCGTGAAATACTGACCCGGAACGAGGAACGAACGGCGACCGACTGAGACCCCAAGGACGGCACATGATTTTTCTTTTCTAATTTGTTGAAAAATTTCCACAGTTCATGCAGAAAAACCAGCAAATAATGAAGGACAATTCATCAACATTAATTTATTATTTAATGCATTATTTTATAATTTATTACCTCTTTAATTAAGTATGATTTTTTCTTGAAAAATTCACTTTCTATTCATCATGAACCCCGAGATTTCCAAACAAACCAGAAAACGAAAATCACCAGGGGATTCAGAGTTAAAAGCTGCCGTACGTGATAATTAAACATAAATATTCACAAAACCTAGTTTTTCACGATTTTTGCTTATTCTAGGCAAGTTTTCACCAACGAAAAATGACATCTAGGAGGTACATTTGTTGTAGAATTTCAAGTTGAATCTGAATCTGCAATAAAAAAAAAACCCCCAAAAATGGGAGATATCAGTAGACAAAACAACTTGCTGCGAACTGTGAAGGTTCTGCGCATGCGCACAAACGCAATTTTGACATTTAAAAAACTAGGTTTGGCTGTTTTTGTATGGATAGAGGAAATGGAAAGGGCGAGACACTTTCGTTGGGCCACCTTATTATGTAAGTTACAATTTGCAATAATTTTTACATAAATGATAAAAATTCGATAATTCATAACGCAATGCAAGAGTACCGTGGCGGTTTCGACAAGAAATAAGTACAATTTACAGCCTCAATTTGTGCTGTGACGAAGTACCTTCAGAGTGTTTCGTGATCAAAGTTTGCCTAAAAACAATTGCAATGCGGAAAAGTGTCTAGACTAGATCTACCTAGGTGTTCAAGGACTATTGCGTACTGCAGAGGCATTAGTATGAAGACTCAAGATGCAAAGGTTTATGCACAAACGAACACTCGCTATTTGCGGCTTTTCGGAAGTAAAAAAAAAAAAAAAAAAAATCACAAATGGCAACCATTTTTCATTTTAACATTTCAAATTAATTTTGTAGATGTAAAGGTCATTGATTACCACGTATGCAACATAATGAGGTCACCTAATAAGTCAGTCGCAGAAGATTCAGTGGTTTGAAATTTAGGATTTGAGACTCCAAAAAAGCCGTAAATATTCCAAGAAAACTAGGCATTCTCGGTTCTTTTATTTTCAGATAAGAAAACTACAGAGGCATGTTGTAAGTGGCATTCAAGAAGAAGAAAAAATCAAAATTGTAAAATGAAAAAAAGTGCGCTCACCCAAGGAGGAGGTAAATCGGTGATTCTGAGCTGGGTCACAAAAGTCACTTCAAAAACACGTTTACAGCTGAACTATGTTTTAATTTTTTAGTACAACGCTACTCGTGCAGGGTTAGTAGAGTAGTAGTAAAAGGGTGAGTGTCAAATTCATGCGAGGCCGACACCTCCCTAAATTTGGAAAGTAGAAATAAATGGGAGAAGGGGCAATTTGAATAGAATCGTGGTTGAGTGATCCAGAAACTTCCTTATTTTACCTAATATTTATAAATCACTAAATTATGTATACAGAGTGTAAGAACGTCAACCCGAAGAATTTCGATTCTACAACTAATTTCCGATCGAAAATGCCTCAAAGCAATTTTCGTAAAATCCCTTGTTTTTCCAAATTTTTACAATTCAAAAATTATTTCCTTTTTTTCACCTAAAACGTCCGTAACTCCCTTTGGATACAGTAAAATATTAAAACTATTGGAAAGAGCGTTTAATTTCCCATCTTTCTGTTACAGAAATGAAAATATTCAAGTACATAATAAGAGGGAAAAATTGGCCTGAAGAGTGAAATTTGTCAAATCTTCTAAATTTGAGGTTTTTTTCAATCGTTTGAAAGAACTAATAAGTATACTCGATTGTTTCCCGCTGTAACACCAAACGTTGTCCGAAAAGCTCAGCTCTCCAACGGTATGGTCAGAATCATTTCCAATATTTGTATTAGTGGAGAAAACCGCGCTTGAATGCGAAAAAACGTGATTTTTCTTCAACGAAATCGACGGTTTAAGGATTCGGAGGTCTCCTCCGCCGCTCCTCTCACTCTCCATCCAACCCCGAATCCTCCCATCAAACCTTCGATTTCGAGGAAGAAAAATCGCGTTTTTTCGCAATCAAGCGCGGTTTTTTCCACTAATAAAAATATTGGAAACAATTCTGACCATACCGTTGGAGAGCTGAGCTTTTGGGTCAAATTTTGGGGTTACAGTGGGAAATTAACCGGCAGTTTCAGTTAGGGTTACAAACGTTTGAAAAAACTGTATATTTCCGAGATTTTACTATTCGGGCTCATTTTTCAACGCCAGAGTCTTCTTTAAAAAATTTTATTTAGCACTAGAGAGATAGGAAATTTAACGCTCTTTCCAATTTTGAATCCGCTTCGTCAAATTTGAGTTTATCTAGTAAATTGAAGGAGTTATTAACATTTTAATGGTACAAGGTCGAATACACGAAAAAAATATTAAAAGTGAAAAAAGTCGGATTTTAAGGGGGTTAAAAAAGTTGAGACAAAAAAAGTCACAAATTGGTGGTAGAATCAATCCCTAGGCTATGGCAGGAACATATGTGTACACTCGTATTATAGTATGAAAAATTTCCCTACAAAGATTAAAACTTTCAAAAAAATTTGAAATTTTGAAAATTTTCGAAAAAATTCCACAAATTAAAAAATCATTATACCTATTTAAAGAGAAAATCAAATATTTTGTTTCTTCCATAGGGACCATCAAATATGATTCAGTGACATTACAATATACCAAAGTGGAAGTACAATCTACCTGCCATCTGGGAGAACGCTGATTCATCCCCACGAGTGACTTGAAAGGCTTATGAGCGGGGAAATTGCGTTTGATTGGGTTTAATGAACGGACGACAATCCGAAACGATGACTTTTGAGAAAAACTGACGAGGAAGGGTCGACATTGTCTGGCGAACCACAACATAAGCAGGTCATATTGAGACGTTTAGCAAGATGTAGAACAGAAATGGGAACTTGCAGGTTCTCCTTCACTATTACACTTCACAGAAGCATTTTCTTATATTGGAGACACTCAACAGTCAATCCACACAGATTCACTAATTGACCTTGAATGTCGAAGCAAGACAACTATTACTGAAAGTAATAAATTATTACTGATGTGCGGTTGTTTCTGACGTCATTTTATTTCGGACCCAACATTTAATTTTTTTCTTGCGTTTTGGGTGCCAATTGATTTGAGTTGAGTGATTTTTGTTTTGAGTTGCACGGGTCGTGGATGTTCTCCATTTCAAGTACCGATGGAAATGTTTAACTCTGCTTTATTAACTCTTATTGGACCACGGTGTCACTAGTGTCACCGGGAACATCTCAGGAACTCCACAGATATTCCAAAGTGTCACCGGAGTAAAATGATATTGCAATTTTAAATTTAATGGGTAGCAGGATTTTTTTGACGGGCTATTGGAAGTCTCAAAATAGAGTTATGACAAAATTCGATGGAAAATTTTCAAAATATTTGCCATAACATCATTTTATGACTTCTAATATTTTACAACAAAAGTGAAAAAAATTCAGCTCTGTCCATTAATTTTTAAATTGCAATTTATATCAAGTTAACCTTGGGACAGCAGTGGAATTCCCAAGATGTTTTCGGCGACACAAGTGACACCATTTAGGGTTAAATTTTATTTCCATGAAATTGAGGTAATTATTTCCCAAGAATCTTTGATCGCGAGATGAAAAATAGCCAATCTGTATTTATTGATTAAAATTATAAAAAATCTCCTTCAAGTGATAGTGTTACAGAATTATTTGTTACGGTAGGTACTCAAGGTCCGAATATGTTCCGAATATAAACCGTCGATTTCGTTGAGAAAAATTCACGTTTTTCCGCGTTCAAACATAAATTTCTCCCTTATGTTCGATTGTAAAGGATTTTTTGAGTATACCGTTGAAATGCTGATGAAATTGAGCTGTTTTTAAGCTTTTGAGCCCCTCTGGCAAATACCTTGTTTTAACGAGGAAAAATCATCAAAATTTTCAACAAAAAAAAACAGAAATTGACAAATTTTTAAGTTTGAGGTAAAAATACTGCTCTAGCGTTCAGTTTTTCTCGACTGGACAACATCTCATATAATATATGAGATTCTAAATATTATTTAGAAATTTTACGCTCTTTCCAACGGTATCTTTATTTTTAATTTTTTGTGTGATTGTGCGGGAGTTATGAACAATTTAATGTAACATGTAAGATCGAAAACACGAAAAACATCTTAAAAGTCAAAAAAGTCGGATTTTAAGAGGGTTAAAAAAAAACTTCAGGAGGCACTTTTTGTTGAAAATTAGTTGTAGAAACTAACCCGAAGTTTGGTGGATAACTTATCAGACATAATATGTCTGAGATATTATCTTAGTAAAAAATCTTTAAAAAGTGAAATAACTCGAAAACGAAGCATTTGAAAAAGGCACTTTTTGTTGCAAATTACTTGCAGAATCGACTCCTGAAGTTTGGTCGTATCTTTCTCGGACACCCTGCAGAGAAAACGAGTCGTTTCGTCCAAGTGTGGTGAAAAAGGAGAATTTATTAGTGAAATGATGGAAAGACGACCCAACCTACGCACCGAAGGAGGAGTAGACGAACATACTTAATAAACCAGTCCTTGAAGGTTTTCTCAAATCCCATATTATTTTCTCGGTTAGACAGTTAAAATATTCTAACTATATATTTAGGGGTTAAGTGGGTGAGAAAACAAAGGTAAAAGGGATAGGTAGTTAAAAAAACACAACAGTTTTGTTCTGTGAGATGTGAAGTGAGACTCTCGAAGCCAACAATCAAGGTGAACTAAATTTTTGGTTGGGTTAATGAAAATTTTGTCGAATAAAAATAATATTTTTACTTGTTTATTTATTGTTTTTATTGTTTAAATATGATTTAAACATAGTTATAATTTCGATATAGTAGTGAACCTATCAACTGAAATAGTAGGTTTGATGTCCGTATTTTGTTCTGCTGTATCATACTTTAATCTACCTCAATTCGGAACAGTTGAAGACCCTGCAGCAACAACGATCCAAAATTGTCGTTTTTGAGTTAACCTGAAGTAGACCATGGTGCCACTAGTGACACCGAAACATCTTAGGAATTCCACAGCTGTCCCCAGGAGTCACCAGATTAACTAGATTTAAATTGCAATTTGAAAATTAATGGACTGAGCTGAATTTTTCTAACAATTTTTTTGTAAAATAGAAGTCAAAAAATGATGTTATGACAAACATTTTGAAAATTATTTTCATCAATTTTTGTCATAACTCAATTTTGAGACCACAAAAAATTCTGATGTCCGTTAAATTTAAAATTGCAATATAATTTTGGTTACTCCGGTGACATTGTGGGGTTTCTGAGATGTTTTAGGTGTCACTAGTGATACCATGGTCCAATTAAGGTTAACACTCGTTTTGAACTCGTAAGTAATCGCCAAGTGATGAAGCGAGAAACCTGCTTACAAGGAAGTTCTGGAAGTTTCGCCACAAGATCGGGTGAGTACTTTTGAGTTCGAAACGAGTGCAACCTCATACACGACAATTTTGGAGTTTTGAGTCGTTTTTGCTGCAGGGACTTCAATAGCTGAATAATCAAATTTTGAATAGTCTTCATACAGGAATTTTAACGCTGATCAAGCCTGTTCCCCAACATCACGAAAACTCTTTGACACGTCAATTCTGCTCATTTCGTTTCGATATTTTTCTTGTTGGCAATTCAGAGACGATTTTACTCGTTATAGAGGTAAATTTCGCCAATCCCCAATTCTGCTAATTTCAAGGGTGATTATGGTAGTATTTTTGTTACACATCGAGTACTCACGCAAAGAATGATCGTTCGATACCGAATTGAGCGTTGAGAGCAGGAAAACTTTTTCTGTATAGTAATATAATTTTCGTTGAATGAAAATATTTAGGTACATTTAGGGAGAAGTTCGTGAGAAAAGTCGTTATAGTTTGAGATCGAGATTATAAGCGCACAGTCCACCTCAAAATATTCTCACTACGTATGCTTTTTGGCATTTTTCTAGCTGAGTTTCACATCGCCATTCAAATTTGAACAAATGCAAGACAAAATAGTTTTGAAAAAAAGTTTTGGATTTGAAATAATTGTTTGTTTTCTATGCTAATTCTGCTCATCTCAGTTGGGATTTCTACGTCAGCTGGTTGGGAATGGGATCAACTGGAATTTAATTCCTTTGCCGAGCTTTCGGCAAATTTATTACCTTCTTCAGGGCTCGAAGGACGTGTTACTCAGTGAGCACACCAAGAGTCAACATAAAGTGAGCTGGTGGAGATGCCACCATAATTATTGAAAATTAGATTTTAAATCATTTTTAATTGTTTAAATAAAAAAATAAGATGAATTAATTTTTTTAAATAAATTTTACCTAAATCATTTTTTAATTTTACCAATTATTTATTAAATTTTTAATTTTTTAATTTTTAAAAAAATTTAATTTTATGGTTTTATAATTCTCTCTAAGCTGTGATACACCTTTCCATTCGTTCTGTTTTTCAGTCTTCCAAGTATCCTGAAAGCTGATGTTTATTCATTTTCTTCAATTAAAACCATAAAATTTAATTTTCAATAATTATGGTAGCAGCTCCACCAGCTCACTTTATGTTGACTCTTGGTGTGCTCACACCAGTAACACGTCCTTCGAGCCCTGAAGAAGGTAATAAATTCACCGAAACCTCGGCAAAGGAGTTAAATTCCACTTGACCCCATTCCCAACCAGCTGACGTAGTGTGTTTTGTTGGATCGATCTGAATATTTGCTGCTCAGTTGGTATTGTTTTGTCAATTAGACGATTTTGCTCTTTTTAGAGGTAATTTTTTTTCATTTCAGGAGTAGCTTTGGTAATGTTTTTGGTGGCTCTATCATCGAATTTGTCTAATTTTCATCTCTGGAAGAAAATAATTTAAGAACAAAACTGTTGTGTAATTAGAATTGTCGACGTGTTTCGGACAAAGGTATACAATAGGATTAAAGGTTACAATTATTATAGGCTAAACGTAGCGTTTAAAAGTTGTCCATTTTACTTGGGATTTCCTTTCGATATTAAAATAAATATTATTATTTATGTAGGTAATTTTTAATAACGGGATTTTTGAGTTTGTTTCGTTTTTATTTGGGATGTCGTTATAAATTTTTTTAAAGTTCTGTTTCGGTTTTTTGTTATTATTACCTTTTTCATCAATAATGATCACCTTGGGCGGTACAAAGGGGAGCTTCGTTGTCGCAGCGACTGAGTGGACCTGACCTGTAATGAACAAGCAACATGCAAACCAACAGTAACACTCGAAACCAGGGGTACCAACAGTATTTTTCGCTTTGTGAAATCCTCCTGGCGGTACAGAAAAAGAAAACACAAAGATTTCTAAGTCTTCTAATCAGGCAAGTGCTGTTTTTTCGCCAGTGCATCTTCATTGCACTACCTCGAGTCAGCGCTAGATGTCAACTTTGTGATATCAACTGTCTTCTCTTGGCAAACATTGTCAAGAAGGTAATCATATCGATTAGTGTATAGAAATATGAAATATATTGATGATGACAACGATTGGTAAGGAACGATTATCTATTCTATCCCACAAGGAGATATTCAACCCATAAAGAAGAGTTGACTGTTTATCCTACTAATATAAGTTCAACCTATGAAGGGAAGTTGGGGGCTACCCCACAAACAAATTAGGAGGTGAGTTCTACTGAAAAAGTCTACAGCACAAACGAAGGTTGGGTTGAAATTCTTCTAAATTCAACTCATAACAGAATCTGAAAGGCTCAAGTCACAGAAATCCATCAGAAATAGTTGGAATCGTCCATTAAAGATCTAATTGAAGGTTTCTATTGCGTTCTATTTGACCGCGAAAAGTGGTAGGGGTTAGTTCCAAACTAAGCGATTCTTCCTTATTTACGACAAGATTTATTGGATGGTGGTCTCCTACAAGACATTGCTAGTCTCTGGTATGATTGCTGGTGAAGTACAACTGCCAGTCACTTACGAGACATTGCTAGTCTCTGGTATGATTGGTGGTGAGGTAAAACTGCCAGTCTCCTACAAGACATTACTAGTCTCTGGTATGATTGCTGGTGAGGTACAACTGCCAGTCTCCTACAAGACATTGCTAGTCTCTGGTATGATTGGTGGTGAGGTAAAACTGCCAGTCTCCTACAAGGCATTGCTAGTCTCTGGTATGATTGCTGGTGAGGTACAACTGCCAGTCTCCTACAAGACATTACTAGTCTCTGGTATGATTGGTGGTGAGGTACAACTGCCAGTCTCCTACAAGACATTGCTAGTCTCTGGTATGATTGCTGGTGAGGTACGATTTCCAGTCTCCTACAAGACATTGCTAGTCGCTGGTATGATTGGTGGTGAGCTAAAACTGCCAGTCTCCTACAAGGCATTGCTAGTCTCTGGTATGATTGCTGGTGAGGTACGATTTCCAGTCTCCTACAAGACATTGCTAGTCGCTGGTATGATTGGTGGTGAGCTAAAACTGCCAGTCTCCTACAAGGCATTGCTAGTCTCTGGTATGATTGGTGGTGAGGTACAACTGCCAGTCTCCTACAAGACATTGCTAGTCTCTGGTATGATTGCTGGTGAGGTACAACTGCCAGTCTCCTACAAGACATTACTAGTCTCTGGTATGATTGGTGGTGAGGTACAACTGCCAGTCTCCTTCAAGACATTGCTAGTCTCTGGTATGATTGCTGGTGAAGTACGATTTCCAGTCTCCTACAAGACATTGCTAGTCGCTCGGGGCGTCGGTGGTCTAGTGGACAGTGTACCCGACTGCGGTGATAAGATGAGAACCGTCTAGCGGGGACGCGCGTTCGAGTCTGGTCGTCGCAGAAAGTTTTCTGTCTATTAGACGATCGGCAATCTCTCGTTCCAACCCAGGGCGGTGATGTTTGGGAAGCCATGAGCGAAATCATCAGAACAAATTCTGATCTCCCCTTAGGGAGACAGCTGATGACGTCCGCGACGCCAAGAATGGCAGTCGGACGAAAATTCAACCTGAAATGGTTGCTTACTTTACTTTACTTTACATTGCTAGTCGCTGGTATGATTGGTGGTGAGCTAAAACTGCCAGTCTCCTACAAGGCATTGCTAGTCTCTGGTATGATTGCTGGTGAGATACAACTTCCAAACTACTAAAAGACATTGATGGTCTCCAATCAAAGTGGGTAACTAGCTCTTTGTTGAATCAAGTGATGAAGTTGCCTACCCACTCAATCCTTTCAGGCTGTTTAAAAAAACGGTTGGGGAAAATCATGATTAGAAATCGTACTTTTTACTAGCACCTTGATGAACTGGCGTCTACACCCCGTGATGGAGTTGGCATCCTCATTTGATTATTTTTATGATCCACTTCGGAAGCAACTCACATGCGACCGGCTCGAGCCGACAAACGCCCTCAGTTGGGCGTAATTAACGAATCGATTAGGTAGGGTTTACGAGCTACGCACGCGGTTACCTGACCAAACTATCGCGTGTCCCCCATCCTGCGCGTCTCGTTTCCATCCGACCTGACGCTTTCGCTGCGCCGCCGAGATCGCCTGCAGCGCCTGCCGTTCTAGATCAAATTTTTCGCTCAGGTCGAGTTTTCTAATAGGTCGGCTCCGCAAAAGAAGCGTGTCTCTTTTATGACATCTCATTTCCCGGCGCTGTAATTATTTTGTGTGCAGTGAGAGGTCTCTGGCATTTATCGTGACTGAAAGGAATCGAGTCTTTTAGCTGTCGAGAAATGGCTGTGCTGTGTACCATGTACCTATATCTAAAGATATGACTAACATTTTCCATTTTACTAATTCATAGCTCTACACAATCCAAAAAGGACAAAATAAAGTACACTTTTCGAGCTTCAGGTACGTGTGCTCTTCGAGTGCTTTCGGATCTCGTCATAAGTTATATGAAATGATGGCATTTCCAAGGCATACACGATCCACACAAAGATCTAGGGGAGGCAAAAAATATTGATTCTTTAAAAAATCGATTCTTTTGAGAAAAAAACATCGATCTTTTTAGATTTTTTTTCTTTTTTCTTGAAGAATTGATTCAAAAATTCGAGAATCGGTCCGATTCTTTTCATTAGCTGATTAAGGGAAATAAATTGTAGTCAACAACCAACACTACCTCAATGGGGAAGGAAAATTGATGAAGACCATTCATTATTACTACCTAATGATCACAAGATGAGAAACACCACCTTTCCTGATAATTCATGACGTCATTCTCTTATCCCCAGCTCACCAAGAAAAATTAGTTGGTTATCATCTGCGCAGGATGTATACACCTTTTTCGTGACATAAATTGTCAAAAAACATAAAGTTTCAAATCCTACTACCTACATCTTTCATATTAATAGAACTGAAGAAGAAGTAAACTTTGTACATAGGGATCAAAAGTTAGCTCCAGCTTTTAGTAATTTTACTTGGGTATGACTTTTGCTTGAAAAGTATCGGTTCTTGAAAAAATCGATACTTTTAGAAAAAATCTAATCGATTTTTTTTACAAGATCGATTCGATTTAAATCGATTTATTTTGAAGAATCTGAAATTCCTACAAAGATCCACTTTTCTTGGGTTATCAGTTTTGATTGAACCCCTCCAAGGTTACCCTTTTGCATCTCTCCTATGTGTTTCTATCCCAAATTATAGCGCAGTCATACAAAGTTCGACTAATATTACGTCTTCCTCACTTTGGAATACAGGAAAACTTCGTATAGAAAAAAAGAATAGATAAAAAATCAACACCTTTATATCCAAATTTTTTGAGCTAGCTCGTTTTCAAAATTCCAGCCCTTATTTTTCAACCCTTAGAAGTGACTGAAAGCAACAAAAGCTTCGGGGCACAACTAGGACCCCAAATGGAGCCTACATACCAAATTTAATCAAAAGCGGTCCTTGGGGACTAAGGAAAGTGCACGGCGGACGGACGGCAAGATTTTTACTCGATTTTTGGATTCTACGTATCTCGAAACGTAAACGTAAACGTAAAAGGTGGGGAGGGAGGTTAAATGATACCTATGGTACAAAACCAACATAAATTACAATGGGTGAAACTATTATCGCTTACTAATTGAAATTGAACTAACTAATCCTTAATCCGATATGATGTCCCCTGGAATGCATGACGTAATAAACAAGGTGTTTCGATAACCACTACAGGGGGTACTTCTCTCATGAATATACTGCTCCTACAAGATTGACAACAAGATGAAAGAAACTATTAAATTATTATGAACTGACTCCAAGGGCTTTCGGATGATAATGAATCATTTTTATTGTTTTAATTCCTAAGTAACTGGATTAACACATAGCCAAACTAGTTCAAAAAATAATGAAATGAAAAATAAAAACGACAACCGTTTAAATTTTGACTGTTTCGCAACCCTATAAAACACGATTTACTTCTTGATATATTTGTTAATATCAATTAGATCATATCCTAACTATTTGACGATTGTTTTGTACATAGGTACTGTATGATAACAATGAAAAAAAGATATTGAATTGAATATTGAATATTGAACGTGGAACTCGATGTTTTTCAGATTCGATCAAATAATTTTCGTAGGTAATACTACATGTTCCAGAATAATAAATAATTGTACACCTGATCCCCCATAAAATACGTCTAAATACGAAATTCTCCTTAGATAATATCTAATATTAGAATAATTAATATAGAATAATCTAATATTAGATAATTATATTATAATCTTTGACGTTTTACGAATTTCTCAGCCTTTTTCAGGTTTTTTTTTCCAGTTGGGGAGTATTCTCTTCTTCCCTGCAGTATTCTCGAGGGCACGGCGCCAGCACAATAATGAAAAAGTCGAAGCATGAAAACCTCTTAATTGGACCTCCCTCGTTCATTAATGGAATTCTTGATTCACTCGCACGCTGTACCCAACAATGACTATCCTGAACATCAGTACATCAGATAACCATCTCGGGCAACCAGATAACATCGAAAAGGCCGATCCCGACGGATGTCCCCCATGTAGCTTTGCGTGATACGTGATAAAAACAGTTTACGGACTGATCATTGAAACCGAGGGAGATGGACGTTAATAATTCATAACCGACACTAGCCTGTAATTTTTAAATTCATTCAGTAATTAGTATAACTCGAAAGAGTTGTTTGGAAACCCCTATCGAGTGACAACATCAATGAGATGATAACTCCATTTCAATTCGTTCGTGAAGTTACCTTGTTCTTGACAGGGTTTAAATAAAGAGGCCCATAGAAGATCAATATTAGGTATTGTGCATTTTGGATTGCACAATACTTTGACGGCCGCCCACACACGCTCAATATTATTGTACAATAAGTTGGTTTGTGCAACAAATTGAATCGTGTGGGGGTGATATTGACGGTTGTACAATATTTGGCACAATCACGAGCACAGACGATCAATTTGCTTGGCAACAGGTTGTGCAAACAGTCCTCGCCAGAACTTCATTCGGTGAAGATGTTGAGTGAAACTGAGTTGTGTGCTGTTGCTATTGCTGTAGCGGTAAGTGCAAAGAAGAGAAAAAAAGAACAGAGCTCGCGAAAAGGGAGAAAATGGGCCAAACAGTGATTCATTGACAGGGAGAAACACACCCACGAAACATTACTGAATGAACTGAGAGTTGCTGAACCAAATGATTTTCGCAACTTTTTACGGATGGACGGAGTATTATTCGACGAACTTCTCGTTTTGGTATCTCCTCAAATCGAGAAAATCAACACTACCATGCGCGATGCTATTCCTGCAAGCCAACGGTTGTCCATAACCCGTTCACCACTACTAGATGAGACAGACTGACGGGATATTGCACAATGTTGCCTACAGACGGCACAATTCTTTCCCGTTTGCACAATATATTTTTACGGATTTGAATTTCACACAATATATTTATTGTACAACCCGGGATATTGCACAATAATATTGATCGTCTATGGGCCGCTTAAGGATTCTAGAACAAAAAATAGCCCTCCATTTCAGATAAAACCTTACACCAACTATTAGTAGTTCTCTAGGTATACAGTGGATATTTCTTCTAATACTAGGATTCACCAATAAGCGGGGGGGGAGGTGGGGTCATCTGGCTACAATTCTCGTAAACACAACAAAAAATTTCTATTCATGGACAAATGAATAAATTTTCGAAAATATTCTAATTGATTTTTAGCCTTTTTGGTTCATTATTTTCAATAATAAATTTTTGGAATCGACCAATAAAAAAAAAAATTTTAAACGCCCCCCAAAATTTGTTGGTTTACGTTTCAAGGTACGTAGAATCCGAAAATCGAATAAAAATTTTGCCGTCCGTCCGCCGTACGCGGCACTTTCCTTAGTTCCCATGGACTGATTTTGATGAAATTTGGTATATAGGCTCCATTTGGGGTCTTGTTGTGCCCCGAAGCTTTTGGTTGATGTCAGTCACTTCTAAGAGTTGAAAATCGCCCTAGCTCAAAAACTTCAGATATAAAGGTATTGGTTTTTCATCAATTTAAAATAGTATTGAAATTTTAAAATCGAATGAGACCAACCGTTCGCTCCCTATGAGATCTTGAAGGTTGGACTTACGATGAATCGGAATCACAAAAGAGGCCTAATATTCGCTCAAATTTTAGCTGACTTGTTGTTCGTTTCTTCGAGTTCTACTCAGCTTTTAGCAACCAGTATTCAAATTCCTTATTGAAGGAACCCCCAACTCTTTATTACATTGATTGTGAAGCGAAAATATGGTTGGTAGGTAATGACAATGGCAAAGCTGTGTTTAAAAAAAAAAAAAAAACCTTTGAGTAATAATTTGCAGTTTTAAATTTGATTTTGAGAACTCACTGAAATAAAACTATTTTCGATGTAATTTTTGGAAATGAAGCAAGTTTTTTTTCGAACATTCGCTAAAAAAAGAAAAAAGTCTCCCCCACATCACTTGATGGATCAGACGTCTACAGGGAAGAGCCCCAATGGAAGGCGTCCCTGACTAGGATTTGAATATCTCCGTAGTACAAAGGTTTCCTACATATAGCAACCTGATGGTAATCCTCAGCTGGGCGCTCCATCCCCATCCCACTATTTAAAGTTACAAAAGTAAAGTAAAAAACCATTTCAGGTCAAATTTTTGCCCCTTCCTGGCGTCGCCGACGTCATCAGCTGTCTTCCAAAGGGAAGGTGAGGATTGGTTCTGACGATTTAAAAATGGAATAATATAAATCACTGATAGACCTCCATCGTGAAAAGCATAAAAAATTAATCGATTTTTACTCATTTCCCAATTTGCATCATCATCATCATCATTCATAATCCATATATCATACACCAATCAACAATAAATACCTTCATATTGAATAATATTGTTCATAATCATCATACCACAAGTCTCTTCGGAAGTAAGTCGTTGATATCACAAGTTGACAAGCAGCAGTATGCAGCATCATGCAACTGACTCCCCAAACCTCCCTGAAGAGAAATGTAGAGCGCAAACCCTTGTTCTTATGAGAAAGGATAAAGGAGTTAAAATGACAGTTGAAAGTTTCTTTTTTCTTTCATTCGGAAGAATCATATATCAAGATGCGGCCTCTTTCTACAATTTCTACATGAAAAAAGATGAAAATCAAAATATAGTTTTCTACATTGAGGCAAATGGTTTCCAACAGTTCAACGCTACAGTTCATTATTATTGTCATTTAAACGCGGTTAAAATAATTTTACTCTTAAAGAGCTAAAATTTACTTTTAGGTATGAGTAAATTGAAATCACTGAAATCACACTTTATTATAATTGGTACCCTAATTCAGTAATAATATTGATTTGCAACAAGGAATTGGACAGTCGGAGGATATTGATGTTAAGTTTCGTTCGTAGCTTTAAGTCGGGTTTTCTTGAAATTTAGACACACCGTGATTCTATAAAATAAATGGTTAATGCATAAAGATAGATTGTAGTTGTAAATGGACAATATTACTCTGTGGTCTTGTTCAAAAAATACTGTTGGAAACCACTTGAGAGAAGTCATGCTAAAAATTTTTCAATCAGGGAGTGAGAAAAATGTAGTGAAGATGAAATACGTAGAGGAGGTTTGCGAAAAATTGTGTTTATACAATTCGATAGAAAGTAATAATACTCATAAAAGATCAATAAAGAACAGACAGGGGTTCATTTTATGAAATAGAGACTAATAAAAGGTACTACGGGGAAGAGGAGTATTCAACTATGAAAGCATGCTGAATCAGCAGAGGTTGTTCCCTCGTTGGGAAACAAACGGAAGGAGGAACAAACGAATAAATGAAGGTGATAGAACTGAAAGTATACAGATGAAGAGCAAAGGAAAAATGACAATAAGAAAAGCATGCTGTGTATACTCATGCTTGGCGGTTTTCGTGGATGACGTACCTAATAATGAGAGAAAAAAAACTGAATAATGAACGGGGGAGTCGATGGATACACAGTTCATGGTAGGATCAACTCTAATGGAACAAAACGAATGAAGTCGTATAGAAGGGCATACTTCCTGGTTGAGGTGGGAGGGACTGGTGGAGGTTGATTCCTACTTACCTTGCCAAAAACAGCTGCCAGGGGCTCCGATGTACAAGCGACCACCGTCCTGCAAAAAAAAAAAAACTGTCAAAATTACGATAATTTTTATATTTATTGGTTTGAGTACACTGGATTTGTTACCCATTGACGCCCAAAACTTTTTTTTCGAATTTTTGAAGAGAATATCTGATATTTTGACTCTGAATGGTCTTAAGAACATTGAAAACATAAGTTTTTAAATTTCCTGGTCGATTTTCAAGGTTTCACAGCACGTTTCCATACATGACAACGGCGCCACAAGGAGTTTACTTCAATTTTTTTTCAAACTGAAATTTTGGTAGATACGACCAGATTATTGGAACAGTGTGATGTCTTAAGGGGGTCTCAATCGGTCGTCGTTTGTTCCTCCTTCCCTAAAGTATTTCTCTAAATTGTGGGGGCAAACACTATAAAAATAGTAGCTGAATTAGACAAATTTTGAAGGATTTTAGAAATTCATTAGTGCATGGGCCTAGGGAGCTGTTTACTGGTGATCCTGGAGGGCGTAGGGGACGAGGTCGTCAGAAGATGAGATTGTTGGATGGAGTGGAGGAGAATCTCCGGCAGATGGGTTTTAATGCTGGAGGACGATGGCGAAGGATCAGTCATCTGGCGAAAGCTTGTCGAGGAGGTCCACCCAGGACTGCAGAGCCAAAGAAGAAGAAGAAAAAGATGGGCCTAGGGAAGTGAAAAATTGAAAGATTTCCGCTGGAATCATCAACATTGAACAGTAATTGCCAGAGAAAAACGCTGCAAATTATTACACAACGGTTTATTATTTTCAAATAGATCACTCGTCTGCAGAGCCACCAACCATCCAACATGAAGAAAAACATCGATCGCATTTTGGTCAGCTAAAATTTGAACGGAGATTAGGCCTCTTTTGCGATTTACACTCGTGTTTTTGATTTATCGTACGTCCAACCCTTAAATTCTCGTAGGGAGCGAACGATTTGTCCTACAGAGCTCCGCGTGGTCTCAAACAATTCCATAAATTCTATAGAATCTTAAATTGAAGGAAAAACAATACCTTTATATCAAAATTTTTTGAGTTAGGGCGTTTTCAAAATTTCAAAATTGATTTTGGAACCTTTAGAACTGACCTACATCAACCAAAATCTTCGGGGCAGAACTAGACCCCAAAATGGAGCCTACATACCAAATTTCATCAAAATCGGTCAATGCTAAGTGGCAAAAGTGCCGCGTACGGACGGCCAAATTTTTATTCGATTTTTGGATTCTACGTACCTTGAAACGTAAACCATCAAATTTTGAGGGGGTGTTAAAACTTTTTTTTCTTGGTCTATTCCAAAGGTTCATTATTGAAAATAATAAACCAAAATGGGAAAAACATAATTAAATAAACGGTTATTCCCATTTTTCTCCGACAATTATTGTTCGATTTTGATGATTTCAGCGGTAATCTTTCAGTTTTTCAATTCCCAAGGCCCATGCACTGATGAATTTCTAAAATCCTTGAAAATTCCAAATTTAGCTACAACTTTTCAAGTGTTTGCTCCTACTTGTCTCCAGTACTCTGTGGACCTGTCTCAAGACCCATGCTCTTCAGTCTTAGACTGAGTAGAGGTAGTGAAACGGGGAGGTGGTGGGAGGATCAACTTGTACGCTGAACGTCGAGTTTGCTCTACTGCCTACCCAAGTTGGCAGATGTTATTGGGAAGCTTTACCTGAGATATCAGTAAAACTCAGGAGGAGTTCTTGCGGTCACCCCCGAAGACGACTCAGGAAGAGAGCCCTGGGACCCATAGCGTTCAAAGGCCGATTTCATGATGATAGTGATATGGATAGAATTAGGCCTCTCACTTTCCCCTTGAAGGAACCTGCGGTTGCGGTCTGTAGATTGTAGGGCGTCTTTTAGTGTTTACTCTGTGTTGGATTGCTCTCCTCAAGTTTCAGAAACAATATCTCCTCATCCAAGGATCCCCATTGAAACCTTTCTTAGGAAGTCACGGTCGGTTTAATAATTTTTTTTTTATTGCTTCTTGTAGAGAGAATGGCACGATAGGTATGTTTTTTTCTCACTATCTGAGGAATTCTAGAAGTTTATTATCCTACTAAGTAGGATAATAGGTAGGTGTAGTCGGTAAAACGTCCTTCATTACATGAAAACACATTCATTTTTCGCATGGAAGGACTAACGTACAGACGGCTGGACGTGTGACAACCGACTTAACCCACGATCAATCAATCAATCAATGTTTTTATTGCAGAACCTAAGAGTAGGTATAACAACGTCAGATAAAAATCGATCTGCTTGGAACATTGATAGAGCAGTTATTTCGGTGGTTTATGATTAAAGAAAATGTTAATTTTTAGGTATCAGCGTATTTACTAGGTATGGTAAGACAGTAAAAGTAAAAAATTGAATTTTTTCCAATTTTCTGTTTTTACTATCGAAAATGCTTTATTCGAATACGAAAAAAATGGTTAATCATGTTTGCTTTTTTCGATCAGAATTGGTGGAAAAACGCCCTTGAAGGTGGGTTTGTCGGGGTTATTATTCGGATTTCATTGTGTGCCAGCCCTCTTCCTACTCTTCACCCTGGCTTCTTCAGTTATATTCTGGACGGCTCTATCAGCGCATCTGCCTCTTTCCAAGTTGTTTTCCTCGCAATATTGAATGAAATGGTCTCTTTTTTCCGTCGACAGCTCACCAAGAAGATAAGTGATTGTTGATTTGAGATTTAAACCGTAGCAAAACTGGTTTTGGTTCTCACTGATGGGGTATCTTCACAAACACCATGACACTTGCCGCACACCAACAAGTTGAATATAATTGAACCAAGACCTTCAAAATCCTGAATATCAAATCCAAAACTCGAGAGTTTTTGGAATCTTTGGTAAGCTCAACGAAACAGTAATTTAAATCAAGTGCCAGCAGTGACATTCGAGTCCAAGAATCAAGATCCAACTCCATGGAAAACCATTTCTGAACGTATTTGTGCAGCCAATAGGTTCACCACTGTACAAAAGATCAACCTTTTCTTGATCAATCTTTTCTTTTCGCTGGTTCTTGTCCGGCTTTTTGTAAATGTTTTTCTCGTCTTTCGTCTAATAAACGTACTCAGGGCACGACGCGGAGAGACGAGAACCCGCGCTCTGAATCTTTATCCAAATTTCAGAGGTGAATGGAAATCATGCTTGGAAGCTGCAACCAACAGTGGCGCCTCCTCCAGGCAAACATAGCAAACACTGTTTGCCTTACTAAAAATATGCAAAATGAATACATAAAGGAACAAATTTTTAAAATAAGTATCTACCTAACAAACAGTTAATTTTGGAAAATTTATATAATATTTAGGGACTATTTTATTATTACCAAAAATGAAGTTTGAAAAAATAGAAGAATGACGTAATTTGTTGTGGAGGGGAAGACAGTCAGTCGGTGGCGGAAGGTCAGCACTAGGTCAAGTATTGCTATACCCCCACTACCAAAGCAACAGTCTGGGAAAACATGGAGGAACTGTTTTGTGACCTTGAAAGCAGAGAAACTTTGAAGATGAGCCATGGATACTGAAGTATCCCCCACACGAAATATCCATTCACCCACATCTCCCACCACGACTCAAACATTTTAATTGGCTCACGTTATTTCAATCATTATTTTACTCCAAAAAATTATTTAGGTATACATGGAATTATTAATGGGTTTTTCTGTGAGTTTTTTATAACTGATATAGGTACTTAGGTAGGTATTTCGAATTTCAACCAGAAGGAAAAATAAATTAAACAAAAAACTTTAAAATTACAGATTTTTACACTTACAGATTACAGAAATTTACAGATCGATATCATTTTTTCCCTTCTCACTGTTGTTTATTCCTCTGTGACTGGCCAAGTTGTTTGCCTGACGAATATTCTCACCAGACGCCCCTGGCAACCAACCATTTGAACAGACGATATTCTTCAAGTTTAGGGTTTTCTGTATTCCACAAGGCTTTGGATATGCTAAAACTGATAGTGGAGACTCCCAACAGACAGGGAGTCCGACTATCATGAAGAAAGCCAACATGATTCGCGTGTAGCCAAGAGTAGCCCGAAATTGGAAGCAGGGAGCTACATCTTAGCGCAACAGGGGCACAACAGTGGAACGCCTGTACTTAGTGACAATTCGATACTTTCGATATTTATTGATATCGATATTTGTATCGATATTTTTCTTGCGATATTATCGAATATCGAAAAGAAAACATTGATATCGAAAGAAAAAAAATTATCGGTTTTGATAGTTATATTTCTTCTCATTGTAATTTGTCAATTTCTCCTAAAATATAAAAAATAATAAGGAACCGAAATAAATAGAAAGAGAAGATGAACGCAACACATAAACAACAATGTTGAAATAACATGGCAACCTATGACTATATCCTATGTAGTTTCTGTTTTGTATTGATTTATTATAATATAATAAATCAATACAAAACAGAAACTAGGTACATAATATTATAATGTATTTGTTATGACCCACATTTAATTCAGTATTAGTTCTTAAATAAAGAAGTATGGGAGGATCCCTGAGTGAGCCACCACCCGCAAGGGAGGGACGAGGTACGGGGAGTAAACTCCGCATGACGTCATCCTTCCACCTCTCTCTCCCTCAACCAATCACACTAGTATATAAGCTCACTCAGGGATGCTCGAGTATGCCAATCTAGTCCAGTTCTCGCCTTGTTCATTTCGCTCTCCAACTTCTCCTTCATCAAGGTATCTCCTTGAAGTTGTAGGCTCAACAAGTAAATATCCCGTCTTCCCACCAGTAGGTTTCTCTGAAACGCCAGGGTCGACGGGCTAGCCCGATTCTCCCAGTACTCCGCATGCCAGTATGGGTCTGACCCGCCGATGCGACAGTACTGCATGATAGGATAGGGACAGTCTCTCTTAGGTTGAGTAGGGGTTGAAGTAAAGTCAAAATGCCGCAGCGAGAAGGTCGTCTCCTTCACTCGCCGACACGCCAAACACAACAGTATTAATGCAACTTTTTACGACTAAAATTTGAACTGGGATTATATTAGTAGATATTGATAAAACACGATGTAAAAACATATTCGATATCAGTGAAATCAATATTTTTCTTCCAATAATTTATCATAATCACTGATATTGATTTTAAAAAACCAAGCAAAAACATATTGGATATTAGAGAAATCAGCATATTTTATCGATATCACTCATATTGATAAAAACAGACGCAAAAACATTCGATATCAGTGAAATCAGTATTTTTCTTTCGGTATTCTATCGATATCACTGATATTGATAAGAAAGATGCAAAAACAAATTCGATATCAGTGACTATGTCACATGAATATTTTTCTTTCGATATTCTATCGATATTAGTGATATCGATATTTTTCTTCCAATATTTTATTGATATCGATACAGCCTTCCGATATTATTTCGATGTTAAATATCGCATCGAAAGGTACAGCTCAGCAGGCCCATATTTGGTGAATAAAGGTATTGTCATGAATAATGTAAAGAAGACTATTTGATTACTACAAACTTGGAGGAGGATTTTAGAAAAGAAAAAGATTGAGTTCGAATTATGACCACCATATTTTTGTTTTCTTGGTAGTTTTACTTACTTTTACTAATTCAGTTAAATGTATTGAATTGTAGTTTAGAAACGACATTAATTAAACTAGTGGAACAACGATTTCGGACGTTTTACATTTTCTCCTAAATCGCCATCGAATGATGCATCACTTCGCACAGCTTGCTTTGTGAGTTTCACGCGGCCGAAGTGTTCAAAAGATGACCATTAAAATAATCAAACTCAATATTCAAGGGCTCGTTCCCATGACAGATTGGACCCGCATCGCCCGGGCAATGAACGTTTTTCGAAAGGGACGTCCCTCCTGTCACTCAAAGTCTCACTCAGGTTGTCACGAGCTGGTTTCAATGACTCCAATTATACATTCGGTTGTTTTAATGGCTCATTCGAAAGGAAGACGTCGGTGCTCAACGGCTTGCATTGAAACTCGTCGTTTTCCAGACGAGGGACGCCTGTAATGATTCAATTCATTGGCCGAGGTTGCACAGGGAAAAAGGATCCTTCACTTCCAGTGAGTGTGTCAGAAACCCGGGTTCGATTCCAGGCCGTGACATAAAATTTCTTCTAATTTAATAAATTACGTGTTTATATCGATTTTATCGATACCTTAAAGCACAAAGGCGCGATCTGTTGGTATGTAATTCTGGGTTGTTAATTCATGTGGACGTATAGCATTTAATGACGACAGATGACAAAAAGGACGATTGAAGTTCGAGGGCACATAAAAAGGGAAATGGCAACATTTGAGTGAAAATGACAAAAATTGGCAAAATTTTTAAATTGGGGTAATTTTTGATTGGTAAATAATAATGTTATGACGGCGTGTCGGAGCGTGAAGGCGATCGGCTTCCTTCGGTTTTGTCGATTTGATTGGTTCCTACTCAACGAAGACAAAGGACGGGACAACACTCGATGCCCGGCGCGGGTAACCGCAGACCGTGTGCAGGAGTGTTAAGATCGCCAGCTCGGATACATTCCTAGGCGCGATTGCTCGCCGACCCGGGGGATGCACCACATTTACCTATACCTAGTTGGAGGCAGACGACGACTAGGGTAAATGGGAGCAGAAGCCGGCTTCAGAGAAGAGGCGAGGTAGATTGAGAAATAAACAAGTCGAGTTTTCGAAGACGAGTGCATGAAAGGGAAGCCCTGAGTCCTCCTTTTATATGGACTTGACAAGGTAAGGAGAGGGTGGAAAAAGGTGACGTCAAATGATGTCACTGTTCCCCGTACCTCACCTTACCTACCTTGCATGGTGTGAGTCACTCAGGGTTTCCCTCGACCTTTATTTAAGAACTACGTAGTTACAAGTGTGAGTCATTACAAATAAATTGGCAATCAACCACTTATTCTTCAAGGAAATTTAATGCTCTACAACTTTTTCTAAGAGACCTTTTTTCTCAGATCAACCGTTTGGACGAAATTCAACAAAGTTATCCAGAAAACGTGAGCTAAAAACCAACTTTTCAAAATTCCTCCATTTTTGGATGCATATAACTTGGTAACGGTTCGGAACTTCGATAAAACGTATAGGTTCAAAGTTGTAGAGAATTTAATCAGCTTTAATTTACTATAGGACATGTTTATCGAGAACCTTTAAGGAGGGACCTTTAAGGACCCCCCTCCCCTCGAGCTCGTGCCCCACCCTCCAGGACTTTTAGTATGTTAATAAGGATACCCACCCCTACATCTGTGCCAATTTTAGTTTGGGTTCTATTTTTTTCTACCTCGGGCCCTTTTTTGGCCTTCGTTGCCCGGACTACTATGTCCATCCATCTTCCAAATTTTCTTTTAATTTCAGAAAACTCAAATTCAACAAAACTATTATTGACCTTTGTGACGAATATAGCTTGAAAATGTATTGAGGAAATTAAAGAGTCTAATGTAAATAGCCATTATTTTAGGAATTTTGCACTAGTGATAATTTCTTTTACGTTTTTCTCAAAACTCCGGTTTTTGACATAACGCCTTTGTGCTTTAAAGTATCGATATAATTTTGTTGTTGAAATTTTATGTCACAGTTCTTTTCACATATCAACGATTTGTTTTTGCGTGTTTTTAGCAGGCTTTTCAGCTTGTAATAAATAATAATGCAGTTCCGTATTATTTCTTCCTTAATATCAGTCCGGTATGAAAGGTCGGCAGAAAAAATCGGTAAGGTATCATTAGAGAATTCAAAAGGATCCCTAAGTAAGCTATATTTTAAAAATATTTCAGTAGATATGGAAATTCATCTTGAGCTATTTTAAATAGATCCGGAGTTTAATTTAGTCCCGAATTTAAAAATGAATGTAGATACCTAAAAAGTATTTTGGCAAGTGAAAAGAGCACATCCGCAAGTGTGACATGTTTAGATGGTTGTTTCCGTCAACCCATATAAAATCGAAATCTTAGAGAGGCGAAGGAAGTCTTCTAGTACTCAGAAGTAGGTGCGAACTCGTCTTCTTCGTTCTATTGGAAATTCAGGCATTCAAGAAGAACCTCATGATTAAGAACATTCAATGAGAAGGCGGCTTCCTCCCCACAGAAGGCAACAAGTGAAAGAATTTCTCCAGAACCAGCCCACACCGTCTATGCTAATGTCTACTTTATGTTAATGACAATCAGCTGTCTCAAGAGCGTCCTTCCTTGTTAACAGCTCATTAGCTCAGTCTAACGGTCTCTTCTTAACCGGGGATAAGCCCCTGAGCCGTGTTTACGCGTTTTCTATCGCACGGGACGAAGATCCAAACAAGAAACAAGCTCGCCTGATGCGAGACGTTCATTGCGCATAATTGCCTCTTTTATTGTCGATCCCGAGTCTGGGATACACGCGATTGAGGAAATTCCACGGTACAATAAACAAGAAAGTACTTACCCTTGGAGTTTGTAGTTATTTTTCGCTTTGAGATAAAATCTCATTCTTGCGTGAGGAGAACCAACTCTAAGTAAAGACCACTTCAAGTGCTACTGCAGTTCTGTGTGTATTCGCGCGAGTGATGGTTATTTCTTCGTCTAATGGTATCCACATATAATCACAACAGGGTCATATTTTTGTTCAAAGAAGACAACCTATCACATGTAATTATTTTCTCGCGCATAAATTCTGATCATTTTTAATAGTCCATTTCACCTTTACAACGCGTTGAAACTTGTATTCTTGAAGAGTTGGGGGACTCGGTAAGAGAAATAATGGCCTTGAGGTGTGGTCTAGTTTTTCTATCTGCATCAAACGGTGTGGTGTAGCTCTATAGGTACACTCCTTGTCCTGCGGTCGGTGGTTTTGAATAATTGAGTCTAGTTGACATTTGAAAGTCTCTTTGGTGACGTTATGCGTACCCACCTCGGTTATTTCATGTACAATCACATCGAAGCAAGAAATAAAGAGGCTGTAGCTCCGCATCATTATATTTATCAGATGGTTTTGGTACACATTTTAGATACTAAAGAAATGAAAGAATGCTATCGAAATTCACCCTACGTCAGCAGACATTATTTGTGCACAAAACCAAGAATGCAATTACATGGCGATCGCAGATTGACTTTGAACAAAATTTCCACGTTGTTTTGACACTTTCGTTAAAAATAGCAGCAAATCACTCGACGTTCTGAAAATTTTTTTAAAATTTTTATACCTACATATATACACTCCTGCTCAAAATTAAAGCACCACCATCCACTTTTTCGTTTGTATCTTTCCTTCTTCCCTTATAAATTTTGTATCCTGGACTGGCCACCAAGGAGTCCAGACATGAATCCGATAGAGCATGTTTGGGACATGCTGAAAAGATGAATTCGAGCCAGAGATCCACCATCAGACAATCTTCAGCAGCTGGAAACAGTAGCGAAAGAGGAGTGGGACAATATCCCCCAAGACACCCAAAACTTGATTAGAGGCATGGGTCCAAGGCTCCAAGCTCTCATCCGAGCTAATACCAAGTATTGAAAAGCTGAATTGGCATAATTCAAACCTTTTTTTTTCCATTTTCAATTTATATCATTTTACCACAAGAAGTACATTTTTCTTTAATTTATTAAAAACATATTTTTTTCTCGAATTTGTGCCTTTTTTGGTTACAATTTCCCTTCTGTGTTTACAAACAATATGTGCAAATGGATAACAACTTGATAAGGGAAAAGGGGTACAAACGAAGAAATAGATTATGGTGCTCTAATTTTGAGCAGGAGTATATATTACTTGTTTTATTGCACCAAGTTACAACTTATAAGCAACATTCTTCTGATACATTGCTGGTGTACGTTAATAAAACTAAGATACTTCTTCACTTAGTTCTTATTGTCCTGAAATTTGCACTTCATGATGGTCACACTAAGTGGAATAGATCGTGTGGCTTGGTTCTCTTAAGTCTTCTAAGCAGATCATCTGTGTTGAGTAGCTGGATGACATCCTCATTTACATGATCTTGGAGCCTCAAAAGGTGATTGGCTTGGCTGCGAATGACCTCATTGACAGATTCTATCTTCAGCTCGTAGTGAAGTCTGTCATTTCTACATAGTACATTATTCTGGAAGCGCTGAATTATGTATCGATTGCTCTGAGCTCTGCACCCCCACAGTTGTGCACCGTAAGTCCAGACGGGCTTTAGGACTTGCTTGTACAGTATAAGCTTATTGTGGACAGACAATTATGACCGTCGGCCCATCAGCCAGTATATTTTTCTGAATTTAATCAAAAGCTCAGCTTTTTTTTTCTTAACGTGGGACTTCCACCTTAGTTTGGCATCCAGCGTCATTCCAAGATATTTCGCTTCATTGGCATACGGTATCGCCTTGTTATCGAGAAAGGCTGGCACATAGTTGATCCTCTTATTCGTGAAACCAACGTGCACTGACTTAGTCTCATTCATTCTAACTCTCCATCTCACTGTCCAATCATGAATGCGGGAGATACAGAAATTTAGCTTGGTAACTGATTCACTGTTTGTTTCCCCAGTCGCTATAATTGCAGTATCATCCGCAAACGTAGCGAGGGTATTACCTCCTGTTTCTGGTAATTCAGAAGTGTAAAGCAGGTACAGTAGTGGGCCCAGTACGCTGCATTGCGGCACCCCAGCTTGTATTATTTTTGGTTCTGAAAAAGCACTATCCTGTCTTATACGAAAATATCTGCTGGATATGTAGGACTGCAAGAGTGTTGCGTAGGATTCTGGCAGCATTTTACGAAGCTTGTGAATTTCTGAAAAATAACCATCGGCTATCCATGGATAATGTGGGTGTTTGGTTCACTCAAAATGAACTTCTGGTAAATCAGTCTAAGACTGAATCAACGTTTTTTGGCAGTCCCATCCGACCTACCAAAGGTTGATGAAGTTAGATTCTTGGGCATTTATGTAGACGAAAAGCTGAGTTGGAAAGTACATTGTGAGGTTCTGGCCAAGAAATTGAGCTCATTGGTGTTTCTCCTCCGTCAATGAGGGATTTCACCGAATTCTGTTTGCATTTTTCCTGAATAGTTAATGGTGTGGGATAGATGAAAATCGGGCTGATTTCGGAAAATAAGTCTCCTGTTATTTTTGGGAGACAATCAAAATTTTTGATTACAAAACTAACCGGGAAAACGGACGTGAAGCGGGAACGCTAGCTGATTGGGCTGTTCGGATCACCGTCTCCTCCCAGTGTTGCCCATTGGGACGACGAAATCGTGTTCTCCATCTTGCTTTTTCTATTTTTTTCTTCAACTTTACTGTTTTGTGAAATTTTGCATCTGGGGACTATAGATTTCTCGATCTCAGCGCTTCAAGCGGCCATAAATGAACTATTCCAGGATGACGTCATTTTCCCCGTTTTTTTAAACATTCGTATTTTCTACACTGTTTTGTTTATTCGTAAATTAGGAAGTTCGGGCTGAAATTTTGCCTTAGGAAGTTTTTCGAGGTGCTGAATCCGATTTTGGGGTTAAAAATAGGAAATTCCGACATCGTGAAATAATTTCACCATGTCGGAATTTCCTATTTTTGAAATAATTTCACCATGTTGGAATTTCCTATTTTTGACCCCAAAATCGGATTCAGCACCTCGAAAAACCTCCTAAGGCAAAATTTCAGCCCGAACTTCCTAATTTACGAATAAACAAAACAGTGAGGAATTATTCCTCATTGTCCCATAGTGTACGCAAATATGGCACGGTAACGGCTTACTAAGTCAAAAAGTCGCAAACATATTTATAATGCCGAATAACTTTTTTTGAACACAAGTTTCATGATCAGGCAATGAAGAACCTCGGAGTATTTAACTTTGAAATCAGCTGTCGCCGCGAGATACGACTTGGTACGAACCCGCTCGTCCAACGGGGCAAAAAGTCGATCTTGATACGTCAGATTGGACCAGCTGTACACCGGATTAACACTCTCGAGTCTGTTGATTGGGAAGCCAGTTTCCTCGGCCATCGGTAGCCAGCAAGATGGAGCAGCATAATATTAAAGAGCGAGTGTTGGAGAATGTGTCCGAACAAAAAAAAGCGCCCTTCCCAGATTGAATTAGTAAACTGAGGGAGTTGAACAGGAAATCACAATCAGTGGCCGCCACACGCCGCACGATTAACCCTCAGGGCCTTAATTGGTTTCTTTCGTCGCTCCGTCTCGTAATTGTGTTTACGGTTCAGATTGATATCTCATTCACGGGCGATTCACGGTTATGTTCGACCTCGCGAGAAGCTCGTTATCTAGTTAATCGAAAACTGGATTGAACTTATTGTGGTGATAATGGAGTGTGAATTTTATTGAGGTGGTATCCAGAATGATTTCCAGCCCTGTTCTATTCATCAGTGAGAGATCGTTGGAGCTTTTTAAATTCCATTCTAAGATTGGTGGAGCTGTGAGAAGCTCCCACTGATTTATTACCTTTACGTCCACGATGAATAAATAGATACAGTGCAATCCCCTCGGTAGTTTCAAGTTACCAAAATAAAAGTAAAACAGAAAGTCATGCATTGAAAAAGTATTTTTATCCATTTTCTTGAAGCTTTGGTGATACTTCAAGGACTTCAGGACTGAATAGGAAACCCAAGTCCATTCATACAGCACGAGTTAATGAGCGAATTTTCATAGAAATCTGGTATGGTTTATGTCAGGAATAACATGATAGAAAAACCAACTTAAGAAGGAAACGATAATTAGAAATCAACAGAATGGGATGGTTCAACACGATAAACAAACTAGGAATGGGTATCGATACCCGATATTTTAAAATATGTATCGATACTTTTGTACCGATACTCGATGTTTTAGTATCGATACTGCTCTATCTGATATTTTTGGATATCGATACTTTGGATCCGATACCACTAAATATCGAATATCGATACAGTTCTCGTGGACAATTCAACATAATGGCTAAAACGCTGCAAATTATTACACAATGGTTTATTATTTTTTATTTTTCTATATAGATGATTCGTCTGCAAAGCCACCAACCATCCAACATGAAGAAAAACGTCGATCGCATATCGGTCAGCTGAAATTTGAACGGAGATTAGGCCTCTTTTGCGATTCACACTCGTGTTCCTGATTTGAAAACGCCCTAACTCAAAAAATTTCGATATAAAGTCATTGTTTTTCCTTCAATTTAAAATGCTATAGAATTTTTTGAGACCACGCGGAGCTCTGTTACAGGTCTCAAAAAATTCTATAGCATTTTAATTATATACCTAATATTCAGAGTAGCCCTACAGTAGGACAAACCGTTCGCTCCCTACGAGAATTTAAGGGTTGGACGTACGATAAATCAGAAACACGAGTGTGAATCGCAAAAGAGGCCTAATCTCCGTTCAAATTTTAGTTGACCGAAATGTGATCGATGTTTTTCTTCATGTTGGATCGTTGGTGGCTTTGCAGACGAGTGATCAATATAGAAAAATAATAAACCATTGTGTAATAATTTGCAGCGTTTTTATTCGATTTTTGGATTCTACGTACCTTGAAACGTAAACCATCAAATTTTGAGGGGGTGTTTAAAAAAAAAAAAAATCTCGGTCGATTCCAAAGGTTCATTATTGAAGATAATAAACCAAAATGAAAAGATGAAGCAGGTAGGGAGGCTGTTGGGTCTTAACTCGGATAGAATTAATTAAATTTGCAGTGGGTATTTTTTCCAAATTATCAAATGTTTTTACATCAAAAGATGCCTATTTCATTGTATGACATAAGCACACTTGTTAGCAAATTTGCAAGGAAAATGAAGCTATTGCAATGGCCACACAATTTTCAGATTGGAGTTTTTTGAGAAAAAAAGTCACTGAAATCCGTTTTAGAGCGTTCTAATCTCCAGTGCTGACCAGATTTCTATGAAAATTCACCCTTTAACTTGTGCTGTTTGAGTGGACTTTAGTTTTCTATTCAGTCCAGAGAGTATTCAACTTCCCACACAAGTGGCAGCTCCTCTTGGCGATTCTAGGAAAAGATAGGTTCTTGGTACCTGGAGCTTGAGACCTACACGTGCTGGTTCCTTGGAGTTCCTTCCCAGAATCCCAGGGTTTCCACAACACTGCTTGTTGTACTTTGAGCCTCTCAGACATTGAGAGGGCTGTAAAATGACCAGTTATTTCGACTTTTCCCAGAATATTGTCTCATGCAGGTACCTTCATGCTCTGGTGGCGGGGGGGGGGGGGGGTCTTTCGCATTAACAATTAGCCTGATCCCATCTAGGGATTTCTGGGAAACGTCTTATGACAATAACGAGACCCGGACTGGACTGTGACATCATATGGGTAGGCGAGGCGGAGCCTTTTTTCTACCTGACCTCATTTTGAGACCAAATAATTTTATGAAACGGTGGATACAGCTTTCGTACAAGTACTCAACCACGAGAGACATTTTATGTCTTATGTTTAATAAATTGAGAGCTTTCCAATGAGTGGTGAACGATTTTTGTGGGGTGGAAAATGAGGAAGTTAGTTTTCCCTAAGAACGATTGGTTGTACGTGAAAATCATCAGAAATTTCCGCGTAACGATCCCCGCGACGATTTTTCATTTATGTGCCATAGTAAAGACATAAAATGTCAAAAATAATGAATTCGCAGGTGAGTACGTACCTACTTATAGATTTCCCAGTTATGACTTTAAATTCTGAATATATCGGAATTTTCAACATTTGTCGCTCCAAAAATGTCTATTTTCACTATCAGAACTTGCTTGCTTTGTTTGCTAGACCGATGATAGGCTTGAAATTTAGCTGTATTGCTATAGTATTGCATTGTATGTATTGTACTTGTAGCTGACATAAGAAGTGCTGGGCGATAATTAATTAATTAATAATTAATGAAACAACAACAAAACAATTCGGAGTTTTGGTTTAAGTACTTCGTAAGTACGTTAAGTACTTCGTAAGTACCAAAACTCCGAATTGTTTTGTTGTTGTTTCATTAATTGCTAAGAAAAAGTTACTTCCTCATTTTCTGGACTAGAGGGGCGTGATTAGTAACGTAATGAAATACCTAGTTTACTCGTAAGTACGATAGTTTAATATCCAAGAAAAACGGTGTACAAAACAGTAAGCAACTTACCTAGTTATCTATTACATTTTTTGGTCACGATCACGCTTATTTTGTTATGACCCCCAGCCGAAAAATCTGTCAATATAATATATTGACAGATAATGATATATTGACAGAAGAATATTATTCACAGTTATTAAAAATTAACGGTACTATGTTGTGTAAATAAGACTTGGACTCTTGATAGTAAGAAATGAATAAATAGTGATGAAAAAATATGTTCTTTGAGAACTTGAGCTCTTTGAGGTACTCGATATTTGGTATTGAGCCCGAATTTGACAGAATCACTCAGGAACGGTTTTAAAAAGTAGTAACTTAGTAGTATTGGAATTTCCACTGAGGAGACCGACTGACAGGAGTCTCCCGTGAATATTTATATAAATTAGCATGGAACATGCTTTAGCCTTGGAAACTACCCGGAAACCGTCAGGCCGTGTTTTTTTTTCGTGCAAATATCCCCGTTTTGTATCATTGACAAGTTGGTCATAGAAAAGTTTGTACCTATAGATTTTTCAAGCGGTGAAATTTTCAAAACGCCCTAGCTTAAATTTTTCGATATAAATGTATTGTTTTTTCGTTTGTATCGTTATGAATCGAATGAGAAGGGCAAACCGATCGCTCCCTAACTTAAGGGTAGAACTTACGATAAATCAGAAACACGAGTGTGAAGTCGCAAGAGGCCTAATCTCCTTTCAAATTTTAGGTGACCAAAATGAGATCGCTGTTCATTTTTTCTAGCTGTCCTCAGTTTTGCGACCTCTACAACCAGTAACCAAATTTTCTAACGAAGGCACTCCCCAACTCTTTATTTCTTCGAATTGAGTGTGAGTGCGTTTATTTCTTCAAAATAAGCTTGATTGTGCAGCGAAAACATGGTTGGTAGGTAGTGACACCGGCAAAGCTGTGTTCTTCGCAGGAGACTGATCTACACAGCAAAATAAAAACCTTTGTGTAATAATTTGCAGCGCTTTTTTTATTGCACGCAACACGGCTCCTTCAACTATCAAAATTGGGCAACCCCACGATTGATTCAAAATTAAGTTTTAGACAACCCCGAGTATTACAGGGTTTTTTTTTCATTATTTTTGGTCGCTAACTCACGTGGTGGTTTCAATTTTTTATGTTGACTGGAATTTTTCTAAATGACGGCCGAAAATTCAATTGTTTATAGCGAAAAATCCTTATGAAACGATTTTAATTAATTAAACTAAAATTTTAATTAATTAAAACTAAATGCTAAAACTAATTAAACTAATTTTGCATTTCATGCAGTAAGCAATTCGACTTCGGAGCACGAATACGGACTACTAACATTTTAAAAACGTACCCAGACATACATACAGACATACACACATGGTGGTGATTCTGGTAGTAAAATATAATGAAAATCGGAAAAATCAACACAATACTCTATGAGTTTGGGGTGAAAAAGAGGTTATTTTTTGAGGTTTATGAGATTCATAGAGTTTAAACTATTAACGCCCAGTGTTGCCATATGGCAAAATGGAGGGCTTTTCTGTTGGGAGGGTTCTGTGCACCTTCCTGTCTCATTGAGAAGACCTGGACCCCGGGGATCCTTTTCTCCAGATCTGTCTGATCAGAGTTGTAATTTTTATCTCCACCCCTGAGGCCTGGCTTCATCAACAACTGGATTGAGCGAATGGCCTGATTGGATGTCATCAGTATTATCGATTATTCTACCAAATACGCGGTAAATCGAAGTACTCTGTCATGTGGGTTTTGCACATAGCTCATTGGATACTCACAAAGCACAACGCGTCATCTTCAAATTGTGGTACTCGACCTGGCTAGAGGTTTAAGAACTAACAAGTACCCAACCAAATACCTATGTTGTAATCACAAGGGCAACTATATTTTATCTAATGCCCCCTTTAGCGATCTTTTTTGACTAACTATGAATGTGACGATGAGTTGATGAATTATTCACTTCATACTGGACGTATTCCACATCCAATGCAAGAAATTTCCTAGTAGATCCGGGGAGATCACGATAAGATCTACTAAAATCTCAGTTTTGTATGAAAAGATCAGTTCTTGTGGAGCTCAGCATTGCGATATGGCAACGTAAACCCATGAAATTCGACTGGGAGATTTTTGAAATAATTTTTCCTAAAAATTTATTTCGAGTCGAAATATCAGATTCATTTTCAAAATATTTGGGGGGGGGGGGGGTAGTTCCGGGCTTTAATGGGTTAAAATATAGAATTTTTCAAAATTTGCTCATTTATCCATGTTGCAGGATTTTAAAGAATCTAGCTTGACTCAGCACTGAAAAAATTCAAAGCAACTCAAAAACGTCTGCCAAGTTTGGTGAGTGAGGGCCTTGAAGAGTATAAAAACCCTTTCCTACCTCAGAGTAACATGGACGTTGTTCTCACTCCTGTTTCCGAAAGATGTAGGAGAGAATGGTGCATTATTGATATTAAAATAATCATGATCGCAGCTTCTCTGAATGCAATGAGATTTCGAGTTTGATTGCTGAGGTTTTATTCTGAATGTAGAGTGCTCAGCGGGAGTAACACCCCTTGTGGTCCTCTGTTATGGTTAAGTGCTGTCGATGCGTTCTTACAATCTGCATCTCTAAAGCGGTTTTTCATGACTGATGCTAACGAACCTCTGACAGTTGGTGGACACATCATTTGGATCTCTATTGTTGAAAACGTGACTGGAGATATCCCGTTCAATACGACTTATAATCGATTTATTTCGACGGCGTTCGTGCACTCCACCAAATCTAAACACGGAATGAAAGCTTTGGGGAAGAGTGTTTAACGGTAACGGATGATTTACCGTGACAATTGACCGTGAGAGGCGGCCCTTTCATTTCTTGACCGGATGGGGTCCCTTTTTGATAGGCGAAAAATTGAGGTGTGGCCCCGTTAACAGCAATTAAACACAAATAGGGTTCGCTGGTCGATCAGATTGGGAAAATACTGTGTGGGAGACACCACAAAAGGCAATCAAGGGAGCGTGAGAGTCGGATTGAGAGGGACCTACACAACGCAGGCGCGTTTTGAATGTTTATGGACTTTCAATGGGTTGGAGGACTCAACCCAACTACTGTTCAGTCTGACAGAAATCAAGGTACCCACTGATGATTCTCAAATAGTATATTATTCAACTTTCTTACTAGTTAAACCTTTTTTACATAAATTAAAAACCTTTTCTAGTTCCATTCAGAGATATTTTAATTGGAATTGAAATTTTTGTATTTCCATGAAGATAATAAATTAAATTTCTGAAGAAAAGTAACGCATAAAAATGTCATTTACACGCAGAAGTAATGTGCCACACCCACTTAGTAGAAATATTGCTTCCGAGTCAACCAAGTTAGCGGAATAATTGGTTTCACTTTTCAAGGTTTATTTATTTATTTATTTATTTACATTTGTACGGGCGAACCCAATTACATTATTACATTAAAAACAAAAAACAAAGGAATCAAGTTGACGGAAACCAACGAAAAGAAATGAAACTTCTGGAGAAAAAAAGATAGAAAAACAAACTGTTCGATTTGAGGCACTGAAAGTTCTGAGTGATGCGATGACTGAGGGGGAAAAACTATTTTTAAATGACATGAAATTAAATAAAGTAAGGGTGGAAACTGAAACTGAATTTAATTTGGGTTGGACGCGCATATTGCCGATTTGAATGAAGAGAACGGGCTGAAGAAGAAGTCCAAGTCAGGGTTTTGACTCGTCAAGGTTGAGATATAAAGTCCTCCAAAATCAAAATTTCCATTCGCATTTTACGTTTAAGACCTTTACAATTATGGTTTTGATTCTGTCTGCGTGTCCTAAATCTTAGTAACTTCTACATTTTCCATCCGAATTTCAAGATTGTAGGAAATTGCCCAGTTTTTACCTATTATAATTTTAAGATAATAAATAAAAGACCAAGTGATGGACATTCCACGAGCCAGACTGCCCTGGAGAATCCCCAACCCTTTTAACATGGGACATGCCCTAGGGTAACTATCCGAAAAACGGTACGCAAAAGTGTCACGCGCGTTTTAAACACTCCGATCCTACGCCTTTTCCAACACTCCCATCATAGGTACGCCTTTCCCAACCCTCCGGTTTTCGAGGCGCGAAGCTGGTCCTCATTGATAGAACTATGCCGATCCAGAGCCTGATTCCTTCCTGTTGCTTGGTCCACAATCCTTTTCGTTGCAAGGTTCAGCATTCCTTCTCTGTGTTGTTGTAAACATTATACCTTCTCTGTTGCCAAGTTCATTTTTCTGTCGAAATTATGTCATCTACACGTTTATGCATGGTAAGAACCAACTTCGATTAGCGGATTTTTATTTATTTAGTTGGCTGGCGTCGTTTTTGCCAAAAAGTAATCAAAGGATCTTGTAACGTAGGCTTTCAGTTGCGATGTGTTCTTCGACGTTTTAGATGTTTTCGATTTCCTAATGATAACAATACCTTTTGGACATCAAGAGGTGAATGAAATGACGAGCTGAATGAAATGAAAATCAGGGCCATAAAGAGCTAAATGAAAACAACAGACAACAAATTCCTTTTTTAAAAAACCAGCACACAAAGAAAACATGTTCCATGCTTCTTGAATTTTAGCAGAAGGCTCTAAACAGTAACCATCCGGGGGTCCAGGGGGCTTGCCCCCTGGCGAGGCCCGAGTTTTTCAGTGATATTTGTTTATTATTTTCAATAACGAACCTTTGGAATAGACCAAGAAAGAAAAATATTTACCCCCCCCCCCCTAAAAATTTGATGGTTTACGTTTCAAGGTACGTGAAATCCGAAAATCAAATACAAATTTTTCCGTCCGTCCGCCGTACGTCGTCCTCGGCACTTTCCTTAGTTCCCATGGACCGATTTCGATGAAATTTGGTATGTGGGCTCCATTTGGGGTCTAGTTGTGCAGCGAAGGTTTTGGCTGATGTCAGTTACTTCTAAGGGGTGAAAATTGAGGGTTGAATTTTTCAAGAGTGCCCTAGCTCGAAAACTATCGAAATAAAGGTATTGTTTTTCCACCAATTTTAAACTGTATAGAATTTTTAGAGACCACGCGGAGCTCTGCATGACAAACCGTTCGCTCCCTACGAGAATTTGAAGGTTGGACTTGAAACATCGAATCGAAATGAGGCCTAATCGCCGTTCAAAGTTTAGGAGACCAAAATGCGATCGCTTTAGGTACGTGGTAGGTAGGTAGTATCTGTGGTTGGTAGGTAAACAAATCTATGGTGGTAGTATCTATGGTGGTCGGTACAATGGCAAAACCGAGTTATTTGCAGACGAGTGATCTATATAGAAAGATAATAGACCTTTTTTTGATAATTTGCAGCGTTTTTTTTTCATTTATTAAATATTAGTATTATAACAACTGCCCATCTTAGAAGCCATCTAGTTTATTGACTTTCAGAATTAAACAGTTTGTAGAGTCAACAGCCCAGTTGCTATGCTCTGAAGTAAGTACAGGTAACACAACACTGTGTCGTCCTAGGGTTTGGTCCTATCAGGCCGCCGAACGATGTTCTTTCTTCGAATCGTGAACCCGAATTGTGCGGGTAGGCGTATGGATGGTCCCTAAGAGGGTAGTGCAAGGTACAACTATGCATCGCATCATCTACACAACCAGGTTGTGGATACGAGGAAGCTATGTGCCACATCCACTTGGCAGACGTTCTCAAATTCACAAGTCTCCTCTCCTCGGTGGGATCGAGATACCTCAAAAATACCGTGAATTCCAATATAGTTATGGTTTTTATGAAGAAGTTGGAAGCCAAATGTAGGTAGGTCACCACAAAAATGCTTGAATGCCTTATTAGGTTCGAAATCATCGCTCGTATCGATATTGGTTCTTTGAAGCGCCAAATATGGGAGTCTCTTTGCTTGATATAGACGGAATACCAGTCACTGCATCACCACGCAGGGAATCTGCAGCTTTCGACCGTAGATGGAAACTGCGACACCGAACAGACAGACCCTCTCAGATTGGAGGGAAGTGACGGACCAGGTACCAACAGCGATTTAACGATCTCAGCTTCTGATTAGGTTCGACTTGTTGGTAAGAGTTTATCGCCAGCTAGCGCGTTTATATTGTCTTGCGGGACTGCATCCTGTTATGTGTCACCTTGAAACGACAACACCTTATAAGTCTGGCGACTTGTGTCTTTGCGTGTCGCCGCTTTATTGGGCCGGCCGGATCGTCTAAATGACGTTGCGCTGTACAAAGAACCGGCTGCTGTCAGTTGTAGGAAATAACTTTTCGCGAGGTCCAATAAAATCAACGTATTTAGTGCCACATCTTCATGCACCACTTCAACTTCGATGTGTAGCTGGTGTAGGCAGGGCGACTGGTCATCCTCTCAGGATCCTCTCAATTCATGCACTCCAGTTTCCTTTCATTTTTTCTTCGTTAGATCAAAACTTTTGTAGAAAAATTGAGGTCAATGATTTGGTGTGAAAGACATTGCAAGGAACGTTCTCAGGAGCTGGTTGGACACCTTTTTGAAGACCAAGGTGAATCTGGTTTTCAGTTGGCACCATTGTGTTCGTGCTCGAACCCACCCTAAAACTTGTGCATATCGAGACTAAAAGTGTAAAACCTCGTAAGTCGAGTTAGGTTTGAGTCAAAAATAGTAAGTCACAAGAACCGAAATTTGTTCACAGAAGTCTTGCAAATAGGATTCACGTTCCACCAGCCTGCTAATCTCTCAATCCATAAGAGATATAGAAAAGGGCAGCCCCTGAAACTAGTTATTTTTTTTAGTCCCCTGGAAAATTTCGATTTTCGGACTTGAAGGATTTACACTTTTACTATCGATATGGCTTGGACCATTTCGTTGCTAGGGTATACGGAGTACTATCTGTGCAATATTACACAAGGAGAACGATCTCCCCCCCCCCCCCCTGTCCTGTGTTTTCTTTCAGATGCTTTAGAAGTATCTCCAAAGTTGTGGTATCTGTCGTTGAAACCTAATAGCCCAGAAAAATGTTTAAAAGTTGAAGGCACTATTGTCAATAAGCAGCTCTCAACTATTGAAATTTGCTCTAAAATAATAAACAGTTACCTACTTTGCTTTAACTGAAGAAATCCTGCAAGTTGTCATATTACCCACAAACTGTGAAGTTTTATCAGCTTTTCACTGGAGTTGATATTACATCAAGTAGCAGAGTAATTTGAAAATTTTCCAGACCTCAATAACAAGTACAAACATTAAAAAGTGCTTATTCCCAGTGGTATGAATTTTATCGTTCAACAACAACTAATGTTATTTCGACAAAAATTTGTACAAATTCCCTATTTAATAATTTTTATTTATTTAAAAAAATAATAATAAGTGACATTTTGGTTTGGCAGACCATAGATGAGGTGTTGAATCTGAGGAACAGAAATATTAGTGTACTATTGCTGAAGGAAAAGAACATGATGGTCATTCAAAAATTTGGTCAATAGAATTGTTTTAAATGGGGGAAATATGGTTTTCCCTAGAACATTTTTGAAGACGCTGCAAATTATTACATAACGGATTATTATTTTTCAGTAAAGATCACCTTTGAGGGAAGGAAGGGGGGTGGCTTTTCTTGGTCTGGTCCACAAAAACAACGAGTGGTACCTATTTTAATAAATTTAACAATAATTGCTCATTTAATGATAGATGATCTTCTGGGTGGTTTCATTAGTTTCTAGATATTGAAGAAAATCTCAAATTGATGAAAAATCGTCTTGAAGATTCAGTAATTAGGTAATTAACTATCCTCATTAGGCGAACGGTTTGTCCTACGCTCTGGATGGTGTTAAAAAATTCTTTGAAGTCGTCGCTATTTAAATTAATGGAAAAGTTAATCATTACCTGTAAATTAATTTATTAATACCTGTATATTGAAAGTTTTCGAACTAGGGCTTTTTGAAATTTTTTCCCCCTACTTTTTACCGCTAAGAAGTAACTGACACCAACCAAAACCTTCGGGGCACAACTAGACCCCAAAGGAAGCCGATATACCAAATTTCATCAAAATCAGCCAACGATAACTGGGCAAAGTACTTAAGGACGGAAATTTTTTTATTTCTGGATAGTATGAAACATAACCCTTACAATTTTAGGGGTGGGGGTGGGGGCGGTTGTCGATTCTTTATCTTGCTCGATACCAAAGGTTCAAGTGAAAATTATGAACCAAAATATATCTCGGTAAAAGATTAACGTAAGACGATGAAGTTGGTGGTTTTCTGCTCTACTCCGCATGTACTTTCATCTAAATTTGTTTGTCACACTCGGTTGTATCCATCCTGTATAATCACTAATCATCAATAAGACAGTAGGTGCCTTCCATGGAGTGGTGAGTATGCAGAACAACGGCTGAGTAGACAGAAGAGATCTAATTTGTGGTCCCGTAGTATACTTGAGTACAGCATAGAAAACAACATCTTACGACCTTGATATTGACCGTTGCTCTCAGTTTTACCGGGACACCCGATGGCCCATTAAACGGCCTTTACGACGGTTAACTGCGCCTAGGAAAATACGAAGAAAAAAACCGAAACCTCTTCAAACCGCTCACGCCGGACTGTCTCGGCTGTCTATTAAATATTTATGAAGCGGTCGTGAACAGTATGAACTTATAAGTCATGTCGTTCCTCTTTACCCCGGCAGAAAATCCGTTATAATCTACGACGTACGTGAGGAGATTAGATTCGTCTCGGCTGATATCGGGAGCCACCAGGTAACTCGACTGGCTACACCGTGTTCATTAGGGAAGGTCAGAGCTGAGATGTTACCTCATCCAACAGATCCGAAAGAACATTATTTTTAAATGACCCATTTCGCTAATTTACGGACCGAAACTGTTATAATTCGGAACTGCTGACGATTCATCACTGAGGGCAGCCGTAACTGCGTTATTATGGTAATCCACCAATAATACCTACAGGCAGATGAGACTCCATCACTCCGTGTGATTCCGTTCGGCGGTATCTTTTAGGGTCTTTGAAAAAGGCGAGAAGTTGCTAACCAGGCAGTTTTCAAAAGAGTGGTTCATTGTCGGAATTCGCCAATCTACAAGAATTGTTGAATGGTTGGTGCACCTGACAGGAGCTCTTCTAGTACTTTCTCGCTCGACGCTTCATAATCAAATTGGATTTAAAAACTCTACAATCAATCGATGTGTTTTTCTGAAAAAACCCTTCAAATCACAATTACGAGCGTCTAAACCACACCTACACTATTAGTTCATGTATCCTCCGCTAAGGATAATAAAGCGTTTTTCCTTTGAATCATATGAGATAAGCTTAGTTACCTATTTTGGCAAAGCTTGAGATAATGCGATGCAGGTGATTCAAGGGAAAAATCCTTTACAATCCCCAGCGGAGGATACATGAACTAATTCAAGAGGTGTGATTCAGACGTTTGAATAAAATTTTACTTGCAATGAAATGTCCGGAATTCACGTTTACGTGGCAAGAAACAAGTACTGTTTGCAGATTGAAAGAATGCGGATGGTTTGGTGGGGTGACCATGTGTATTACAATCCCAAAAACATCGTCCTTCTTCTACCTGCCACTCAAGCCAGGAAAAATGAGACCGAGAGTTGGTGACTACCGACCGATGATGAAGTAAAAAGATTGATTTATTACAGGCAAAAAATAAATAAATAAATAAAAAATAAAACAGGTTGGGAAAGTGTTATCAATTAAGAGAATATACATACATTCATTCATTCATTCAAAAATAAAATCACGCTTCCAGTAAAGGATGATGCTTCTTTCAAATTTTAAAGGCGACCGAAGGGTAAACAGAAGGGCAAGTGAACTCACATTCGAGATAAACATTCGTCTTAACAACTGGCAGAGTGGAGGGGGCTCCCTACTTTTTTTTTAATCTTATTTTTTTAATATTCATTTTTTATTTTTTTAAACATTGGGCCTACTAACTAAAACCCCACTCCCTCTGCTTAGGACTCACCCCGGAACCACTTGCACAGTATTACTTAAGGCGCTCTCTACCTTACTATGACTCGAGTTGCTCGACGCCTGGATTACAATGGGGGGGGGGGGGGCCTTGATTTTTTTTTTAGATTTTTAATCGAAAGCAGACTACATTCTGAGAATTCTATGAATTTTCAAAGTTTCGACCGTTTATGACGTCAAGCGCCCCGCTCGCCTGGGCGGGGCCCCCCACCCCACTGTGACGTCATAAACGGTCGAAACTTTAAAAATTCATAGGAAAAGATTTACACACGCTAGAAGGTCACGGTTGGTACCAAAATTCTCAGAATGAGGTCTACCTTAGATTAAAAATAACAACAAACAGTTTTTCCTACCCAGGCACACACCCTATAATTACTGAGGCTCAGCCTTTTCCCAGCCTGACTCAACAGGCTACCCAAGATTTTGGAACAGGTAGTCGTGTATGTTAGCAGGTATAGGTACCCTTCGGGAAATCGGCCAGCTGCATTCTTTCTATCTGCGAACAGTAGGTACCCACATAGGTTTGTAGATTTCCAATCCGACATCAAAATTTGAGGACAAAATTCTTAAGTTTTTTTTCAATATCTTTTTTATTGTTACCATACGATAAGTACAGAACAATCGTCAAATATTTAGTTAGGTTACAATCTAATAATTTAAGGTATATATCATGAAGTAAATAAAAGTCATTTAAGACTGAGAAAAAAATTCAAATATGTGAAACAGGAACTTAGGTGATTGGTCTGTCTAGGAACTAAGGCATGTGTGGAACACATAGGTACACAAAGTACAACATATTTGTAACGAAATACAACAGGAAACAAAAATTGTATCCACATTTGTATTGTACTCCTGCATAAATAAAATTACTTTGAGTATTTCAATTTTCCACATTATCCGTTTTTAGAAGGTCAATCGTTTAGAAGCTGATATCGTCGAGGCTTTTCTTATTAAAGAATTCTTATTAAAGAATTCTTATTATTATTGTCTTATACCTATAGTATTATATATTGTTATTGCCTATATTTCTCTGTATATTCTTATTAAAAAATATTGTTGGAAAATGTAGAAGTTATTGCTGTAACGAGGAACTATACCTTTGCTCATGCGCAGTGGCTACTATCAGTCTGGGGGGATGATTTTCGTGAGGGACCATCTACACGCCAACCCGCAAAATACCCGAAAATTTCATCGAAATCGGATGAGAATTGCAGAAGTTATGGCTGTGGCAAGGATTTCAGGACACACAAACAGACACGGAACCAAAATTGTTCAGGAAGGTCTGAAACGTAAAACGCGAGTGGATATTTTGACTTTGAAGAACTTTTTTTCTCTACCTTGGTAGACTCGGAAGCAAAACGCTTTGTTTTCATTTTTTATGGTTGAAAAAAAAGTTCTCCAAAATGTAAATTTCTACTCGCATTTTACGTTTCAGACCTTCCTGAACAATTTTGGTTCCGTGTCTGTCTGTCTGTGTGTCATCAAATCCTTGCTATAGCCATAACTTCTACAATTCTCATCCGATTTCGATGGAATTTTTGGAGATTATGCGGGTTGGCGTGTAGGCGGTCCCTTATGAAAAGCATCCCCCCGGACTGAGAGCAGCTGCTGCGATTGCGCAAACATGAATCTCCTTGTAACATCCATATCTTCTACATTTTCCATCCGATTTAGATGACATTTTCAGAGATCATGCGAATTGATGTATAGATGGTCCCCTTTCGAAATCGTTCCCTTCCAACAAATTGTAGCCTCTGTGCTCTTATTTTCCTTTCGATTTCAAAGAAATGTGGTGCCAGATTGATATTTTGAGATTAACTAGTATGCATCGGATCATCTATACAATCGGGTTATGGAAAGAGGAAGCTATGTGCCACACCCTCTTGTGTTTTCTCCTAACAAAATATCATCTTCCAGCTCGTTGTTTGTAGTTTCATACCAAACGAAACCACAAATAAAACCTCCTCGTCTTTTCGCCGAACGAGGGCGCCTCTATTATAGAAGATTCGTGAATGAGCTACGAGAGCTTGAATGAACTTAAGTGGGCGGTCGATGGGATGGGTCCACCTATTTAAATTAACATATTTATAGTCGCTCTGTACCTGCTAGACCCTCGCTAACGGGTTCGCTAGACAATACCGACCGTATTTTACCACACGGTGTTTTCTTCATCCGCGCTCGAAATACATGATAACGAGTCGACAATCTCGGAAGGTAGTAATCACTATTAACTCACAACATTGGCTTTTCCCGGCCGAATTTGCATTTCTTCCGAGAGAAAAAAACAACAACGTTCGGAAATCGCCTGAGGTCAACCATCTTCCAGCTCGTGGTTTCAATCTTTCTTCATTAGTGTCCCCTCTTCGTCCACGGCGAGAGCCATAAATAAATTCTTAACCGATAGAAGAAAAATTACGATGCATTTTTACGGCTTGGAGATAATCAGCATATCTGAACGTTCCAGTGACTAACCGGGAGGCCGCACTAAAAGCAGGGTTAATGTATCCCTTTTTAATAGTCACACTCCGAAAAAAAAGGGTTCCGAGGCTTATCTTTTTTCAAGCTGTCAACCGGGGTCAACGCCTGGCTAACAATATTTTGACTGTTCGTAACAAGCCGCTGCCTTTCAAGCCGGACGTTCCTATGCTTTCATCTGATCGTGTAAGACTTCCGTTTAGCATCTCGCTTGGCTCTGGAGCGTAGATGAAACATGGATAATATGAAGTTATTGTCCGATTTCGATGAAATTGTCAGGGATTGTGCGGGTTGGCTTGTAAGCTGAGGGCGCAAGTGTAACTGAGGGCGAGATTGTTGAAATCATCTATGGGTTTAAGAATACTACTTCAAAGGATGTATTTGGTTTATCTGCAAGTTTCCTGAAGAATGTGAAGCACGATATAGCTCCCTTGCTGAGCAGCATGGTGAACAGTATCTTCCTCTCACTGGGCAATGGGGTATTTCAGTCAATTTTTTTTTTCAAAAGAGTATGGCTCAGGAATAACGGTAATTGGGTCTGTTCGTCGAGAAAATGTTTTTGAAAAATCAGAGAAGCTAAGGAAAGTTGAAGATTTGAATGGTATGATGTAGCTAGCCAAAACTCTTTGAAAAAAGTATCCATGCACAGAGAAGAGATGAAACCCATGGAGAATATCTTGGATACTACAAAATAGGTACCTACTACTCACATTTATGGCACACATGCCTTTTTTTCAAACGTGTGATCTCTTTAATTAATTTTTCTACCACATGTTATAGTATCATTGGGCTAAAAGTTGGATTATATGGGTTTGCAAGGGTGCTGAATCTAAATTTGAGGTCAAAAACCTGAATTTCCGACCCAACGAAATCCCCATTCCCCTAAGGAGTTGAAAATGAGCAAATTAACCCCTGTTCCGAAGGTTGAAAAAATGCTGGGTCCGTAGATGAGTTCTGACCTATAGCTCAGGTCCCACTTCTGGGTAAGGTAGTAGAAGCTACTATGGCGAAGAGGCTGAGACATTTCTGAGAGTTTTCATCTTCTTAGTGAGTGTCGACGTGGGTTCCGCCAGGGTAAGTCATCTGTGAGTATGCTCGCCGAACTTCTGGAGTACATCACAAATGGACTTGAAAAGGTTTTTTCGATAAAAGCATGTATGACCGATCTTAGTAAGGCTTTTGATCTAGTTCCACACACCATTTTAATAGGAAAAATGGAACACTATGGAGTTCGAGGTACCTCCTTGATGTTGTTGAAATCCTACCTTTCAGATCGTAGACAGAGGGTGATCATGGATGGAGATGGTTCCACCGCGTTCGAATTCGTTACGGAATTAAAACTGCCATAACTCCTGTTACTTACCAAGTAAATTCAAATTTAAGGATATCGTTGGAAAAGGCGTTAAATTTCCAAGCTACCAAGTGTAAAACCACAATCTTTTAGCAATACACCATTCCTAAAAAAAATCAAGGCAAATAGCAAACTTCAAATCTTTTTCGAAATATGACTCTTTTTACATCGAATTTTCACTATGAATCCCGGGCTATTTCGATGAGTACTCTTCGAGAAAAACATGCCCAGATTGTCAGCTTTCCAACGGTATGTTTATTTTTCTTTTTAAATTTAAATTGGAAGAGTAAATCAAGTTTGAATGCCAAAAAACGTGTGTTTTACAAGAAAATCCATTGTTTTGAGCGGTTTATGGTCCCCCTCGATCTCAAGATGGCTTGACGATGTTGGTATCAGTTACAGTGTAATTTTTCACGCTGAATCCAATGGTGATATTTCCGAATGATTCTGAAAGCTAAAAAGTGGATTTGTCGAAGAAAATCTTCGATTTTCGTACATGAAATAAGCATCATTTCTAGATATGGTAGTGAGCATAAAATAACACCTTTCTACTCCATAAAAACATTAATCAGCTTGAAAGTTGATGTTTTTATTGAGTAGAAATGCAAGAAATAATGCGTTTGGTATTGTCAAAATATGAAGGCTTTCCTCGAAAAATCCACTTTCTAGCAGTCAGAATTATTCGTAAGTATCACCATTGGATTCAGCATAAAAAATCACGTAGGAAATGATACCAAACTCGTCAAGTCATCTTGAGATCGAACACCGCCTAAAACACTGGATTTTCTTGTAAAACACACGTTTTCTTGCATTCGAACTTGATTTACTCCTCCAATATGGATTTTAAAAAGAAAAAAAGACAAACCGTTGGAAAGCTGACAATCTGGGCATGTTTTCCCAAAGAGTACCCATCGAAATAGCCCGGAATTCATAGTGAAAACTCGATGTGAAAAGAGTCATATTTCGAAAAAAATTTGAAGTTTGCTATTTGCCTTGATTTTTTAGAAATGGTTTATAGCTGAAAAATTTTGGTTTTACACTGGGTAGCTTGTAAATTTAACGCTCTTTCCAACGATATCCTCGAATTTGAATTTACTTGGTAAATAACAGGAGATATGACAGTTTTAATGAAGTAAGGTAGAAAACGCGAAAAAAACTTTGAAGCGAGAAGATAGGCATTTTGAGAGGGTTAAGAAAAAATTGCTAGGATACATTTTTTGTTGGAAATACCTTGTAGAATCGATCCCTGAAGTTATGTCCATCTTAAGTGTAGACACCCTGTACAATGGGGTTCTGATAGGAGGTAAAACAGTAAACTATTCGATCGGAGTTTTTATTTATTTTTGGTTTTGTTCACAGGAAAACCACATTGTTTCTTATCGTGCAGAAGGGCAAATCTTACAAATCCTAATGAAAAAATCACATTTGTGTATCACAAATTAATCCTAAGTATTTTGTACCTCATTTCAAATTTCGTGATCGCTTCAAATAAAGAAGAAAATTGTTTCTCCACTTTAAAAAGAGCACTTTATTATACTCGCTCTTCAGCCTTCCAGGGAAGATATGCAATCATTCTTCCAGTTAGTATTGTTTCTTTGATTTTCGTCAATTTGTACTATTCACAAGCGAAAGGGGACACGGAGGGCCAGATGAAAGTTCAAGGAGATCGCGAAATCGAACGGACGGCATTTTTTTCACGTTTTCAGCGGCCTAATGACGTACATTTTCATTTTTCACATTTAAAAGCGTCGGTAGGAGAAGTTTGATGCGTGGAAGAAGGAAAATTCTCAATTCATTACTTCTTCCGTAGTTGAATGATTCATCGCTGGCTTCGAGAACGGTATGATAGGAACAAGTGAAAGAGAAATCACGGGCAAAAAAGGACCAACTGAAAGCCCTTGGCAGGCTGCACGATTTCCTGCCTGGAGGGCTGAGGGGGACACCCTCGCCCCAGATGTCGCTCCACCTGCTGACGAACGGTAAGTTGCCCCGGCAGGACTGCGGCCTCACAAGTCCCCATCAGGGGGGGCTGAGGAACGTTTGTTTCAAGTTTTTTCCTCGCCCAGGGCTGAAAACTCGCTCCTCTGATCCCTTCCTGGATCTGCCCGCTAGACGTCGCGATCGGCGGGGGTCAATGTCACCTGTTTAACCCTCCGCGGCCCTCACCTGCAGTCACCGGACTTGTCAATCAAGTGCAGTCAGTGCCTTTCGACCTAGCTGCTCCACAGACTGCTAACTGAACTGAATACAATCACGATTTTGTCGAGTCACGTGGAGTCATTAATAAGGTGCCTCTGTACTATTAACGAATGATTGAAAATAATGAAGCTACTTCAATAACCTCGGAGGAATGGGGAATTTGCCTCACATTTTTTTTCCGAATGAGGTTTTATTTTTATGGAATAAAACCATAGTGAGCTGCTCGAAAACGCATCCAAAAAATTTAGAGAATTTAAGGAAGATGGAAATTTTAAATGTGGTGGCAATGTGTAAGAGGCAGCCATGTTTGAAACGTAACGGATATTCTACCAATCTGACTTCAAAGGAGGTTCTGTGGCGCTTACCACAGAAGCGGAACATACACGAACTTTTAGCTTACGAGTAGTGCGCACAAGAGTGCGCCGCGAGCTGGCAGGAAGAACCCAGACACAAAAGTGACCAAAAGAAACCATATTACTCACTTTTTTACAATACGATTCTACCTACTAGTTTATCAAGCATTATTAGTCTTCATCTTCTCTTATTTAGTTTCAAGATTTGAATCACATCATTCGAGTAGCCATTTCACTGGATCGTTTCGTGTGGCGGTGCTAGAACTCTGTCTGTTGTCGGAGTTGTTTTCGCATCGTTTTTTTTCTCGTATGACGTCAACAATATTCCTCGATTTTCGCGGTGTTTTGTAACAGAGGCTTCACTTGTTTAGTCAAATTCTCCTACGGTAATTTTTTCCCCTTGGTTATTCCTAGTGTTAAACGTTATTCTAGGGCCCTATTATAGGATTTGACTTGAAATTCCAGAACCTAAAATTGTGGCAAATTCCCCATTTTAGGTACGAAAATGGGATTTTGGGTTTATTATTTTCAATAATAATCCTTTGTCACCGTCTAAGAAAAACATTTTAGCCTCCCTAAAAATTTCTTGGTTTACGTTTCAGGGTAGAATCCAAAAATCGGATAAAAATTTTGTCACCCATCCACCGTATGCGGCACTTAGCATTGACCGATTTTGATGAAATTTGGTATGTAGGCTCCATTTGGGGTCTAGTTGTGCCCCGAAGCTTTTGGTTGATGTAGATCACTTCTAAGGGTTGAAATATAAGGGGGTGAAATTTTCAAAACGCCCTAGCTCAAAACTTTGATAGTTAGGTATTGTTTTTTCAGCAATTCGAAATTGAATTGAATGAGACCACCCAGACTTATGCGAACTCGAGGGTTGGACTTGATAAATCAGAAACACGAGTATGACGAGTTTATCTCTTCCAAATAAACTTGATTCTGAAGTAGATAGGTAGAACCTGTTGTTGGTAGGTAGTAGCAATGGAAAACCTGTGTTCCATGCAGGCAAGTGATCTAAAAAATAATAAACTTGTTTCTAATAATTTGCAGCGTTTTTTCAACGGAATCAGAGCTCTTGCTAAGACGATATGAGGGGTTCGTCGATGGGTGGGGCCGCAGTGGACAGCGAGGACTCCCGAAACACCTCAGATCGTCAGCTGGACCGAAGATTCCGTTGAAAAAACTCACGTTCAAACACAAATGTCTGTGATAAGCCCCACTTTCAAAATTAAAACGATTTGACCGTAGGAAAGCTGAGATTTTGGCGCATCTATTAGGCCTACAGGCAAATTTTTTTACATTACAGAACCTACGAGCGTTAGGAAAAAGTTAAGATTTCCAAGATTTGACTAATTTTTCATTTCAAGTCCAATTTTCACGTGTTTTTTTCGATTTAAAAAATCAAGGAGATAGGACTTCTTACGCTCTTCTCAACAGTGTAATCAGTCTTGAATTCGGGGAGTTATAGCCGTTTTACTGAGATGAGGTCAAAAAAACGTCTGCCAAGTGGGTGTGGCACATAGCTTCCTCGTATCCATAACCCGATTATATAGATGATCCGATGCATAGTAGTTAATCTGAAAACACCAATCTCTAAGTACCTTCCACTACCCTCATAGGGGACCATCTACACGCTAATCTGGACAATCCTAGAAAATTTCATCAAATTCGGATGAAAAATGTAAATGGTATGGCTGTTACAAGGATTTTACGTATGCGCATGCTAAGAGGCTTCTATGAATATTAAGGCCTTGATTTTCATTGGAGACCATCTACAACCTAATCAGCGTAATCCCTGAAAAGTTCATCGAAATCGGGTAGAAAATGTAGAAGTTATGGCCGTTTCAAGGAATTCACGTTTGCGCATGCGCAGTCGCTTCTATCAGTTCGATGATGATGATTTTCATACGGGACCGTCTACACACCAACCCGCACAATCCCTGAAAATTTCATTGAAATCGGACGGAAAATGTAGAAGTTATGGCCGTTACAAGGAATTCACGTTTGCGCATGCGCAGTCGCTTCTATCAATCCGGGGATGATGATTTTCATAGGGGACCGTCTACACACCAACTCGCACAATCCCTGAAAATTTCATTGAAATCGGACGGAGAATGTAGAAGTTATGGCCGTTTCAAGGAATTCACGTTTGCGCATGCGCAGTCGCTTCTATCAGTTCGGGGATGATGATTTTCATAGGGGACCGTCTACACACCAACCCGCACAATCCCTGAAAATTTCATTGAAATCGGACAATAACTTCGTATAGTTATGCGCGTTACAAGGAAATCATGACAGACACACAGACAGACAGACAGACAGACAGACAGACACACAGACACACAGACACACAGACACACAGACACTGAACCAAAATTGTTCAGAAAGGTCTAAAACGCAAAACGCGAGTGAAAATTTTTATTTTGGAGAACTTTTTTTTTTCGTCCTTGAAAAGTGAAAACAAAGCTTCCGCTACCTTGGTAGACTCGGAAGCAACACGAAATATCTACAATGTGTAAAACTTTAAAACGAAGTCTCTAAAAAATTATTAACAGGCATTTTTCGCTGGAAATGAGCTTTGTAATCGATTCCTGGCGTGTGACCGTCACACAATGAAACACCCTGTATGTGTACTAGGTACTTAGTAGTAGGTAGCGATGTAACCAAAATACATTGAACAACCTTTCCCTCTAGAAATGTTTTATGGGAATAATTAAAAATTTGTCAAACCTAAAATTTTAAAGGCTATTACATCAAATTGGTTTTCTCTGAATATCCGCGAAAAGTTGAATTTCTGATGATGAGTTGATTGCTAAGAGAAAAATTTTGAAGAAAAACTCTGACAATTATTATTATTATTGTTTTCCTGTGTAGATCACTCGCCATTTCCTCTACCTACCAATCATATTTTTGCTTCACAATCAAGTACATTTTGACGAAATAAACTCTTTACACTCAATTAGAAGAAATAGGGAGTTGTGGGTGCCTTCTTTAGGAAATTTGATTACTGGTTGCTGAGGACATGTCGAAGAAGCGAACAGCGATCGCATTTTGGTCAGCTAAAATTTGAACGGAGATTAGGCCTCTTTTGCCATTATCGTGTTTCTGATTTATCGTAAGACCTAGTTTAGTATGAGATTTTCATAGGGAGCCATTGGTCGTACAGAGCTCAAAAATTTTTGAGCTAGGGCGTTTTGGAAATGTCAGCCTTTATTTTCAACCCTTAGAAGTGACTGACATCAGCCAAGAGCTTCGGGGCACATCTAGACCCCAAATGGAGCTATATAACAAATTTCAACAAAATCGGTCCATGGTAACTAAGGAAGTGCTGCGTACGGCGGACGGACTGCAACATTTTTATTCGATTTTCGGATTCTACCTACCTTGAAACGTAAACCAACAAATTTTGAGCGGGGGTTAAATTTTTTTCTGTGGTCAATTCCAAAGGTTCACTATTGAAAATCAAGTTCAACACCAGAGGATGTTGTCAGCAGGATGCTGGAAGGCGAAAGCATCCTGACAAGGAAGATACTATTAGAACGAGAAAGAGGGATGAGGGAGCATCTGGTTCGCCCCAGAACTCGCCCCATGGCTCAGCCCGAAAGTAATGTGTTAAACGGTTCCGGGCTGAGTTCCAACGTCGGAGTAAAGGATGTGTTTTTTTAGTGGGTTTGAACCCCACATAACCGGAAGTCGCGGATCCTTCCAGGTAGGTATCTTACGAGATCCAACTCCACCTATGGATCTTGAAGATTTTCTCACCTGCCAGCCGAAAAACAAAACATTGAAAATAAAAACCAAAAGTCGTGAGAGATCAGTTATATTAAGTACAGTAGGAGGGAAAATGCAGTAGAACAATAATTTACCAGTCTTGTACAATAATGTCGTATTAAACACAACACAAGCCGTCCGATCCTTTACTTTATTTCTGGTAGCAGTTCATTCAGGGATTCCGAAGTTAATCCCCGACAATATTCAACCGCAATACAAATCACAGTTTTACCTTTCCAATACCGCAGGAGTCATAACAGAAGATGAGCTGCCGGCTTTGGGTGTAAAGTACATGATCTACTTAGGTGATGGAAGAAACAGAGGAGACTTCTCGGAGGGAGAGTAGAAAATATTGAATGGGTCGACGTACCAAGGGTGGACGGTTAAATTTAAGTTTATTATTTCCAATACTGAATCCAGCAAGAAAACAAAATTTTATATATTTTGTTTTTAAAAAGCATGAAACATTGCTCAATGAGATTGGATGAAATAATACTGAGGTTGGAGCAAAGTGTCCTATCAACTGTTGAGAGTCAATTTATCGGTGTTTGATATCTAATTTGATACTTTTTAACAATATTATTAAAGTCAACATAATCTTCACAGTCGTGTTGCTGTATAATGAAATATAAAGCAAGCGACATGATCGATTATTTAAGTGCTATTTTGGTTTGCGCAACTATAAAATATACTGTTCAATAAAAAAGCGATTTTTGTTGGATTTTTGGATGTGTTTCATGTAGGTTCTCGATAATGGTGATAATTTGGATGGTAGAACACAAATTCTTGCTCCAAGTGCGACAAAAAAGCTTTTCTGAACTGCGCTAATTAGGCATTGTAACCCCCCCCCCCCTCCCCCCTGAAACATTGCTCCAATGTTTAACAGAAAATATAAAAATAATAAAATAGTTAATGAATAGATAAAAAATGGAGCCAGCGAAAGATTGATTCGTTAGGTTTGGAAGAGTTCATAGTATATAATATATACTATGAACTCTACCAAACCTAACGAATCAACCTTTCATATCAACATAATAACATAATCAACATATTATGTTTAGTCGTGGACGCAAAGTGCACAGTGATAATAGTCAGTTATTACATTCCTTTAATGGGAAATAAATCAAAACAAATACGGGGACCAAAAAATCGAGGGGATACGTGATAAAAGGACAGGGAACGAGGAAGAAAATGGAAAGAAAAGAAGAAAAAAATGAAAGCTCCAAGGCATATAGGCAGCGGAGGCCGGCCGAGGCAGCTCCCACCCACCATGGCGGCTCCCAGATCTATGCCCATACTGGGCAACAGCCAAATTTCCAATGTGCCAACGACACGTTCGGAAAACCACCTACGAGTAGGGTCAGGGTTTGGGGGCAATAAACAATAGATAAACTACTCAAATAAAAACAATAATAATTATACATTGTATAATTATTATACACATTCGAAACGAATCCAGTCCTTCGGACCAAGCCTAACGTCGGGTAGGAAATCTGAGCAAATCGTATCCCTTCATGCATTTATATTATTGTAAAAGTGTACAAAATGGCGCCATGTAAACAAATATCTATCCATCTATCTATCTACCCTGATATCACATCATGATTACTTCTATCACGAGAAATATGACATTAATAACTAAATAATGCAGCTTCGTCCGTCACAAAATGTGATATTTCAGCTGAGCGATTTCAGCACTTTAGGTAATTTATAATGAAACAACTTCAGGGTACCCAACGAACATCTCCCATAAATACCAGATTTGAAGAGATCCAAAATGCAGATGAAAAACGTTTGAGACTCGGAATGGTATTTCAAGGCGGTTGCAGGATCTGATAGGAGAAAGACGTCCGCGAATGGAGATACACATCTTTCCCACCTATGTCTTCAGTAGCGCTAGTATCGCTCAGGAGACATCTTTTTCTCTCTATTAGTCCTCCGAGTCTCTTGTTTTACGCCTTCGACCGTATCTAAGTACAATAAATGACTTTTGCTCAAGGGGATCTTTTAGAGTCATTAAAATATTTCTCCGCGACGTCGTTTACGTTCTCCAACAGTTCTTGGCGAGAACGTCGTCATATAACGAATGAATAGGAAATCCAAAGCATGAGAAGCTCGGCAAATCATTTTGCAAACGTACGGATCGTTTAGTGTGAATTATTTGGCCGGGGCCCTAACATACGCGGTTGTTTCACATTCAGTTACTGTATTGCACCACAACCTCTTGTATTTGCTCTTTCATCAAAGTCTAGAATCAAAGGATTTATTTTAGCATGGAACATGCTTTATCCTTGAACTAACTACCCAAAAAGTGTCACGTGAGATGGAGGGTCACGCTGGGGTCCACCCCATCACTACTTCGCCGAAAAGCGCGGCTGAAGCATGTTCCATGTTTCGTGAATTTTAGCCAAAGGCTATAAGCCAAGTTTCTTAGTACAGATCATTCGTATTACGAGTACATTATTTCCAATGGGCACTACAGCTCCCCCGGTACTCAAGGAAAACGACATGGAAACATTCAGGTTGGTGCAGAAATGATGGACTTGACCAAAACATTATTTAAACCAATGGTTTCCTTAGTTAGGAAACATGAACACGATATGGAATTCTTCATGTTTCTTATAGCTTCTCCAAAATATGTGCTGCAACTCCTGCAGTTCGGATCGCCATTGAATTCCTCAAAAATAATCTCAGGTAGCCTCTCATCTCATGGAATAATATTACAATGATAACAACTTTTCAGAAATATATTCGCAACAACCTTTTTTCTACACACCAAATCACCAATTAACAATTAACAGCAATAAATCTCAACCCAAAACCACTACTGAGTTGAAGAGGAAGAGAGAAGAGTTATAGTGAGAGGAGGAGCTGTACTGCATAAGCAGTCCCCCCTCTTCCGCTATTTTCTCAAGTCTCAGGCAGCCTCTCATCTCATGGAATAAGATATTAAGTGAGTGAGTTGAAGATTTATTGAAGAGAATTTAGAGAGAAGAGCAGCTATAGCTTGTGAATTCCTGTGTACCGTCAATAGGACAAATAATATGCCACCAATGAGCACATTAGTTCGCATTGCACCTGCCCTTCAATTTCTCAGGTTTCCTACATAAAATATCTGGGAGTAAACATTGACCAAACTCTATCATGGGATGAACATATAACAATTATAAATTCAAAACTATGCAAATTAATTCCTGTTTGCTTATAAATACTTAATTTCCTTCTATTCGAAATTGAAAAGATTATTTTACAACGCAGTTATGCATTCCCATTTGGTATATGGAGTGGTTTCTTGGGGTTCGGGGTTTCAATCTAAGTTCAACTATTTAATATCAACGCAAAAATTTTTGATTAAAATTACTAATTAATTAAATTTTGACTAAAATTAATACTCAAACATATTGTTTAGTAATGCATGCATTCCAGGGGACGTCCCATTGGATAAGCATTAGATCAGTTCAACCAGTTGTTAAGTGATAAAACTGTTTCACTCAATGTAATTTATTTATTACTTTAGGCCAGAAATACTGACCCCTCCCCCACCACCCTTATCCACCTTAACATTTCTAGCGGCATGGGAATCACGAATCTGAAGAGCATTTTAAAATTCATGATCTACGACACCCAACATGCGAATTCGAGTTCACCCCCCCCCCCCCCACCAATGGTGCCAGTCTGGCACCATAGCGGAAATACGTCGTAACATTGAACTTTCATCTGATAGTTTTGGTAGGCAGTCCGTCGAAGTTCACATCCGTATTCAAGGTGAAACAAAAAAAAAAAAAAAAAAAAAAAAAAAAAAAAAAAAAAAAAAAAAAAAAAAAAAAAAAAAAAAAAAAAAAAAAAAAAAAAAAAAAAAAAAAAAAAAAACACGAAATAAGCGGTTTATGGCATCATGGCACCATGTCCTGGCACCATGGTGTCACCACTATTAGTTCCATGGTGGTAGAGAGAATAATTCATGAAAATCCGGAGGTATAATGAGAATTTTTCCTCAATTTCAAAGCTTGGGTACAATTAGTAAGCAGTAAAGGAACCGAAATATTGAAAAATCGGATATTTTGTGAATATTATCCCCCCACTCGCCCCCTCCCCTTGCGAATTTTGGTACTCTGGTAAAATCATGTACAACTCGGAAGTTATTTGAGTCAAACAAAAAAAGAAACACGCAAATCGGTTGGAAATTGAGGCCTGGGCAGAGTTTACAAAATTATGCACGCAAACGCACGTTTTTTAAGCATTAACCCCCCCTTTCCCCCTCTTAAAAAGCAAAATCCGAAATTCCGGCGCCGTAGTGCACAACTAGATAGTATTCCGCGTCAAACGAAAAAAGAACCACGAAAATCGTTTGAGAACTAAGGCCTGGGCAGAGTACACAAGATTATGCCCAAAAACGCACGTTTTTCGAGCATTAACCCCCCCTTTCACCCCCTTAAAAGGCAAAATTCGAAATTCCGGCGACGTAGTGCACAACTAGATAGTTTTCCGCGTCGAACAAAAAAGAACCAGGAAAATTGGTTGAGAACTAAGGCCTGTGCAGAGTACACAAGATTTTGTTACACACACACACACACACACACACACACAGACATACACCTATGGTTTTTTTCGCGGATTTGGATTCAGAATGGTCTAAAACGGATTACTGTGTGGTTATTTTTTTTTCTGTTGAGTGTTGTCCAACTTCACCCCAGATCGATCGCATAAGGACGCCCAAGTCTTACTGTGGGACGTCCTAAAAAACCGGTCAGAACCTCCTTCTCAGTGATTTTCAGAGATGTTAAAGTTTTAGACCTGAATAAAGTTGCTCTGAAATCGACATTGATTTTCACATATAATGAGTACTGTCGTGGTAAAATTCCTAGGAATATGAATGTTACTAGGGCTGCTGACAAAATTACTTTGTTGACTTTCTAAGAGAAATATCGTTGTTGGTCAAAAATTGTACTCATACTGGGGAGGGTTGCGCTTCAACACCCTCCAAAATACCTAAATAGAAAAACAAAAGCCCCCTCTGGTTTTTTTAAATAAATTACTTACTAAATACTTTACTTGGCTCTTGGAAACTTCTTGATTGATCGAATCAAGCAAGTGATTCATAATTTGAATTGTCTTATTGGTATTATATCTTCTTTTTGTTTTGCTTTGCCTTGTCTTTTGATAGCCTTATTGAGAAATGTTTGTGAAATTTTTTATTAATAGTAGTATCACAGTCATACGGTAGGATATTTATTTCTCCCTCATTTACTTTCATTGCAGCTGATTTCGATCAATTTTGTAATACCTATAATGTAATAGAATGAATAGAAAATAAGCACTCCGACCTTCAGTACAAGTTTTCTTAAAGGGGGTCGTAGCATTTACGTCTTTAAATAGGTAGGTATTGAATAAGCCTATTGAATGCCTATTGAATGTTGTAGGTATACATCATAAAATAACAATTTAACTCAATAACAACTAATAAAAATTGTAAAATAAAATAAATTTAACATAGCCATACCACCATAGTTTTCTCATTCTATATGATTAATACCACTTATAAAATAAATGTACTTATATTTTTTTTTAAATCCCTTTTCAGATCCAGAATAGCCTCCTAGAAGAGTGGAAAGAGAATGAGTGGATAAACCGATTGGTGAGCTTCGTTGAGTGATTGGGTAGATCATTCTGTCTAGTTGGTGATTTGTAGTGAGCCAACTCACTTCAGAAGTTTCTAGGTCTCATCCCTGAACTAGGAAGCGTATTTATTCAACAGACTTCAATACTCAATAATATTGACAGACCTCGTAGAAGTATTATCAACGAATAGGTACTACTTGAGTGGCCTGAGAGAAAAACCGAGCCGAAGACGGTTCTTCGAGCCTCCGATCTGGGAAATGTGATACGCAGTTGTGATCAATAAAAGGGCTGGCAGCTGACATAATCAAGCCCCTGTATTAAAGGTTGTCTGCTCTACGAAAGAACATCGAGATAAAAGTGAGACAAATAGATTACTCGACTTCACCGCCGCCACAGCATACAAACCTTCGGTACAATGGGCGACTCATATTCTCATGGAAATCAGATTGATGAGGTACTTGTACGTTGTACTGGCTTCAAAACTCGAGTAATTTGAACTTGAATCTCCGACCGAAGCCCGGGATATGAAACAGACCTTCAGATGGAGGTTGTGTTGACCAAATACGTCACACATGGTTTTGGTATAACTTTGACGTCGATATTTCATTCTGATGGTGAGAGAGTGCGCTGGATTGTATTTTGAATGTTTCACTCCTTTTTCTTACTGAAGTTGTTACCCAATCTAGAAATTATACGTCCCTCATTGGAAAAACTAAATTATATTATTGATTAAGTTTGAACCATTCATGGTTTTCAACGGAATGAGTTTTCAACTCCACATGTTGATCACTTGGATTTACGATAAACAAGCGTATATTATTGTAGAGTGAATCAACAATACTCCACTTCAAGCTTCGTTGTGGAAAACACCCAAACTTGCCCTAATCTTCATTTGTCTAGGTCCTGATAACACTTTCGTGAGGATGTCAGCAGGCATCTCCTGCGTTGGGAACGTTACTGTTCAGCTTGTGTTACATCTTAGTAGTCTTGTGTTACAACTTAGGCTTCTTAGTAGTCTGTTCCGCCAAATGGCTTCATTCGTGGATTCTGCGATGTACTCAGCCTCAGTGCTGGATAGAGCCAGTTTCCGAGCATAAATACTATTGTATAGTGGACCAACAATAGACCATGTATCATGCTTTGCAGAATGCGCAGTGGGAAGCCCTCAAGCGGTGTATGCAACGTATACAAAGTCATTACAGAGAGAATGGGCCTACCTACAAAGGGTTGTCCATGGCTGCGAAACCGAGTTCCTCCCATTAAAAATTGCCATCCGTCAGAAGCTGATCCCTGCAATAACTGGCCACAATGTCAACGACGACGAACAAGACTTGTTCTCCCTTCCAGTGAAACTCGGAGGGCTTGCAATCGAAGACCCAGTGGCATCAGCACAACATGCATACGAGACGTCAAAAGCAGCATCACTGATACTGACCTCGAGCATAGCCACAGGTACTCCTTTCGACTCCACTCAACATGAAGAACATCTCTCAGAAGAGCTCAAGACAAGAAAAACGGAGAAAAAAGAAAGAGAGCTAGCGAGAAGAGATTCCATCATCGGTACACTCCCAATGTTTGCAAAGCGAAAGCTGAACAGAATAGTCGAAGGTAACGCATCCCAGTGGCTCACCGTGCTCCCTCTAAAATCTGACGGGTTTGATCTCTCCGCTCAGCAGTTCAGAGACGCACTCCATCACAGATATGGTTGGGAAATCGAAGGGCTCCCCATGAATTGCGATGGATGTGGGAGTGCGATGAGTGTGACCCATGCGCTTAACTGCAAAAAAGGAGGCCTAGTGAAGCAGGGTCATGACGCCGTTCGAGACGAATGTGCAAGCATGGCAGCCCTGGCTTGGCGGGGAGTGATGCTGGAGCCAGTCCTGCAAGAAGAAATAGGAGGGATGCCTGGACTTGTGGCAGACTTCAAAGCTCACGGGGTCTGGGACAGGGAGAGGGTTGCGTTTTTTGACAACCGCATAATAAATGCTGACGCCCCCTCTTACCTGTCTCAAGACTGGAGCTCAATCGCTGACACTGCTGCCAGAGAGAAGCATCGGAAGTACGATGGAGCGGCAGAAGACCATCGAGGCTCATTCTCCCCTCTAGTTAGCTCTTGTGAGGGAGTGCTTCACAGGGAATTCGACCAATTCCTTCACAGGTTGGCGTCAACCCTATCTGAAAAGTGGGCCAAGCCCAGATCACAAGTGATGGGATGGGTCCGAACGAGAGTCCAATTCGCTCTTATAAGGGCAGTGAACTTGAGAATGCGGGGTTCAAGGATGAAAGTGAGGGGACTAAACCAGGTCTCCAGTTCACCAGGTCTCGGGCTTGAAGATGGAGCCCCCCTGCCACTACTCCGTGACTAGAAACAACCTTGACCACCTACACTTCACCTACCTCGATGATCAAAATTCTCCTTTCTCTCATCCTACAAACGGAAATTCCCTCAAGAGAAAAAAAAACTACACCAACAACAGCCACAGGATCGCATCATGTAGCGAAACATCGTTCGCTCCCCAAATTTATAATAAAAATGTCTGAAGTTAAAAAAAAAAAAAAAAAAAAAAAAAAAAAAAAAAAAAAAAAAAAAAAAAAAAAAAAAAAAAAAAAAAAAAAAAATAGACAATCCGAATTGTTTCAAGACCAACAAAAACGTCTCAAACGTATTTTGTACGACCTCAAATTTATTTTCAATCTACTTTAGCTCACTCTCATTAGTTGCTGTGATGGATGGTTTGAATTGGTGTAAGAAAACGCAGAGTCCGTACCTAGCGGTCTTCGAGAGACTACTCTCAAATAACACAAAATTTACCTTCAAACCATCCAGTCAATAGTAATTTGTATTGATTGAATTTTGCGAATTTGTATTAACCCGTATTATTCTTATTCTATCTCTAGTAGTTTGGTGATCTGCGACTGTATGCATGCGCTGCAGTACGTGATATACACTCAAGTTTCTCAATATGGACGTATTATTTGAAGGTTATCATTATTGTAACCATAGTAACGAAGGCTGGTATACAAAATGAGAAGATAATAAAATATTGAGTTTTGGTGTCATGTTCTAAATAATGTCGCGTTTATACATTTATTTTATCACATTATTAAATAAGTAGATTCGAGTATGGGGTGACCCTCATACATACCTACTATTTGGCTATAGTTTTTCGTTCTTTAAAAATAAGTGTAGCAGGTATTACAGGTATGAATTTTTATATTCCAATTTTTTTAATAACTTGGATTTTTCAGGATTCGTAATTGAATTCTCAGTAATTTATGAATGACTAATTCAGAGTTCCGGAGTAAAGAAAAGGTGATGTTTGGGATGACAGCTGAAAGACGCATATTTTCAACCATCTCTAGGGTCTAAACCGTTCGCCAAACTAAATTTTTTTTCTTTAAACATAAAAAAATAAAACTCGGTCATCATCGTCAGTGCTCGTGCGACCTCGGTTTCCGCATGTTTTTCGAATTGCTGTGAATTATGTTTCCTTCAAAATAAATGTATTATTGTTCAACAACAGATTTTTGAAAGTTGATTTCTTTCAAAGGCATACTGAAGCTTCTAGTGTTGCCTGTGCAAGCATATCCCAACCCATACGATCTCTAAGAACTATCACAAAAACCAAGGAGAATAGCTGGGGAAATCGCTGAATCTTGACAAAGGTGTTCACTCTCTTCTCGTTAATTGAAAAAAAAACTTGAAAAGTTGTATCTAAATTTGAAATTTTAAAGGATTTTGAAAATTCATTAGTGCACGGCCCTAGGGAATTGAAAAAAAAATTGCCGGTTGAAGTTTATTTTAATTGCGCTGGAATCATCAGAATCAAACAATAATTGCCAGAGAAAAAGTAAAGTCATTGAACAAAACTATGAAGTAAAAAACGCTTGCATACGAGTCTGCAACGCATTGGGACATTTTCATGTCTTTACCTATTGCTTTTTACCTCACTACAGGATTTTATAACCCACCCTCCGTTGTTGTCAGAATGTGAAACGAATCATTAACATAATAACTATCTATAGCTATTTGTTGTATTTTTCAAACCTCACAATGCGTTGCTGTTGTCTACTCTACTTAGCTTTTATCTCACTGGCTGTTTACCGAAATTATTGAACATCACATGTACCATGTAAAGAGGTAGGTACTACGAAAGAGTGTAGATATATTATGTTACAAATTGACACAATTATTAATATTAAGAGGTAGGTACCTAATTTCAATAAAATAGACGATTCCCGATTAATTATCTTCTACACTGACGATCATTAGTTTGTAAACAAAATATGAGAACAGTTATGCCCATAGCTCCGCTATTCGTATAGTCAATATGTATGGAGAACATGAAAATGTTCGTTAAATCGAGAGCTTTCCAACGAGTGGTGAACGATTTTTGTGGGTTAAAAAGTGTAGAAAGGGAACAAACCTAACAACGGGGTCGTTGTAAGCGGAAATCATTATAAAGGCACTGTAACACAATTTCGTTACACAATTTCGTGACAGTTTTTTGTGCTATGTGCCAGGGCAAAGACATGAAAATGTCAAAAACGTACGAAATGAAATTTATTGCAAATTTGACGTTATGCTTGTAATAGTCTACTACCAAAAGTTGGTCGTTTTTGAGTTATAGGCAAAATAAAACTACCAAAAAATCACTTTTATCGCATTTTTGCATTTTTTCAACGTTCCGTCTCAAAATTTTCGGCAGATTCGCAAAATCTTCTGAGCGTGGAGATTTTCCAGTTTTCCAAGTTTTTGTGTTTCAAGTTTGTTTTTGTTTTCCAAGTTTTTCGTTTTCTTTTCCAAGTTTTCGTTTTTTTCTCACCTTCATACCAATTTTGGTTCATTATTTTCAATAATGAACCTTTGGAATCGACCAAGAATTTTTTTTTTAACACCCCCTCAAAATTTGATGGTTTACGTTTCAAGATACGTAGAATCCAAAAATCGAATGAAAATTTGGCCGTCCGTCCGCCGTACGCCGTTTTTTATTGGCTCCCGCTGGAGAAGGTTAAAATTTACCTAATTGAGATCATGCTAGCTTTTACCAAGCTTCTGTGAAAATCCTTAGACTTACTAATTACTTACTTAGATCTGGGCTTTCACCAGTACAGTATTACTGGAAAATTCCAAGATTTTCTGGTAAATCTTGATATTCACCCATCTTCGGGGTTTTATAGTGACATAAATAATTTTTACATAAACAAATTACGTAGAAACATACTCGTAATGACAGTTAGCTAGTCAAAACAGGGATTTACTAGAACCCCTCTGGTCTGCCGGAAACGATGCGATAAAGAGCGCCGTCTATTTCACGAAGGACCTCAGAGTAGGAGTAGATAACCCCGTTCTCCGAGACACTAACGATTTGTTACCATGAGATAATTGCACGTTTAAATTAAAAAGTTCATCCGATTAGTTCTGAACTGAACCTTCGATCAATGTCATTGCCTCGTTCAAGATGAATTGATATTTTCTGGAGGCACGTTGGCATCAATAGGTCATTCTTTCATCTCCTCGTAGAGAGTTCGATTTTCTACTCTCACTTCATGACACATTAAATTCTTCTTTAATGTGTTTCGTGCTCATGGTGTCTCAGATTCTAATTGGTAGTTGAAGTATCTACAAGTTTGATAGAGTTGTCTTTTCGATAAAGGGAATTAACTTGAAGATGTCCTCTCCACTCTTAACTCCTTTTTCAGAACCGTGCAAAGGTAAAATGACCATTCTAGTCGTCAGACAAGTGTTTTTGATTCGTTCCGCTAATTTTTAGTGCAATTTTGCATTATGAAGTACCCATTCTGGTGCTACCATAGTTGGTAGATATCTAATGTTCCCTATTGGGTGTTTTCATTTTAGTTTCCTCAGCAAGAAAATTAACAAAGTGATGAGCACTCAAACGAGTGATTGAAAGCCATCTTTAGTAACGTGTACCTTCGTTAAAACACACAAAGTCCTCACTGTTGTAATCCACAGTGTTCACCTGAGTGTCGGTTTCTTCAATAAGAAAATGAGCAAAGTGAGCGCTTGATGAATCGCGATGTCAAACGAGTGATTGAAAAGCTCGTACCTTCCAGTCTTTAGTCACTTGTACCTCGCACTGTTGTGCTCCACAATTCACCTGGGGAAGCCTGAGAACTGCTACTTCCCATGAATAGTTTTCTGATTCAAATAGGAATCTTGCGAATTATTTTTTCGTATTAAGATTTTGCTCAACACCCCCAAATTTACCATAATTTTTGATGTATTTAGACGTTAGGTCCGAATTGTGAAATTTGAATAATAACGAGTGAAAATAAGAGCCTTTTTTTCAAATTGCTGAGCATTATTCATCATGTGTGTTGGGCATTATGCAGAACCAACACATAATGTTCACATTATATATAGATATCACTCCTAACCTATTCTTTTAACATAAATGAAATGAACACACATGTGCACTCTAGAATACGAGGGTTTTTTTGATTAAAATCAGTGCTAAATTATGTAAGTATACCTAAAACATACCTTTGCAATATAATCAACACAACATTCCAAAAATAACGTCAATTCAACTTACAGGCAGAACAGGACACCCTGATGTATTTACCAGTAGAGCTTCCCTTCTATACATAAAATTGAGTTATCTACCGCAGAAATTTGTGCTGCACCCAAAACCCAAAGCTATCAAGAATCTACATAAAAACTATGTAAGTACCCATACTTACCCATTTGAATTATTACCCTAACCATATCAAAAACTATTATTATTAACCTTACCATTTTAATTATTAACACAGCTACCTAGTGTCACCTTCCAACAACCTTATTTGCAGTTCCCTAAAGGAAATACCCATAAGATGCATGGAAGCAATAGCCTGTCAAAATATCCGCTAAGACCAGAAAATATGGATCTCAAAAAGTGTGCCACAAGGGATGTGCCCACTATTTAACAAATGTCAAAGTAAGTCCCTACAATACATGTTTCAACACCTCATTTAATAATAAGTAACTCAACTCAGACAAACCTAGCGAAAGTGCACTCGACTACTAATAAAAAATCATAAGGATATAGCCGCATTACATATCCCCCTCAACCTACCTACTGATTATTGGTGGTGTGAGTCAACCAAGAATAAGTCCACCAAAGATCCTTTAAACCGGCACTGAAACAGAGGCACGATGTGGCGAAAGCGATATCTAATATTTTATTTATTGTGATTTAATTTGGCATCAAAATTTAGTATTCAAATTTCAGAGTTTAATTTCGTCAGGTGTATTTTTGGCCCTAAATGAGGTAGTATACATGTACTGGTAGAAGTTTTGCGGTGATTGTGGTTTCAATTGTGAAAAGAAATAGTTGATTGAGCTTAAATAAAGCAAAAATTTGAGAAACGATAAAATACCAGTTTTCTATTGTACATAATACGATACACGATAAATGGGGGAAAAGTTCATCGGCTGATTTTTGCAGTCTGTGCGCATCAGATGAGTGTGTGATTTGCACGTGAATGGGGTGTGCGCCTTGATTTTTTTTAGATTTTTAATCGAAAGTAGACTACATCTTGAGAATTTTGGCACCAACCGCGACCTTCTAGTGTGAGTAGATCTGTTTCTATGATTTTTCAAAGTCACGCGCCCCTCCCGCCTGGGCGGGACCCCCCAGCCCACTGTGACGTCATAAACGGTTGAAACTTTAAAAATTCATAGGAAAAGATTCACACACGCTAGAAGGTCGCGGTTGGTACCAAAATTCTCAGAATGAGGTCTACCTTTGATTAAAAATAACAATAAACAGTTTTTCCTACCAAGGCGCACACCCTATTGAAAATATTTTTATTTTCGTTGGTGCCCTTGCAGCGGGCTTATATGGCACCTTCTCCTAATTTTCGGTGGTGCTTCTTCCTTAATATATTTCGATCGATCAAGTAAGATTGAATTTGTTACACGAACACTGAGGCCGTCAGAATCGGGTTTATCCATGCAATAATTCACGTTACAGCAGCCAATGAGGGTTTGGGTGGGCGAGAAGATAAGGGAGAGTACTTAGAGGAAAATGAAGTTCATAGTACGAATAATTGAAGGTTGAGAAGGCACTGGAGTCACTATGACCCTAATTCAGTGCTGGAGGGTTAACTTAGCTCAACGTAGAATGGAATGAATGAATGAACATCTGTTCATTTAAACAATTTAACATGACTTAGTGCGAACATGGAATATTTTAGTCTTCTGACCACCATCCGAAGATTATTCGTAAATTAGAAAGTACGGGCTGAAACTTTCCCGTAGGAAAAGGTTTTTCGAGGTGCTGAATCCGATTTTGGGGTCTGAAATAAGAAATTCCGACATGGTTGAATTCCTCATTGTTTTCAATGAATATCACCTCTAAATATAGATCACAATCAAAATTCAACAGCAAAATTGTATTTATTTCTGAGAGGTCAACGTAGAATTGTACAGGACAAGCTCAGTAAAATCTCCAAGCTCGTGATTAAACTGTAGCTCTCGTGGTATTGGAAAGAAACCCACTGTTTTGTGAAACTTGGGAAGGCTCCGAGACGAAAGGAGCGTAATCATCTCATCAGGAAGAAATTTCACAATTCTCTCTACCGAGTGTTTCTGAAGGCATACCTCAGGATCTTGTACAGAAAGATACGAAAGCCGATGTTTGACGACTCCAAAACGCCCGTAAAACACAAAAGTCGACGCGGGCAAAAAGACAGAACTGGTAGCGGCCTAATTGTGGCAAGAAGCTCAAATGCGGAAGACCCGAGGGCTACTCCCTTTCCTGAGGCGATAACCCGGTTCAAGAGCAACCCTTTTTAGGATGATCGGTGTCCGCTGCATGCTCCGCTAGGCCAGAAAAAAAGAACTTGGGTTTCGTAGACGGGAAGGTATTTCCACTTCTGACAGGATTGCGGGTCTCGACTCGTTTCCTATGGAGGAGCACCTTCGGGGAACTTGTCCGAAGGTTGTCTACCTCCTAGTTCACAGTATATGGAGCAGCAGCCTTACGGGATTGAAGGGGCATCAGTAAGAAGAAATAGATCGATACCTCGTCCAAAAACGGAGTTCTGAGAAAAACGAAAAAGAAGTTTTCATCAGTGCACAATTCCTAAAATAATGAATCATTATACTGAACTTTCATCATCAAGAAGGACAATGGTTTTGTTGAATTTGAATTTTTCTGAAACTTAAAGAAAATGCCAAGTGGGTGTGGCACATAGCTTTCTCGTATCCATAACCCGGTTGTATAGATGATCCGATGCGTAGTAGTTAATCTCAAAACATCAATCTCCAATTACCTTCCACTACTCATAGGGGACCATCTACACGCCAATCTGAACAATCCTAAAAAATGTCATCAAATTCGGATGAAAAATGTAAGTGTTATGGCAGTTACAAGGATTTTATGTTTGCGCATGCGCAGAAGCTACTGTCAATTTTAAGGCCTTCATTTTCATTGGGGACCATCTACAACCTAATCCGCATAATCCCTGAAAATTTCATCAAAATCGAATAGAAAATGTGGAAGTTATGGCAGTTAGAAGGAATTCACGTTTGCGCATGCGCAGCGGCTACTATCAGTTGAAAATTTCATCGAATTCGGACAATTGCTTCGTACAGTTATGCCGGTTACAAGGATTTCATGACAGACACACAGACAGACAGACACGGAACCAAAATTGTTCAGAAAGTTCTGAAACGTATAACGCGAGTGGAAATTTCGATTTTGGAGAACTTTTTTTTCAACCTTGAAAAGTGAAAACGAAGCTTTCGCTACTTTGGTAGACTTGGAAGCAAAAATCAGCACGTGTCGAATTTTGCCGTTCTGAGCCGTTTTCGAGGTCCTGCAGACGTCAGTACTACTAAAACGACTCGTTAAAATCTCTCCTAAATTCATAAATTACAACTTCTTTGAAGGGAAAAATAATACATAGACATATCCCTGATCTAATGTTTTTCTCATCGAGGGAGAAATTACATTCTTTTCCTCAACCAAAGCTATATGAAAGATTCCTTTGAAAATTCGCTCACGATGTTATGGACTTTCTTTCTGATACGCTACTTTTCGAACAGTTTTTTTAGTTTGCATGTCTCATCATTGCCTATCAATTTAATGTCACTAGGTTAAAAGAAAAAAAAAATACTCCTTTAAAAAAATGGGTCCTACTTTGAGGTCCTGTTTTTTCAGGAATGTGGGAAGGTCCTTCGAATTTTAGCTTATGTCAAGCAGCAACGGCAATTTCGGCAAGATTTCGCAGAACAAACCCCTAGGATTTCCCTTCGGGTCGACGACGAGAAGAAAGAAGAAGAATCGTCTGATTAACAGCTCAACACATCCTCCGTATGAACGCAAAAAATGTTAAATTTTATGTTTAACACGGCTTAGAACCTTCGAAAGTTTTCGTCGAGAAGAGGGAACTGAAAATTATGCTAATAACTATAAAAGTAGACATTCTTTGAATTTCTTTACACATTTGGAAATTACTAAATTATATTGCTACTAAATATTGTAGTAAATGGACGTCAATAACCAACTGAAAGACCTAACGGCTTTATTCAACTACAAAACTGTCACAAATTACAAAATATAACTAATTTTCGGAAAGCACGACTTTTCCAAACGATTCCGTCTTAACAACAAGATTTTCCAACTTTAACAACACAAAAAACCATGATCCCATATGATTCTCCTAACAATATTTAAAGAACTACTAAATATAAGAAACTAAACATATTGCCCCAAATTCCAGTGGTCAAATATGAGTTTGCCGAGTCTCCTTGAAGGGCTGTTTGATGGAGCTGGGGTGTATTAGAACTCAATTCTTGGTACTGTTATAATGGTGGTTTGTGACAGCCTCCACCTGTTCACCCACGTGGGAACGATGAGTCGGAGAAAGTATTCGAATGAGACCAACTGGGCCATCAGAGGACTGTAGAATTCGACCAGGCGTGGGCAGAACAAGACAACTCAAGAGGAGGCTGACAAGTGGGCGAAAATCGACGGGTGTCGATGGAGTCCATCCCATCAAAAAATAGAAATTTGTTTAATATTGTCGAGGACTTTTAATGTTTACGGTGTTCGAAAGGAGTATTTGAATTCAACTGATTTTAATTTCGACTCTAAATTTATACTCGGAAGTTAGTTGAGGAGAGAAAAAGTTATAGGATTTATCGATGGAGTTTGTCGGCCGGCCTGAAACCTGCTCGACTGAATAGAATACAACAAGACTCCAAATTGAGCCCACATACCGAACTTCATCAAAATCGGCCCATGGTAACTAAGAAAAATGCCGTGTACGGCGGATGGACGGATTTTTTTTTTTTCTTCTTTTTAATTCGATTTTCGGATTCTACTTCTTTGAAACGTAAAACACCAATTTTTTTTGGGGGGGGGGTTAAACAATTTTTCTTGCTCGATTCCGATGGTTCATTATTGAAAATAATAAACCAAAACCTGTACAACTCGAGCTATTTATATTGAATTGAAATTTGTTGCTGTAACGTAAAATATTTGAAGCCGCCGGTGACGTTTTATGCACTTTGGACGGCTGTAACTTGCACGTAATGTTCGACATCAAGGTCGTCCGGATGTCATCTTGTACATCGTATCGATTATTCGAACTACCGTCGCAATGACTGACGCGATTATTTTGACGCTTCTGATGAAATTGGCAATAGTGTAATATACGAACCGGAATGGCGAATGATTCCACCAGCCGATGGCGATAGGCCAGAACATGTCTTTGAACCAGAAGAAGAACATGCTCGCTGTCAGCCAAGACAGCCACCAAACCAAGTTGTACAACTCGATTGGGACTTGAAGGAGGCGATAAGACACCAACAACTGGAAGAAGACGGTCAAAAGAAATGCAATCATGCAAATCAAGGGAACTTTGATGAGTTCCCACAACTTTTTGCTCTGATTGTACGATTCGTATTCCAAGAATCTTCTGGAAATACATCGTTCGAGCCTCTCTCTGGCGATACTGGTGGTCATCCCTCCGTCACCCATTTTGGGTTTCATGTTGAAGTAAGCGATACTTTTATCTTTCGCTCTCTCGTGAATTTCCCTTAGTCTTCTTTTCGGAATGTACTCCATCGTTTGACAGCTTGCAGCCATAATTTTGTTGTAAAATTTCATCGCTGCCTGAGTTGCATTATGATGGTCACTTTCTGCTGTAGCCAAGTACATCGTTTTTGGCTCTGGATACATCAACATGTTGACATTGTCCACCCAGAGTCGAAGACGATTGAACAGTCCAGCTACTGTCGTACTACCCCCGTCCAACTTTTTGCCAACTAGCTGATCCGGTGACATAATTGATGGCACGAAACTCTTTATTTGTTTCTTGAAAAGTGTATTGGCCGGCTTGAGCACTCCATTGAATTTTGTGGTTTCCGAAACAATCCTTCCAGGGTCGGGCAAACAGCAGCAGAACTTGTTGTTGAAATATTTCTCTATATTCTTACGTACTTCGATGTGTTGTTCGATGTATCGAATTTCGTTCCACGATAACAATTGAAAAGTCGTGAAGCAGTCAAACTGATCTGTCAAGTATCTTTCGCCACCCCTCAGCCCGAACCCGTAGTTTTCGCCGTATTTGAAGTCTCTCACTAAAAACAAGATGTCCTGGTATGGAGAGACTTCTGAAGAAGTTGGAGCTATGAGCTGACCGTATGCGGAGAAGTATTCCAGATTTTCCAACGATTGCTCCGTGATACAGCTCATGACATTGAACAGCTGTAGAGAGCTGATCATGGTGCTGAGTGAGAATATGCCGGCCCATTCGCTGAAAGAACTTCGACCGTCCATGATCCCTTGAGTGTCCATCAGCAGCAGTGCGAGCTTCTCTCCGCTCGATTGCTTGATGACGAACAGCTCTGGCCAAACCATGACCCCTTTGGTTTCTCTGTTCGAAGACTTTCTGGGAGTGAACCCTTCCAGAGGTTCCCCTTCGTCGTCCATCCAATTTTCATCCACCTTTTCGTCATTCTTGGCGTACCTTTTCATCGCGTACCTCAGCAATAGATCCATCATCAACGATTTTCCTTCTTGTATATTTCCCGCTATTGATATCACAGCTATATTCATGTTTTGTAATTCTTCAGTAATAAAACTTTTCTCGACGTGACTCTCGTTAACGCTGAACATTAAGCGACCATCCTCTTCATATTCTACACTCACCAACCTGATTGCTTCCTTAGCCATGTCAAGTGTGTAAGAATCAGATCTTATTACGTGGTTAATCTTAGAATAAAGATAAGTAATCCCAATAATAACGGGGATCAGACCAAAAATCCATCAACTAGTTACTCTTAGTGGTATTGGAAACAAGTAGGGATGGCAACGATTTATCGATATATTTCATATATCAACATATTACGTTTGATATATCGATACAGACAACCGATAATATCGATCAATATCGATATATTGACCGATATATCGCGACTTGTTTTCAACAAGTAAAAATTGAATATTGAAATGAATGGATGAGAAGGGACGCCTGTACCTGTAATAACATCAAGTAATTTTATTCCAAATTTTGTAGGTACCTACGTGATGGGTAGATTTCAGACTGTTGACTTCAACTTAGACATGATTGTGAACATAGTTTACACCTACAGTGGCCATCAAGGCTCAATTACTTGACTTGAGTCAAAATTGATGGAGGCTAGTCTAAATTAAAACTACCTACCATACGAAGTGAAGCAGGTTTTCACAACAATTATTTTCAATTTTGAAGGATCATGATTGTCCACAGTAACTGTGGACAATACTGTATACCGTAGTATACAATAGTGGACAATAGTATACTGTATATCCCTGTCAATTTATAAATTAATTTAACATTGCAATGACATTTTCGCTCTTTTTTTTCGTTTTTAAACATGAATTTCGATAATTCATACCTAGTAACTTTTGAAAGTAGGTTAATACTTATTTCACCCCGTTTTTCCAAATAGATCTTCCAATATGACGAATACATCGATATATTTCTTCCAAAATGATGTTAGAAATCAATGTGTTTCAATTCACCTACCTACTTACTTCTTCAAGTTCTTCCAAGTAGATCTTCCGATGTGTCGATAAATGTCTTCCTAAATTAATTTTTTATATTTTATATATATATTTTATTCACATCAATATTTGAGGATTTCTATGGAATTATCCGTGCAGTTTCAATCATTGCTACTGTTGTAGAACATTCAGTACCTATTTCAGTGTATTCTTTACTGATGACCGATGATTGTTGCCTCCTATTATCTTTTATTGGCTCCTACTATCTCTTCGAGCACCTTCCTCCTTAATAGTCCTCCAGAGGTAACTCGTAATAGGAAGTTGATCAGTTTCGAGGTATGCACGACTCGAAATAACGAGAATTTTCTACTGCATTAATTGAAGCTTGTTCCTGATTGTATGATGTTGATAGAGCATTGTAAAATATGAGAAGAAAATCAGCATGATGGAGTATTTCACAGTATAGATACTGATACACTGTTCAATATAGTTTGATTCTATTGAAGTCTGCAAACTAATCCCTATTAAAGTACAAAGACCTTAATCAATGGAAACCGTTTCTGGAATAAGCAGAAAAAAATGTATCCTATTTATATTTATATAATCTAAATTTTGAGTCATACAAGAATATAAAATTATGTTTCTGACTGAGAGATGCTGTAAACAGTCAAACTTTTAACATAACTTTTTGGTGTTCCTCATGAATTATTTTCAATAATGAACTTTTGGATTCGACCAAGAAAGAAATTGTTTACCTCCCCCTCATAATTTGATGTTTTACGTTTCAAGGTACGTAGAATCCGAAAATCGAATAAAAAATTTTCCGTCCGTCCGCCGTACGCGGGACTTTCCTCAGTTCCCATGGATCGATTACCTACTAGGTATATGCCTAGGGAATTGAAAAATACAATATTGCCGCTGGAATTGCCGGCGAAATGTGGGAAAATACCCAACTGAATAAACGGTTTTTTCCCATTTTTCGCCGGCAATTATTGTTCGATTTTGACGATTCCAGCGGCAATATTTTAATAGGCTGATGCATTTCAAGAATCCTTGAAAATTTCAAATTTAGGTACAACTTTTAATGTTTGAGCGCCGGTAATTTAGGGACATACTGACCGGGAACGAACGGCGATCAACGTTGGTACCTTAAAACGTAAACCATCAAATTTTGAGGGAGGTTGCAACATTTTTCTTGCTCGATTCCAATAATTTATAGTTGAAAATTATAAACCAAAAACATACTATCTAGTCACTTGAAATAAATAAATCCAACCATAAACTAGTCAATTATGGAGCATTTTAACTAGGTCAAATAGTTGGAGATAACATGAATAAAACTACTTGATCGGTTTGCTGCTCTCAATCAATATTGATGCACATCAGACAGCGACAATTGGGGGATCCTCATGAACGATCCGCCCTAGTGATATTTCGCCCTGCTCAGGGAAGGGTCGAACGGATAAGGTCAGTTGAGTCGTTTTCCGACCTTTTTGCCTGACCCATGCCAACGATGTCCTACTTTACATCCAAAGAACGCTATTGTCGTGAATTTTCATTAACAGGGGGTTTCAATGAATTTGGCAGGAACCTCTATGTCCCAGAATTCTCATGTCTGGGTGAGGGATTCGAAGGGCTACTAGTTTTAAGAAATCGGAGGCAATTCCCAGAGTTGCCAAGATTCTGTCAGTCGAGAACGGCGCTAAACCTGAAGTCGTCAGTTGCATTTTTTTTGGCAAGAAAACCCACAGCAGTCAGCACAGTTTCAAAGCTCTAAATATGCTACTGCAGGCTGGTAGTATTTCTTCCAGTCCAGATATTCAAAATTTGTGGGATCTCGAGGTGTTAAGTTTTCTTTCCAATCTTACTGATCTGCCTGGCAGTGGAAGAAGGACTCCTTCGGGAAGTAGGTGGTGGGAAGGACCAGGTCAAATCGGGAAGACAAGTGGCCCTCTTCTTCATACATGCAGAGCGTCCCATGTTAAGGGCCGGAAACTTCGGAAGTTGATTATAGTCGGCCCGAAAAAAAATTCAATTTTTTAAATATTTATATCGACAGCCCCACTGCAAAACCCTGAATGTGCAATACCAAAAAGTTGCCAGGAGAAAAAAAAGTGTGACATTTTTAACATATGAACCTGGCTTACAGGTTATTACATTTCAGCACAGAAAAGAAATGAGAAGCCACAGCCCGATTTTGGCGACACTATAATGTGCGCAAGAGAACAATCTATCGGAAAGGCTCAAATCCTTATTTTTGGAAAAATTGAAACTTACAGGGTTTTGCAGTGGGGCTGTCAATATACTTTTTCCACTCAATTTTAAGCAATTTGATATATAATAATTTATTGTTCCGAACACCGAACCCTAAGATAATTGAGGCTCTCGAATGTTGTTTGATGCGGGACACCTTGTATAATAGATAGAACTTGAATAATAGATAACATAATAATAGAAGAGTTGCAAAATGAATAGGAAATCCTAAGAGGTGGGGCAAATTTGTTTGATTAATTAAAATAATCGAGAGGGAATTTCGAAAATCAAACAAGAAATATATTTTGGCACGAAGGCAACGGATGGGTGATCTATACAATAAACAATGAACCACTGTGTAATAATTTGCAGTGTTTTTCCCTGAAATGAAATGAATGAACGAGAAACCTCGATGTTGAGGCCTCCATTTAGCCCTGTTGATGTTACTGTTTCTCGCCATTATAAGTAATGAATTTTATGACCTTCGCACCCGAAGAGTATTCGTGATCTTGTTAGCGGGAGGTTCTTTAACGTGCTAGTAAACGTCTCTGCAACATACAACACTGGATTTGATGCCAGTTTAATTGGTGACTGGGAGGGTTTCTAACTTTCCCGGAATGTAAGCCGCAGTTTAAGGTATCGTTAAAATGTGCGAGCTGCGTTTATAGGCGCTTACGTAATTAAAAGTTCCAGTTTCGAATGGTCTTCCCGTGGAGAAACCTTCTTTGGAAGAGCTTGAGCCTCTGCTGAGATTTGACGTAACGGGAGGCTCAGTAAAATCGAGTTAGGAATCATTGCAAAAATGCGGGTAGCCTGTTTTCCTAGCAAAACGAAGTTTCCTGAAGGGTCTTATGCATAATACAAACATCGTGGTGAATAACCGCCAAATTTTGAATATTCTCGAATATTATTATGAAACACGTTAGCAACAAGCTAGTTTTGATTTATTACTTTCAATAATGAACCCTCGGAATCGACTAAGAAAAAAATGTTTAGCCCCCCTAAATTTGTTGGTATACATTTCAAGGTACATAGAACCCAAAAATCGCGGCACTTTCCTTAGATTTCGATGAAATTTGGTATAGGTAGGTATGGGCTCCATTTAGGGTCAAATTGTGCCCTAAGCTTTTTGTTTATGTCAGTAGATAGATAGATATGTTTATTTGGCGTCATTTTGTACACTTTTACAATAAGACAAATCCATGATGCGATGCGATTTGCTCAGATTTCCTATTCGACGTTAGGTTTCGCCTGTGTTGTAGGGTAGGATCTTTGCAAAATCGCTCCCTGTCGGTAAATGAATTGATATCTACTACATATTACAGTAATAAGTAAATTCCCAAACAATACATGATTGGACAGAAAAAGGATCTATTTGATTATCTCTTACACATGCTAACTTACTTTAATATTCTCTAACTTTAATAATCTCTAAACTTTAATATTCAGTCACTTCAAAGGCCTGAAAAATAAGGGCTGAAAATTTCAAAACGCCCTAGCTCAAAATATTTTGTTAAAAAGGTGGTTTTTTACCAATTAAAAATTGTATTGAATATTTAGAATCGAATGAGACCACCCAGAGCTCTGTAGGACCAACCATTCGGTCCCTATGAGAACTTAAGGGTTGCTAAGGACGAAAAACTTAGTAAAACTCGAAGAAACCAACAGCAATCGAATTTTGGTCAGCTAACAGATCTGCAGTTGCCTGTTGTCGGGATGTAATTATGTCATCACTACCCAAGGATTGCTCGATCTTCACAGCTGAACTATTCGCCATATATTCTGCTCTGAATCTTATAGTACCGACCGAAAACAAATTTGTAGTCTGTTCAGATTCTCTGAGTTCATTGATGGCAATAAAGAAAGGAGTCGACTCTCATCCGTTGGTTTTGAAGATTCTCCATTGCATCCAGTACCATCAAGATAACGGTGTAACTGTCGTCCTTTTCTGGACTCCTGGACATTATGGCATAGCTGGGAATGAGATGGCAGATCGAGCCGCTAAATTTGCTAGTAATGAACCAGTTTCCTCACAAATATATATTCGTTCTGATTACACTCCAATTTTCAAGACAACAGTATGGGCTGAATGGCAAACAGTGTGGAGTCGTATGGACCATCAAAAGCTATGGCAAGTTAAACAAGATGTTCGACCTTGGTCTTCTTCGAGTCGAACAAAGAAACTCCCAGATGGATCATTTCAACACTCTGAGAAGAAATCGTCCTAACAAGACTGCGGATTGGCCATACGAGACTAACCCATGGTTACCTCATGGAATCACAACCACGACCACCTCCACCTGTTTGCAATTCATGCCGATGCACATTGACGGTCCACCATCTGCTCGTCGAATGTCCAGTGTTCCTCTCTCATTCGACTATTCCAAGAAACATCAAGCAACTACTGGACAACAACTCAAGAACCCTAGATGACCTCTTCAACGCCTTGAAGTCACTGTCTATTTTCTATGAAATATGAAGAAATCGTGATTTATAGTACATAGATATTTTATTATGTTCCGTTTAGCGCCCATGACCCTGCGTGGTCGAATGCGCTCAAATTAAAAAAAAATTTAAACAAAAAAAATTCAATCACACTCCTGTTTCTGATTTATCGTAAGTCCAACCTTCAAGTTCACGTAGGGTGCGAACGATTTGTTCTACAGGGCTCTTAGTGGTCTCATTTGATACTAAAAACTCAATACTATTTTATATAGATGAAGAAACAATACGTTTACATAACCACTTTTTGAGCTGGGGCGTTTTTTAATTCTCAACCCTTAGAAATCACTGACATCAACCAAAAGCTTAGAGGCACAACTAGACCTCAAATGGAGCCCATAACCAAATTTCACCAAAATCGGTCCATGGTAACTAAGACAAGTGCCACGGACGACAAAATCTTATTCGATGAGGGGGGTTAGGTAAACAATTTTTCTTGGTCGATTCCACAGATTCATTGCTGAAAATAAAAAACCAAAATTGTTTTCTGAAGAGTAATTTTGTAAGTGAATTCAGTCGTCCACACTAAGTACATTTTTCAAGTACATTACTGAAAATTGGCAAGCATATTCTAATTTTAATTGTGAACAGATTGAAGTGATAGCAATTTTCTAATTGATCTCATTGAAATGAAAAAATTAATAGTTTTCTGAAGGGCAATAATTTCTTAAGTGAATCAAGTCGTCCACACTAAGTACATTTTTCATTGTTTTGGTGGTTTAGTGATAGGTACGAGACAAATTCTTTGTTTTTCCATCCAAGAAGAGATGATCGGAGTACTTGAGGACCGTTAATACGTAGTAGATAAAATACGAGAAAGTTTCTTACCTTGGACAAAGCTGCGCCGAGACCGGCTTGACAGTGGCCATGTCTGTGGTAGCCCCAGTCCCCTGGAACAGAGAGAAGAGACAATTTGAGTGTGGCGAATTGAAAGATGTACGAGGCACAACTCAAACATGCAATTATCGAGTTATTTCGGAAACTCATCGCGATAACGGCCGGATGATAGCTAGCAATTAAAAGCACTTGACGAAGCAGTTTCTCAAAGGCTGTTGGACGACTCGGCACCTTCAGACAACAGAGGTCTCCGGAGTCTGAGATAATGGATGTCAGACAGGAATACCTAGCGGTGCGCGGTTATGCCCTTCAATCACCGAGACGTCGCTTTTCCAAAAAGAATTCAACATTTTTCAAATTGAATGGAATTCGATTTTCCAAAAATTAATATCGAAATTTTATGAAAATTGGCACAAACATGCGCTCCATCAGATGTTGAAATACACCTAAAGCGTGTACAGCAGATACACCTATCTGAAAAATGTTGAAATCAATCGAAAGCAGTTTACGATTTCCTAGTTTTAACTGGTGAAGAATAGATAGATAGATAAAACATGCTTTATTCGATTAGGAACAGAGAAGTTTATAATACCCCTTTTAGGGGTATTCATGGTCTGATTCGATCGTCGAATCGTCGTATATCGATTCGTCGTAAACTCGAGGGTTTCATGAGGCTCCCACATTTTCCTCCGTCGAATCGTCGAAAATCGAATTGTGTGTAGCGCTCCTTGCGGCATCAGACGATAACCAAGTCAGTGTCAAAAGAACCGCATGTACATTAATTTCCTTTTAGTTAAAAAATGAGAACACCCCAGAGGTTCCTACTAAAATCCTTTAACAAAGTTCCTAGTAAACGAACGAAAAAATCTAGGATCATACTTCGGACTTCTGAATAGGTACCTACCGATTAGCAGTCTCGTCTCAAAGGAAATCCTTTGCTACTTCCGTCACACAAGCCCCTGATAAATCTAATCGTCGTATTAGCCGGTGCGCATGCGCACTGACTCTCGTCGAATCTCCTAATTCGGAGATTCGACGTCGAATCTCCCGGACCATGAATACCCCTAAAGAATATCGTAGTTACAAGGAGTCATGCAAATAATCGTGGTCTTCAGGACCGTCCGATGAGTTCACCGAATTCTATATTATAAATAAAACACACACTTATAAAAAAACATACATTAAAAATAATTAAAACATACACTTATATTTATATCAAGTTCAGATTTGTACCCCGAGGGTGGCGAGTGACTTTTCAGTCAAGATTTTGCATTACACTATTCTTCGAGATCTTACAAAAAATAAAAAAAGTTTGCCAAGAGGGTGTGGCACATAGCTTCCTCGTTCACAGAAGATCCGATGCAAAATAGCTAATCTCAAAACATATCTCTAAGTACCTCGCACTACCCTCGTAGGGGACCATCTAATGGTCATCCCGCAAAATGTGGAAGTTATGGCTGTGACAAGGAATTCACATTTGTGAATGCGCACTGACTACTATCAGTTTCGGGCGATGATTTTCGTTTGGGACGTCAATCTAAACCATCCTGAAAAATCCCATCAAATTCGGAAGAAAAATATAGGTGTGTTATGGCTGATGCAAGGATTTTACGTTTGCGCATGCGCAGAGGCTACTGTTAATTTGAAGGCCGTGATTTTCATAGGGGACCACTTACACCCCAATCCGCATGATAGGGTGTGCGCCTGGGTAGGAAAAACTGTTTATTGTTATTTTTAATCTAAGGTAGACCTCGTTCAGAGAATTTTGGTACCAACCGCGACCTTCTAACGTGTGTAAATATTTTCCTATGAATTTTTAAAGTTTCGACCGTTTATGACGTCACAGTGGGCTGGGGGTCCCGCCCAGGCGAGGCGTCGGAAACTTTGAAAAATCATAGAAACAGATCTACTCACGCTAGAAGGTCGCGGTTGGTGCCAAAATTCTCAGGATGTAATCTACTTTCGGTTAAAAATCTTTAAAAAATCAAGGCGCACCCCCCCATCCCTGAAAATTTGATGGGCAAGTAAAATCAGGTTTCTGCGCCCCCTCGAGCTGCTTTTTGTCCGATGTTCATGAAGTTCACAGGGGAACATCTCGAGACTACTTCACAACAACTCTGCAATTTTATTCAAAATCGGGCTATAACCGAAGTTGATTAAAAAGCCCGGAAATACAAAATGAAATTATTAATTCCCTATCGTGACAGAAAGGAAGCAAAACGGCTATTTACACTAATATATAATAAATGAGATCTGGATCTGTTTCTTGTTTTTCCAAATTTGAATCCATCGCTCGCAAGGCCACACTCGTAGAAGTTTCAACTCCAAACCCCCTCTGAGTCTTAACTTCTGGTCGGTTTTTCAATTCGCCCAATAACGACTTCCTCCGAGCTACTCTTCCTCCAGCTAACGAGTCAGAGGCTATTGTCCTCTCGAGGGGTTTAGTGGACTCCGGACCCCAACCCCCTTACGAATGGCCTCATATGTTTCGTGTAAGTTAATCGCCAGATTAGCCGTCCCGAACAGGAGGTGATATCCGTTTCCTAAAAAAGTGTACGAACCTGCTTCTTAAGTCTTTTCATATAATATAGTATTTTACCTTTTAGTTAAACCTTTTGTTTCAGTGTCTACTAAGGCAGCGGAAGATTTGTTTTCACTTTTCAAGGTTAAAAAAAAGTTCTCTAAAATCAAAATTTCCACTCGCGTTTTGCGTTTCAGACCTTTTTGAACAATTATGATTCCGTGTCTGTCTGTCTGTGTGTTTGCGTGTCTGTCTGTTTTGCATTGATTTAAACCTTTTTAGACAGGTGTGTGTTGAGGGGGGGGGGGGGGGGCAGATCCTCAGATTGATTCATAATATTATGTTGAGCTAGCTTTCGCCATTGGTAGGCATCGTCAGGACCATTAAGGGGGCGCGGGACTCAGTGGTTTCCCTTATCTTCACGTTTTCTCTGTGAGTGTTCATTTTTTCCTCTCAAAAAAAATTTCTAAATTCATTAAATAATTAATACTTCATACATACGGGCCAAAATGTCAAAAAAATTGAAATTTGAAAAAAATAGAAAATTTATTTTTTAAATAAAATTTGTTTTTGATAAAAACTCTTCGTACGGAACTTTTTGGGAGACTAAAACCTCTGAAAATTCAAAGAGGACAATTCTAACTTCTAAAATCACGGAGATTACGTGAAGACAAAGTTCCGTGATTTTGAAAGAAGTGCGTTAAAAGAGGCCCTGGTTTCATGCGCTACCTGCAGGCGAGAGGAGAAACTACAGTGCACCTCCGACCCTCCGAGAAACGGGTGACCAAGGAGGTGATTGTTTTTCTACCCCTTCAATCTCAATATAGTAGCAAACATTCATTGACTCTTGGACCTGTATCCCTAGACCGGGCCTCCACCCCTTTCACCACCCATCGCCATGCAAACATTAGCGTGGATCTGGCAACGTCGTACCGTACGACCTCACTGAGGTTTTGTGCTTATCCTCTGAATCGCGTCTCCCGTGAGGGTGTGGCACATAGCTTTCTCGAATTCATAAAAACATTGTAAGGGTGATACTGTGCGTAGTACTTGATTAAAGTTTCAACCTTCAAATATCTATCTCAACAATTCAACCATAACCATCAAAAAGACTGATCTTTTTCATTAATTTTTTTTTACTTTTATGTAAAATTTATGGTTTATGTAGGTACTTTTCTATTATTTTGATATTATTTAATTAAAAGGTAAGTATGTGTACAAAAAAAATTAAATTAATGAAGTCGGTCAAAAATGTGCCTATACAATGCCAAATAATTAGTAATTTTCGGGATCAGGGCGATGTAGAAATTCATAAACTGGTACTATCATTTATTTAACCCCCACAATGACCATACCTTCAGTTGGTATGCTTAAAATTTAACCTCGACCTACATCTAGGTGTGTACTTTTCGGAATCAGGGCGATGGGGAAATTCATATTCTGGTAGGTACTATTGCATAATTTACCTTACAGTACGTCAGTAGGTATGCTGAAAACCATATAATTTCAACAGACCTAAAGTTTTTGGAAAGAGGGCGAAGTAGTGATTCAAGATATGTAATTTAATTTTGTTTACCTTCACTCTGTTAAGTAGGCTGACTTCAACCTGAATAGTTGGTAAATCCTTTTTAGGACGCCCCACAGTAAGACTTGGGCGTCCTTATGCGATTGATCTGGGGTGAAGGAGGACAACACTCAACAGAATTGAAAAATAACCACACACTAATCCGTTTTAGAACATTCTGAATCCAAATCCGCGAGAAAAAAAACCATAAGTGTACATATGTGACAAAATCGTATGTACTCTACCCAGCCCATAGTTCTCAACTGATTTTCGTGGTTCTTTTTTTGTTCGACGCGGAAAAATATCTAGTAGAAAGAAGAATCTAGAGTAGGTATCAAATTTAGCACCGGGGATAATATTGACAAAATATCCGATTTTTCAACATTTCGGTTCCTTTATAGCTTACTAATTGTACCCAAGTTTTGAAATTGAGGAAAAACTCTCATTATACCTCCGGATTTTCATGAATTATTCTCTTTATCACCATGGAACTAATAGTGGTGCCACCATGGAGCCAGGACACCATATACAGCTTATTTCGTGTTTTTCACCTTGAATAGGTATGAGAACTTCGACGGACTGCCCAGCAGAACTAATGCATGAAACTTTAATTTTTTACTCAATCAATTTTTTACTCTCCCATACCATACAAAGTGTTAGGTGAACTTAAAATGAGTCATTTTGGGAATTTTGAAAATTAAATAGTACGCCATTATTTATTGCTACAGTAAACCACTAATTATCGGACTATTAAATCTACCTACTATACTACCTACCATAGTAAAGTGCATAGGAAGTATTATAGAAACATTATCGATTTGTAGTATAAATGATTTATTGACCATTAGGTAACCTCAAACTGCAAAAACAATAAATCTTGTTTATTACCAACCATTTGAATTTTTAAAAAATTAATTTAATTTTACATCTGAAGGTGAGGATGCTTGCTAGACAGAGCAGCTTTTCATTGTCTTATCAATATGATGGACAAGTTGCTTTCAAACGGTCCTGAGTGCTGGTTCAATGACTTGACTTGCTCCAGAAAAGTCTCCAGTCAAATACAATTCTGAGTAAAATCACTCCTGAAAAAAACAAAAACAAAACAAATTTAGGTTTCTATTGATAATTTCACTATAAACATGTAGGAAGAGATACAAACAACAAACATTAATTAGGAATGTGGGTCCATACACCCTTCTCTGGGAGATCTCAAAAATGGATCCGCTGTCTACCTGAGCAACAAGTTTAGTCCTTAGATTTCAACTATTCTTCTTGAGATCAATGCAAGCGACCCATACTTTGCCTAGTACGATGTGAAGAAAAATAATGACAGATTTGGACTGAAAAGGTTTGGAGAGGTTAGATAGAGGTTAGAATATTTCTACAGCTTCAATTTGTCAAACTGATTTGACACATGCCCACTCCCTCCAACCTCCACTATTTCATACGTGGCAAGCAAGGAGTTCATTGGAGAAGTAATGAAATCAACTGTTGGTTATTAACCAGAACAAAATACTTAAATAAAATTATGAATAATCAGGATTTTTATCAGCGAGTTCGAAATACTAAAACGATGTTCCTATATTATTAGCCAAGTAGGCAGCTGCAGGATTCAATCCAACACTAACGTCAAAGAAGAATACTCATGTCCCTGATAATTAAAATTTAAAGAAATTCAACTCCATCAGTCATGACTTTTGGAGGGAGTGTGATAGTTTCGAGAATATTTAGTACCTACAGACATTGTTTGCTACACAAATCTGTTTCACCCTACGTACAATTTCATCTGGTATGGTATGTTTAGCCAGTAGGTATAATCTTTTTTAATAGGTTGAACATCATACTTTTTTAAAATGATTTTCTCTCGAACTCTGGACATATTTATGGCCTAACATTGTCAAAATAGGCAATCAATCAAAATTCGAAACGCTGACAAATTCTTATAGGATTTTTCACGCAGAATCGAATGAGACTACCTCCTGGTCGCTACAACCAACCGTATAGAAACTACGATGTGTAATTTCCGCTGAAAATCAGTAAAAACAATTATAATTTTCACCGGAATTTTGTTCGTATTTATTCCATAAAATTGTCAAAATAATCAGTTAAAATTCGAAACGCTCATAAATTCGTATAGGATTTTTCACGACGAATCGAATGAGACCCCTCCCAAGTCCCTACAACCATTCATATAGAAATTTCGACGAAATTTTCGATGAAAATCGTACGTTTTTTTTTGCACAAAATATCCCCAGAGTTCGGGAGAAAATCATTTCAAAAATTATGATCTTCAGGGAAAATCGTTTAAAACAATTGATTTTTAGGGAAATCATAGAAAAAATCATAAAATCGTATTCAAAATACGAATACGAGGGAAATCCTATTCAAAATGTGAATACGATTATATTCGTATTCATGAATAAGAATTCGCCCATCTCTGCCCAGGGCCACCAAATTAATCCTAGCATTATGAAAGGTCCTAATTTGAAGAGGATTCAAAAATCCATAATCTAAGTTACCCGTTAAATGACTAATTTAGAGCCATTTATACAATTTATAGTAATTTCGGTAAGGTTTTCTAGAAGGAATGGTTTGATTCTCAACTCTATGTACTCTATGTAGGATTTCCACTATCCTCACTACCTAATTGATAATATCAATTAGGTAGTGAGGATAGTGGAAATCCTAACATATTAACATATTATAATTGATAATATTATTAGGTAGTGAGGATAGTGGAAATCCTAATATGTGGAAATTAACATATTATGTTAATTTCCACAAAAAACTACCTAAGCGTAATGTTTGTTGGGGGAGCATGACAATTTTGTGGGACTATCCCGCAAAATGGTCATGCCCCTTCAAAAAAAAAATTATCTTGCAAAAAGCAGGACGAATTAGGTAATTCTTTCTACTTACTAACCTACCTACCATTGTTTTATGCAATCTTATAATTACGTATTTCATAAGTACGGCTATGAAAGGTACGTAGCTCATAAAGTTTATGTGTTTACATTTAATGTGAAGCTGTACGAAAATAAAGTTTCAGTTTCAAGTTCAACAACTAGAAGTTTTCGATGGAATATTATTGATGACTACTCAAATAATAGGTACCTAGCTGCGAAAAGACACCTAAGTACTAGGAAGAAGTAGATAACATAATTATACTTACTTGCAAACGTTTTACTTTCCAAGGGCGTTTTGTTCTCCTGTAACTACTTCCGTCCATGTGTATTCATTCAAACTCCTGTCCTTCCTTGGTGGATCATTGCTCAACAAATCAACTATTCAAACTCGGAACAACACGGAGAGAGATCATAAACGGGATGGTAGTCCAGGTAGGTAGGCACTTCACAAAAACGCCTTCGCGAAATCAAAACCTGGATTTGATAACAACGTCCGTTATCCGACACGGGAGGGGGAGGTTACAGACTCAACAATAACGAGTTAGAACGAGAAAAACGTCCAGAGGACCGAGCGATGCTAGCGCTTTTGCGGATAACAAGTGCGAATAATTAACTAGCCTCTGCAATCACGAAAGTCAGCGCTATCTCTTGGTTGGCGCTGATCTGAGCTTCGAGTCCCGCGCCCCCTTAAGCATAAGTTGGATAGCATGTAGCAATAGTACATGTAATTTTGGCATTTTTGATAACTGAATTGCAAAGGTAAGCAATTACTGTTCCCATATCGCATACTTTGACATAGCTTATTATGAGCTATAGAGGGTGCTGAGCATTGGGGGTCAGTAAAGTACAGGATTGTCATCCAGCTCCAGTTATTAAGAAGAATTTGGTTTCCACAATAGTCTTGATTATGGTTAATTTGTACTCAATACGTTGTGTAGGTACATAATATGTACCCATATTATGGGTGATTTTCTATCAACCTGAGGGTTTCTCATCAAACTGAGGGGGGTTTTCACTGTTTCTAATTAGGATTTTTTTGGCAAATTAAATTTAGAGGTTACATCCATGGTAGTGGGCAGCAGCACCTACCATTGTCAGAATGAGGCTGAGGTAACACACTTACCATGATGGCTCATTCTGAACAATCGAAGGCACTTGGTAAATCCAGAAGTGGCTTCGATACTGCGGGGGTAGGCCCAGCTCTTCAGCTTTTCAGCATTCGGCCTAGGGGAGGGAAACCCTGACCACAAATGACCTGGCCCTCCAGGTTGGGGGTTGGGCGTAGGGCTAACGACCCTACCCCATAAAACAATCACTGTTACGAGACCACAAAGACAAAATACAGCCGGATTGATATATAGGTTTGGACAAGGCACGTCAAATGGCAACACTAACGGAAAACGACTGAAAGAATTATACATGGGGTCATGGAATGTTAGAACTCTCTATAGGGCAGGTACTTTGGAAAATTTGCTTGGCCAGCTCGAAAAATACAAGGTTGACATTGTAGCCCTCCAAGAAATCCGCTGGATTAATTCTGGGATTCTTGAAAAGAAGGAATGGACCTTGCTATATAGCTGCCACGAGAAGAATCACGTATTAGGAACTGGCTTCGTAGTTAGGAAGCGAGTTAAGCATCTCATCATGGATTTTAAGGCAATAACACCAAGAATCGCTACCATGAGAATCAAGGGTAAGCTGTTCAATTACTCCCTCATATGCGTCCATGCACCCACTAATGTTTCAGATGAAGATGAAAAAGATCAATTCTACGAGGAACTGGAAAGTGCATATGATCGCTGTCCAGCACACGACATTAAGGTAGTTCTTACATGAATGCACAGGTTGGAAAAGAATCAATATACCACCCGATGATTGGCAATTTCAGTTTACACGACCAGACGAATGATAATGGAGGCCGCCTAATGGCTTTTGCAGCAGCTAGAGGTATGGTTGTGAGTAGCACCATGTTCTGCCACAAGAATATTCATAAGGTTACATGGGTTTCTCCTGATGGAAGTGTTCACAACCAAATCGACCATGTGTTAATAGATAGCCGCCACGCCTCTGATGTATTAGATGTAAGATCCTTCCGGGGTGCTAATATTGATTCTGATCATCACCTAGTAATTGCCAGAGTGAAAGCCAGAATCGCTAATGCTCGGAAGGTTACGTTCCAGCAGACTCGTAAATCGTTCAATGTATCCAAACTAAAGGACGAGAGAGTTGCTGAGGCCTATTCGACGAAAATTGAGGAAATACTTGGCTATCATCCAGTTGCTGAGGGTGGTTCAGTTGATTCAGAATGGATGCAAATTAAAGAAAGTTTAACTGTGGCAGCAGAAGAAGTTTTAGGCGAACAGCCCTACCACAAAAGGAACAAGTGGTTTGATGAAGAGTGTGCTCAAGCAACTGCAGCTAAGAACAAAGCTTACCGAAAAATGATACAAGGGGGGAGAACTGGAGGAGCTGAGCGAGAGTATCAGGACAGACGAAGACAGGAGAAAAAGTTGCACAGGAAGAAACAGAGGGAACTGAATAAAAAAGAGATTCAAGAATTGGAAAATGAGCATCAAACGAACCAAGTCCGTAAGTTTTATGGGGAGATCAATAAACGACGTAAAGGTTTCCAACCGAAAAACAGTATTTGTAAGAACAAGAATGGTGAACTCGTCACGGATAAGCAACAAATACTGGAAAGGTGGAATGAACATTTTACAGAGTTATTAGGTGGTAGATCTGCTATTAGAAACCCCACGGGCTCTGGAATGCTGACAGTTGCAATGAACCCAGACGATTTGTTGGACCCACCCACCATAGCAGAAGTGTGTAGAAGTATATCACGACTCAAAAATAATAAAGCATCAGGAAGTGATAGAATTTCTGCTGAAATGGTCAAGTTAGGTGGCGAGGAACTTGTAGTTCGAATGCATATGTTGATCGTTGAGATTTGGAGTAGAAAGGAACTTCCCCAAGAATGGAATGAAGGTGTAATTTGTGTTATTCACAAAAAAGGAGACCCTCTTGAGTGTAGAAATCACAGAGGAATTACCCTGCTCAACATCGCATATAAAGTTTTGTCTAATGTCCTGTTTGAACGACTCCTACCCCACGCCCAGCGTATAGTTGGGAGTTACCAGAGAGGTTTTATGCAGGGAAAATCCACTGTAGATCAGATTTTCTCCTTAAGACAGGTGCTTGAAAAGAGTATCGAATTTCAAATTACTATCCACCACCTATTCATTGACTTTAAGTCAGCATATGATACCATCATCAGAGAACGACTGTATACTGCCATGAGAGAGTTCGGGATACCTGAACAACTATGCAAGATGGTAAAGCTGACAATGAGTCACACAGTCTGTCAGGTACGGGTCCAAGGGAGTTTGTCTGAAAAGTTTGAAACTAAAGTTGGATTAAGGCAAGATGATGCTCTAGCTTGCTTGCTGTTTAACATAGCCCTGGAAAAGGTAGTGCGCGATGCCCAGATAGATACCAGTGGGACCATTTTCCATAGACCCGTACAGCTTTTGGCATATGCAGATGATATAAATTTAATGACCAGAACTGTTAGGGATTTGGAAAGTGCTTTCAGCTCACTTATGTTGGCAGCAGCAAATATGGGGCTCACCGTAAACCAAGAAAAGACGAAGTATATGGTTTCCAATGGAAACTTGAATGAAATTCGGACACCAAACATTCTCATTGGACCGTACCAATTTGAAAGGGTGGAAACTTTCACTTACCTTGGCTCCACTGTACATGAATGCAATAATTGCCCAACCGAAATCAATGCTAGAATTCTTTCTGCCAACCGGTGCTACTTTGGACTGTTGCCACTCCTCAAGTCTCGAGCCCTCTCCAGAAAAACTAAAATAACGCTGTACAAAGTACTGCTTCGCCCTGTACTGACCTATGGGTCAGAAACGTGGGTGATGACAAAGCAGTCTGAGAGTGTGCTCAGGGTTTTTGAGAGGAAGATCCTTCGGAGAATCCTGGGCCCACTGTTTGACCATGGACAATGGAGACGCAGAAAAAATGAAGAACTGTACCAGCTGTACGAAGATTACGATGTAGTAAAGTTCGTGAAGCTGGGACGGTTGAGATGGGCTGGACATGTTCTCCGAATGGATGACGTCGACCCATGCAAACAGCTGCTGCTCTCCAGACCAAATCGTCGCTTAAGTTCTAACATTGTGCATCTCATTTTTTATCGAAAATGACTTATGTACATAATCGGAAACGAATTTTCGCGCCCGATACCATGGAAACATTAGTTTTGGTGTTTGGCCAATAGGATCGCCGCAAAAAATTATTTTGTCAACATTGGCTACCTCTAAACGTCAGGACAACATTGTTCTTCTCAGCTGTTCCCATATGCAACATGGAGTCTCCACCCATAGTGGCCTACAGCAAAGCAATAATGAAAGATTCATTATCTACTAGAATAATTTCAATGTCCCTGTAAGTATTCCTAATGTGACATTAGGTGATCTTGGTTCTTGACATGAGGTTATGCCTTGGGAAAACTAAGAACGTGATTCATTGGTAGTTCACAATCTCACAAAAAATGAGACCTTCAAATTTCCTTACTCTCTTGTGAATATAAAGTTGCATTAAAATTGTGACTTTTCCATAATACGTATTACATTTTGCTACCATTCTACCAAGGTAGCAGAAGCATTGTTTTCACTTTTAAATTTGAAAAAAAGTTCTCCAAAATCAGAATTTCCACTCGCGTTTTACGTTTTAGACCTTCCTGGACAATTTTGTCTGTCTGTCATAAAACTAAACGAAGTTATTGTCCGATTTCGATGAAATTTTCAGGGATTGCGCGAATTGGGGTGCAGATTGTCCCCTAGAAAATCATCGCGTTGATAGTAGCCACTACGATATTTCTTGTCACAGCCATAACTTCTACAATTTCTAGCCTATTTTGATAACATTTTCAGGGGTTGTGCGGGTTGGCGTGTAGATGGTCCCCTATGAGGGTAGTGCAAGGTGATTGATGATTTGAGATTGGCTAGAATGTATCATCCATACAAGCGGGTTATGGATACAATTAATCTTTGTGCCACACCCCTTGGTAGAATTTTTTTAATATCACAACTTCAGAATATTGCAATGATTTCTCACTTTTTTAATTCCCGTATATTCGTGCTTTCACTTGGAGAAGGATACATTTCATAGTGTTTCAGTAACCTATATCACAGCCAGGCATCTAAAAAGCATTGCCATTTCACCACGAAACAACAGAGAAAATGTGGAACATCATAGCACAAGTGAAAGGAAAAATTTCAACAGCATGACATCTACGAGATTTGTTGACTTAATATTTACAGTACTACTGAATGCAATTCAAGTTAGTACATTGTAAATAAAGATAGACCGATGAATAAAAAATGATAAAAACTAAATGTTTCCGATCAAATCGGTTTTTTTGCTCTCCTGAAAAGTAGGCATAAGTTAGATGTGCCATGATGTATCTTCAGCGACGATGTTATGTTAAAAAAAAGTCTGAAAGTTCCTGAAAAGGAGAAGAAAAGACTGAAAGGGCCTAAGATGTCAAAACCTATTTTTTGTTTCATCTCAAGCTGACATTTTTTTATTTTTTTTACCAACAATTTTACTTTTTTAAACTTTTGTGTAACAAGTGACAATACTTAAAATTTTTGATAAAGAGAAAAATTAATCATTTTTATTGAGATTGCCCATCCAATAAGAATCAAAGTGCTGTGAGTCTTCTTCATATTGAAAGATTTTAATTTCCTAAAGTTTGAATTTTGTTTTGCAATGGAACAGTGCATTGTAGCAATTATTTTCAATTAACAATAATTTCATTTTATATTGCAAAATTTCTATCAAACGGCCCTTTTTAGTGACATTCTGACACTTCACTTCAGCATTTTAAATACCTTGCGAGAATTTTAATCCTAGAATTGAACAAAAAATAAATACAATACCTAGCCAACATTGTGCATCTCAGGAAAAAAAATTACAGCAACCTTGTGCATATCAACGAAATTTTGTTAATTCCATTGTTCGGGATTTTCAACTAATTAAGACGGACATAGCTCCGGAGATTTAGGTTGAACAGCTTCCAGAAGTATTACAATGGTTAAGGATTAAGAGGAAATCAGTTTTTTGCTCATCCTGTAAAATGATAAAAGTTGAGATGCACAATGTTAGAACTTAGACGACGAAATGGTACAAGAAGGAGAGGAAGACCGAGGCAGAGATGGAGTGACAACTTGGAGGAGGACACGGCACGGCTTGGGTGCTATGAATGGATGACAACGGCGCAGGATCGGACAAGCTGGAGAGGTGTCTTAGTGGAGGCCAAGGCTCACCCTGGGCTGTAGTGCCAATTAGTTAGTTAGTTAGTTAAATTTAGAGGTTCACTACATGTTCACGATTCCCAAATCCAGAACATGTAGTGAACCTAACACCCTCTATAGCTCATAATAAGCTATGTCGAAGTAGGCGACATGGGAACAGGGATTGCTTACCTTTGCAATTCAGTTATCAAAAATGCCAAAATTACATGTACCTACTACTGCTACATATAATCTAACTTATCCGAAATTGTCCTGACGATGCCTACCAACAGCGAAAGCTACTTCGACATAATATTAGGAATCAATCTGAGGATCTGCCGCTCCCCCCCCCCCCCCCCAACACCCTCACCACACACCGGTCTAAAGAGTTTTAAATCACTGCAAAACAGACAGACAGACAGACACGGAATCAAAATTGTTCAGGAAGGTTTGAAACGTGAAACTCGAGAGGAAAATGGCCCCCTTCCCTTGCAAATTTTGATACTCTGGTGAAATAATGTACAATTTGGAAGATTTCTGAGTCGAACGAAAAAAACAAAAACATGCAAATCGGTTGGAAATTGAGGCCTGGGCAGAGTTTACTAGAGTAAGGCCGCAAACGCACGTTTTTTGAGCATTAACCCCCCTTAAAAGGCGAAATTCAAAATTCCGGGTACGTAGTGCACAACTAGATAGTTTTCCGCGTCGAACAAAAAAAAAAAAAAAACCACGAAAATCGGTTGAGAACTAAGGCCTGTGCAGACGACACAAGATTTTGTCACACACACACAGACATTCACCTATGGTTTTTTTTCGCGGATTTGGATTCAGAATGGTCTATTACGGATTACTGTGTGGTTATTTTCTTTTTCTGTTGAGTGTTGTCCAACTTCACCCCAGATCGATCGCATAAGGACGCCCAAGTCTTACTGTGGGACGTCCTAAATAGGGAAAATACGTTTGATTTGGTGGCTGACTTCTAAAATTTAAATTAGTACCTAGCGCAATCTAAGAAACTTATGGCAATTTCAATGAAGTAAGGTTGAGAACACGAAGAAAACATTTCAAAGTGAAAAAAAGTTGTTGTCTAAGCAGAGTAAAAAACGTCTGCCAAGTGGGTGTGGCACATAGCTTCCTCGTATCCATAACCCGATTGTATAGATGATCAGATGCGTAATAGTTAATATCAGAACAACAAAACATCAAAACAAGTTAATCTGTAACATCCCTGAAAATTTCATTGAAATCGGATGGAAAATATAGAAGTTATGGCCGTTACAAGGAAATTCACGTGTGCGCATGCGCAGTCGCTTCCATCAGTCCGGGGATGATGATTTTCATAGGAGACCGTCTACACACCAACCCGCACAATCCCTGAATATTTCATAGAAATCGGACAATAACTTCGTATAGTATATATATAATTGTTCAGGAAGGTCTGAAACGTAAAACGCGAGGGTAAATTTTGATTTTGGAGAACTTTTTTTTTCACTCTTGAAAAGTGAAAACGAAGCTTCCGCTACCTTGGTAGACTCGGAAGCAAAAGTTATAAGACAGTTTTGGCCGAAAATTAGTAGTTGATGAACAGGAGAGGGGTCGGCCATCACTCTCAAGACACTATTCCGTGCTCTCAAGTATACCTTGTTTACTCTGGATTCCCAACATCTGTCAATAAAGAGACAAAATTGGAGATTCACTATCGTCTATCGATTCATAAGCGCTATCACCTTCATTTCTGGAAGGCCTGGATCTAGTCTGCCCAGCAAAATACTCGCTATTATTATTATAATCAATCCACATAAAATCGACGATAAGAACTTCTAGCCATTCAGTACCGGCAATATTTCATGAGAGGAAGCCCGCCTAACAATCCGACACGTTGATGTATCTCCAGAGCCTGGTTAGACTCCTAAATTCCTCGACAATCCACAATCGAGTCTCTCCATCGATTATTAATGACGGATGAAGACAATCAAATCAATCTGTCGTTAGAGTAGGCGCCCGAGGTAGCGTGAGATTCATTATTCATTTAGCGTTCCCTTTCGTCGACGGAGGTAAAAGAAGAATGAAGTTGAAAGACGAATAGCCGGTAGTTGCTTCTCCAGCGAGGAAGTCGTTCGTCAATTTGAATTCGAATCAGCAATTTATTGTCATGTTCCGCCCGCTAAGAATTCAAGGTCATTATCGATTTTAAAACAATGTCCGATGTTCGGTAATTTGAGGCACGTAACTGCATATTTATTGTATCGAGAGAGGTAAATAAAAGATCCGAAATATTTCATGCATTCATTGAGTTTGTGTGGGATGTGTTTGAAATACGAATTATTGTGGGACCAGCTGTCTCCTGCGCCTCAAATTCATCGGTCGGCCACCAAGTCCAAGAAGACCTCATCATTACATCCAAAACTATGCAAATTATTACACAAAAGTTTATTATTTTTCTGTGTAGATCAATCGTCTGCAAAGAACACGGCTTTGCCATTGTCACCACCAACCAACATACCTACTTCACAATCAAGTTTAATTGGAAGAAATAGGGAGCAGAGGTTGAATTGATTATTAGGAGATGTGATTACTGGTTGCTAAGGACGCAAACTGAATACAACTCGAGAAAATGAACAGCGATTGCATTTTGGTCAGCTAAAATTTCAACAGAGATCAAGTCCAACACCCTTCTCATGGGGACCAGATGGTTGGTCCTAAAGAGCTGTAGGTGGTCTCATTCGATTCTAAAACTTCAATACTATTTAAATTGATGTATAAACAATAATTTTTATATTAAAAGTTTTTGGACTAGGGCGTTTTGAAAATGTCAGCCCTTATCTTTCAATCCTTACAAGTGATTGACGCCAAATAGTGCCCCTATACCAAATTTCATCGCAATCGGTCCATGGTAACTAAGACAAGTGCCACTGACGGCAAAATTTTATTCGATTTCTATGTACCTTGAAACATAAACCAACAAATTTTGCAGGGGTTTCTTGGTCGATTCCAAAGGTTTAATTTTGAAAATCGGAATGACCACTTCAAAGGCTTGTTCGGCTCCGATTGTTCGAAAAAGTCGGAAATGAACGTTGAAATCTTCGAAACTTGTTGGTTTACTCAAGAGAGATGACCTCTTCAAAGGCTTGTTTTAACCTTCGATTGTTTGAAAAAGTCGGAAATAACGTTGAAATCTTCGAAACTTGTTGGTTTACTCGAGAGAGATGACCTCTTCAAAGGCTTGTTTTCACCTTCGATTGTTTGAAAAAGTCGGAAATGAACGTTGAAATCGTCGAAACTTGTTGGTTTACTTGAGAGAAATGACCTCTTCAAAGGCTTGTTTTCACCTTCGATTGTTTGAAAAAGTCGGAAATGAACGTTGAAATCTTCGAAACTTGTTGGTTTACTTGAGAGAAATGACCTCTTCAGGGGCTTGTTTTCACCTTCGATTGTTTGAAAAAGTCGGAAATGAACGTTGAAATCTTCGAAACTTGTTGGTTTACTCGAGAGAGATGACCTCTTCAAAGGCTTGTTTTCACCTTCGATTGTTTGAAAAAGTCGGAAATGAACGTTGAAATTAGGTAAGTCTAATCAGACTAGTTGAAAAATCTACGCGGTGCGGGTTAACGTTCATTTATTTGCTGCAAGTGCGCTCTTTTGAACTTTTCCAGCACATTTTCGAAAAAAATTATGCAATGTCAGTGGCATTATAAATTTTAATAACAAAATTATTTTTAAAAGTCTAGGTTTCATATAAATCTGTATTTTATGTGTTATAGTTGACCTTTTTTCTACTTTAGGAACATCTATAATTGAAAAAGTATACTTAAGCTAGCTATACCATAGTGTTTTCGTGATTTCCTATCTATTGTGGCTAGTTTCACGGAATAAAATTAATACCTACTCTGTCAAATTATCATGTGTGAGTATTTTTCCGTACTAAAACTTTTCCGCCTCAGACTACCGGACCTTTCCACTAAAAGGTTCGGCGCTAGTGCTCTTTCCATGGTTTTACGCGATAAAAATGTAATTTCTAGATCGCTGGACACCCTGCAGATGCCTGATATTTACAAATTATATGGTGCGCCATAGAAATAAACAAACAAAAGTGGTTCTCGTGGAGAGCGCATTTTCTCAAGGATGACGTACATTCATCGACCGTAAGGCATCAGCGAGGTAAAATGTGGAGTCTTTGAGCTACAAGAGCCGTTAGAAGACGTTCGTGTCGCACCTCGGAGCCACGAAACAACACAAGAAGAGTAGGTGGAGGACCAAAGAAGTCTTTTGCGGCCTATGAAGGGAAAAATGAAGTGATTGATACCCGCTCATGACCATCTGGACCAGACTGCGGTTCCCCGGAGGGCCCAGACGAAACAACTTCATTTCAAATGGTAATAGGCGGACATTAAGACAAAAGTGATGGACAGCCACAGAACTAATGTCTTTATTACAGCTTTAAACGCTCGTGCATCAAGTGCCAAGAAGTTGAGGACCGGGCAATGTAAGAGCATTTGGACTCTTTTGATTATGTCGTCATTTGTTCTGGGAAAGAACTTGAGGTGCATCGGACAAAAAAAGGTTGCTCTATTCATCAACTCAAGTACAGTCCGCCACTTGTCTTTCAGGCACCTGGATTGTCCGAGACCTGATAGCGACATTTATTACACAACGGTGCGAGGGGTACAGCAGTAACTTAATACACAGTTAAGATGTAAGGTTTTAGTACTAAACGGTCCTTACTAAACCTAGGCCTACCATTACTGTCGAGGCATTAAATGTTAACTTTCTCGGCCCGAAGATCAATCTCCACACCTGGAATTCTTCTTCCTGCTATTTCGAGGGACGTTCTTTTCCCACGCCCGGATTTCTGGTGTTTATTAAAACGCACATAAAAACATTCTCTAACAGCCTCCGAATTTAACAAAATCGAATTATCAAGTTATTGGATGCTAGTGAAGGATACAAGGTTAGAAGAAAATTGAAGAAGTTGAGCTTGTTGCAAGAAATGCACTCCACGATGGACGATGCAATATGATGGAAAACTTGACCACTGAACTCTTTCTAATGGAAAAGAACAATGGAAATCGCAAATCCCATCCCTCACCTCAAATCATTTGTGCACATCAAATGCAACTGCTGGAAATTAGATTTCTTCAATGAGGAACTCTTTCCCGGTGATGTCTGTTGAATCATCAAAAATTAACTTCCCTCGACCGGGGATCGATCTCCTATCTTTCCGATTCTGAATCGGAGCTCCTACCACTGAGCTAAGGAAGCGAATGGACAGAAATGCGAAGAGGTCGCTGATCACAACATCTTCCCCCCATTAGGAAATCTTAGGTACTCCGTTACCTAGTCAGGGAGGTGAGGGCAGCTTTGGCCGGCGTTTTCCAACCCAGTGAGAACGCGCTATTTTTGACTGGCTTCGGAGTTTTTGTTATTGTTCCTTATTGACGGGGCAGGGTATCTGCTGACCTCAACGTTTGTCCGAATAGGCGGTGGCTTGACTCGTGTCTTGGGAGGGAGTTGTTTTGATGACCCAATCTTGATGAATTAAATTATTGTTTCTCTGATAAATGCTGAGGAGACTATTCGTGTCCAGTATGACTGCGCCACATTGTTGAATCATCAAAAATTAACTTCCCTCGAGCGGGGATCGATCTCCTATCTTTCCGTTTCTGAATTGGAGCTCCTACCACTGAGCTAAGGAAGCGAATGGACAGAAATGCGAAGAGGTCGCTGATCACAACACGTCATTCGGTCCATGTAACCATGAACCGAGTATCCATAACACATGGTGTATTGTTGCATTTGTCTAAAAAGCATAATGTATTTCGTTTCTGAATATTTTTTATTATGAAAATATTCCTACAAATTAATGTTCCCATTCTCATGACATGTTCTTACTTATAAGCTTTGAAATTTGTAACTTCAATGCAGATTAGCTTAAGCCGAATCATGTAGTTGGTAACATTGTACGTGGTTCTCAGCTTTCAGCTGAATCCCGCTTGGCTTCTCTTAGACGCTCTTCTTCCCAGTCTGCTTTCTGCTCTCTTGCGATATAGCTTGTTCCGTATCTTACATACTGCTCTCTTTGCTTTGCATTTCCAATCTTATTTCGAGTCATTCAATATCTTATTGAATTAACTATTACCAGTATTAGAATCAAAATTCGAGTCATTCAATATTCATTGAATAAACTAATATCAAATTCAAGTCACTGTTTCGTCTTCATATTTCAATCCCCTATCTCCAGACCTTCGTTTCAACGGTGAGTTCGTTTCATAATATATTAAGCATGATAAATATGGTTCTTTCTGTTCTTTGCGTTTTACACCTTGTTTAAACTCAAGTTATTTGGTTCGATTGGTGATCTCAATATTCAGTATCGCTCGTTGAAGCTTACAGCCGATAGCAACAAAACAGTTCCTCTCGACCCATGTCCAGTTCTCAGGTGTTAGGAATAAAATAGTAAATTTGTAGGTTTTTTGAGGGAAAAACGTGATTTTTTTCCTCCCTAACTATTAGTCCTAAAACAAATTAAAGTCAAACCATTGAAAAGCCGTTAGGGGGATCTCAGTCGGCAGCCGTTCCTTCCTCGTTGCAGGTTAACCCATTACCGCCCGTAACTTTTTTTTGTATCTATATTGAAAATAAATCTGATATTTAGACCCAAAATAGTCTTAAGAACACGGGATTAATAATTTCAAAAATTTCCTGGTCCCATTTCATGGGTTTACGTCGCCATAGCGCAGCGCTGAGAGCCACAAGAACTGATTTTTTTTAAACTGAGATTTTAGTAGATCGTATCATGATCTACTAGGAACTTTCTTGGAATATTGGATGCGGAATACGCCCCATATTAAGTGAGTAATTTTTGAAAATTAAGTACTTAACTTTTTGAAAATTGTCAATAAACATTTTTGATTCTATTGAAATAGTTTCACTTCTTTCGAAAATTTCAAGTTTCGTCAAAAATACTCGGAATTTGTCGCAAACAAAATCATAATGAAAGTGAAGGATGTAGGTTTGGAAGCATTATTTGTATGCACAGTCATTCAGAGGTGGAGTTCAGTATATAAAACTCCGTCTTACAATTCAGCCAATTTAGCCCCATAAAACGATTGAGGAGTTTCTTGAGCATGAAAAAACCCCGAGAAGTCGGAAAACGTAGTTTATTATTTTTTGAAGGAAGACGCACTGGCGAGAGAACACGTGTTGGGACCACGTGACTGTGACGGAAGCTGAACAAATAAACCCCTCCGGGCAGCTACGGTAAAGAAATAATGATTTAGTTGAGAAAGCAGTGTTTTCGGGAAGCTCAAAAGACGACCCTCGTTAATCTGAAAAAATGCACCCGAAGTTCTCAGGCTCCACATTGCGGCCGTGGGATAGGAATTATAAACAAGTTGTTTACCTAATAGTGCGAGATAACAGTGTAACGATAGAAACAACTTGTCACAACATAACAAAATAAACTTGTGGGAAATGGCAAAAACTGGAATAACTAGGACCATCAGCTTTACTACACAACACGAGTAGAGCATGGTGGCCACTTCCAAATTGATAAACAGAATAAAAAATAAAAATAATATTTCATCAAAATCAGATAGAAAATGTAGAAGTTATGGCTGTTACAAGGAAATACACGTTTGCGCATGCGCAGTGGTTACCATCAGTAACCAGGGCATGATTTTCATAGGGGGCCATCTGCAGTCCAATCCGCACAATCCCTGAAAATTTCATCGAAAATGGATGGAAAATGTGGAATTTATGGATGTTACAAGGAATGAGGAATTTCACCGAATTCTGTTTGCATTTTTCCTGAATAGTTAATGGTGTGGGATAGATGAAAATCGGGTTGATTTCGGAAAATAAGTCTCCTGTTATTTTTGGGAGACAATCAAAATTTATGATTTCAAAAAATAATCAGGAAAACGGACCTCTTCAACGTGAAGCGGGAACGCTCGCTGATTGGCTGTTCGGATCGCCGTCTCCTCCCAGTGTTGCCCGTTGGTATGACGAAATCGTGTTTTATAAGAGGAAAGTTATCAAACAAAAACAGGGGAAACCTAATTTTCCCCATCTTGCTTTTTCTATTTTTTTCTTCAGTTTTTCGATTTCGAACTTTACTGTTTTGTGAAATGTTGCATCTGAGGACTAAAGATTTCACGATCTCAGTGCTTCAAGCGGCAGCACATATAACTATTCCAGGATGACGTCATCTTCCCGGTTTTTTAAAACGTTCTTATTTTCTACACTGTTTTGTTTATTTGTAAATTAGGAAGTTAGGGCCGAAAGTTTGACGTCGGGGGTTTTTCGAGGTGCTGAATCCGATTTTGGGGTCAAAAATAGGAAATTCTGACATGGTGAAATTCCTCATTCTCGTTTGCGCATGCGCAGCTGCTACTGCTGCTGCTGCTGCTGTATGGGGGTGATGATCACAGGGGACCGACCACACGCCAACCCGCAGAATTCCTGCAAATTCCATCGAAATTCGACATTAACTACGTAAAGTTATGCACGTTACCAGGAGCGTATAATTTTGGAAATTTATTGTAAATACACGTTTATTCATTCATCCATGTCTCATCAACAGGCGTGTTTATTTACTTGAGAAAAGTAGGACAATCGTAATGATGTTCCTGAGCTAGCACATCAGTGTTTATGTTCTTAAGAGGGTCTAAACATCTTCCTAAAGCAGCTTGAAATTATCTTCGCTGGAGGAAAATTTGCGAATGGAAACTTGTAACCAGTTAGAATTGTTATGGCAGCTAGGGATCAGTTCAAACTCAAGGTTTCAATTCTCTCACGAGGGCTTCTACACCACTTGGGAGAGGATAAGATTTAAAAAAACAGACTCTGGTGCTTCACAAGCATCGGAAGGGCGATACGCTCCACCAACAGACCGTGACAGGAAATCTAGAATTAATATCAAAGCCATCTTCAGTCCCAATCAATCTCCGGAGAGGGGTCCTTGTATTGTTCGGACCAGAAGAAATTACTACCAATTTTATTAGAGTAATAAACATTTATCTTGCTAAGGATAGTCGAAGTACGCAAACCGAAATTTTTCTTTATTGTGGAAGAGCAGAAGCTGTCGAATAAGAGAAGTCATCATACAATGTACAATAAAGCATTTTTCACATGGATTCGTTGTATCTTGTTCTTTACATATTTTCAATAATGAACCATTGGAATCGAGCTATAAAGCAATGTTAACCCATCATTAAAACTTGATTTTAATTATTTTTTTAACGTTTGTTTATCAATAAATGTGACTTAGTATTCCGCCCACAAAATACCTATCTGATAGGTCCTATCATCGCTCATAGTATTTCCTGGTATTCCGGAGTTTGGATCCAGTTCGGACTGGTTCAAAAATATCTGAATGTGGAATTTCCAATAATTCAGCTGTTCTTGGTCCTTCTCTCTTAACCTTTTGACTCCCACGAGGCTGCCAGCCACCTCAAAGACCGTGCTTTAATATTGCCATGAGTCCCCAGGAATACTCCAGGTTTTCACGTAGAAACATTATGAAAAGTTAACTTTTTGGATTTCCTCCAGTTATTATTACGTTTATGCGTTGCCAAGGACACGGAATGGTTTCCGGGTTTGAGCATCACAAGCGATTTTAATTTTACGATCATGTGATGATTTACCAGCTGTGCCAAGAGTCCGCCGTCTGTCAAGTCATTTTCAACAAAAATATTCATAGCTACCTACTCAACTATGTTCTGAGTAGGGATGCAACATCAGCTACATAATATCGATAATCGGTATCATCAATATATCAGCAAACAACATCGATACCATCGATATATCGGACCAAAAATATCGATAATCGATAATTAAAAATTTTTTTATCTATAATACATTTGATGTATTATGATTGACTAATTTATTTGTTATTTATCTATTGCATTATTTAATCGTGCCAGTTTTAAAAACAATAATGTTTTAGAACAGCTTTTCCTAGTTAAAAAATAATCAAGTTTAAAGATTTTACCCCAATAAGATGATCTTTAGAGATGAAGAAGAAAATTTGGAAAATCATCACTTACCTAACTAAGTAGGTACGTGGTACATTATCTACCTACCTATTTAGTTGATTATCGAATAGGTTTTCACGTTTTCCTTTACTCATATTTTCTTACTCTAGAATCATAAAGTAGGATAAAAAATTATGAGCTGATAAAATTACAGTTTTTTTTTTAAATCTTGAACGTAGAATTTAAGTCGTCGAAAACAAATCAGCCTTGGAAAATACAGTAGGTATATATTAGAAAAAATAATTTTTAGGGACGCTCTGCAGAAAGAAGAGTTTGGAAAGTGTTTCCCCTTTCATCCAGTTCCTCTCTTGGGTGAGGATTTGCCCTGCTTTTAAGAAGTGACGTTCTGAAGGTACAAAGCTATACGAGATATAACTTCTGTTTCAAATTCAATGGTACAAATCGAGGAGTACCGGAAAACGGGGACAATGTATGGATGGATGGAAGAAGGGAAAACCCAAGAATGTTATTCTATTCCTATACACCCATTTACTGCCTTGGGCTGAGCCTTGGTGGTCGTGGACGCATTCAACAAAAGTTAGACAAATAAACATGTCAGTTGCTGTTGTTAGATACAACTTTGAGCCCAGAGATCCATCCTGGTATTTAGAAAAAATAATGAAAAAAATTTGTACCAAAAAAATGCACACTAAAAATATTTAAATTGAAAAAAAATATCGACACAAAATAATCGATAAATATTGGATAAACATCGATTTAAAAAACCTCGATAATCGAAGGCAAAATATCGATATTATCAATAATCGATTTGCATCCCTAGTTGAGAGTGCAAGGTGCAAGACTCATAACTAACACCCTGGTATGATATTATGTCAATAATATGGCCGCACAAGTGAAAAGTGCGTTTGGCTCAGATCGGTAATTTTCCATTTCAGGCTCTGGCAGTGAAAAGGTTAAGGAATGGAGCCCTTCTTTGAATACATACATCACATATTGGAACAATGTTGATGAATCAAGATCAATATGTAGAAATCTAATCCAGGAATCTACAGAAACACACCTTTGCCCTTTTCGGTTTGGTTATTCGAGGATTCGTGGAGCACGGAGAAGGAATCCACCGTTTAGGACGTCGATGGTCCAAACCTGTGGAGTCTGACCCGCGTGACACTCGTGATCATGCTTGATGTTCATGCGCCACGACTTCCTCAGGTTGGCTGCAAATACCTCCTCTACACCCCCCGGGATTTCGTATGGGGTGCTCAGGAATGTCTAGATAAAATTTGCTTTAAAAATTAACGAATTTTCAAGGAACTGCCTCGCATGGACTTGTGGTCGTGCCAAAAGGGACAAAAACGTTCAAAGCTGAATTTATGATTTACCGTTCCGAAAAACGTAACACTTTTTGCCAGTTAGGTCAAGGCTAAAGCATGTCCCGTGCTAAATTGAGAGAGAAAAAATATTGGTTATCATATGCTGATGTATCAAGGAAAGAGTTCATTGGATACGAGTTCAACATTTTGCTTCCGAGTCTACCAAGGTAGCGGAAGCTTTGTTTTCACTTTTCAAGGACGAAAAAAAAAGTTCTCCAAAATCAAAATTTCCATTCGCGTTTTGCGTTTTAGACCTTTCTGAACAATTTTGGTTCCGTGTCTGTGTGTCTGTCTGTCTGTCCGTCTGTCATGAATTCCTTGTAACGCGCATAACTATACGAAGTTATTGTCCGATTTCGATGAAATTTTCAGGGATTGTGCGGGTTGGTGTGTAGACGGTCCCCTATTAAAATCATCATCCCCGGACTGATAGCGACTGCGCATGCGCAAACGTGAATTCCTTGTAACAGCCATAACATCTACATTTTCCATCCGATTTCAATGAAATTTTCAGGGATGTTACAGATTAGTACTTAGATGGTCCCCTATGAAAATCGCCACCTTCCGACTGATAGTAGCTACTGCGCATGCGCAAACGTGAATATCCTTGTAACAGCCATAACTTCCACATTTTCAACTAGATTTCGATGAAATTTTCAGGGATTATGTGGATTAGGTTGTAGATGGTCCCCTATGAAAATCATTGTCCCCGGACTGATAGAAGCGACTGCGCATGCGCTAACGTGAATTCCTTGTAACGGCCATAACTTCCACATTTTCAATCCGATTTCACTGAAATTTTCAGGGATGTTACAGATTAGTATTTAGATGGTCCCCTATGAAAATCACAGAGAAATGTCTTTCATAGAGGGATTCATTCATAGAGGGATGGACTCCTGTGAGAATCTCAAATCCCTGTAATTGCAAGGCTTCAGTAGCTCAGAGGATAAAGTCTTGATCTGAGTCCCTAAGGTCGCGGGTTCGAAACCCAGCCGAGGCTATGTATTTTTTTGATCCAATCACATAAACCTACTCACTTAATTTTTCATCCGAATTTGATGAAATTTTCTAGGATTGTCCAGATTAGCGTGTCCCCTATGAGGATAATGAAAGATACTTAGAGATTGGTGTTTTGAGATTAACTACTATGCATCGGATCATCTATATAATCGGGTTATGGATACGAGGAAGCTATGTGCCACACCCACTTGGCAGACTTTTTTTTTTTTGAGAGAGAGAGAAATAAAACACTTTATTGAACATTGTAGGAGAAATAAAGGTGGACAAGGACTCCAGTAGTTGTCGAAACGTAATGGATTTGCCAAAAATTCAAATTGATTTAGGCCAAAGGTTTTTTCTACAACAAAAATAGCCTAGCTATTGCATTAAATCCTCTCTTTCTTCGGATCAAGTATAATGAAATATAAACCAACCAGCGGCAGAGACAAATTAACGTTAATCTTAAATCCGACATAAAAATCGCGTTATGAGCTTGCTGTAATGACTTGTTCAAGATTCTTCGGACTGTGGGAAAGTGTCCGAGCTGAGCCTTGGAAGATCATTTCAGAGTTCTGACCAGGAGTTCCACTCCGACACCCCACAGGATCCTCAAGACGAACGAGCCAAACGAGCAGTTCGCTCTGTCAGCCGCCTAAGTAATTTGCCAACTCCAGTAACCCGGGGAAGGTTGGTATTATTCAGCCCGCAGATGGAACTCGCCGGTACCATTTAGTTCCTTTTAAAATGAGACTCCTAGACAAATGGATGTTTGAAAAATCCAACCATCTAGTGCGGGATGGAGGTTTCGAACCATAAATCACGAGTGGTGCCTGGAGAAGCTTCGGAACGTGGTCATATCCAACCTTGCCTCCGCCGTCGCTTGTTCCCTCAACTTGGAAAACTTATCGCATTAATATACGAATGTGCTGCCATCTATCCACAGAGTTTCGCCGCCTTTCTGTATTCATGAGCGCAACTCCCCGCCGGATTTAACCCGCTTTAATTAATATCGGGTCGTAAAGGATCAGCCACCTGTTGGCATTTTATTTATGGGGTTCGTGGCCGGGTTGAAATTGCTAATTACCATTTTTATTGGGATGAAAATAAACCGTTAGAAGCCTCTGATGATGAGTGGAGAGAAATACATCATCACGGGGAATACTCAACCCTCTAGAGGGAGAATTGATGTTGTTATTTACTTAAAGATGAATCATGAACTCGAGAGTCAATAGATGAACGGGAAAATGTGAGTCTTCGAGAAACCGTCTTGTTGCTTTACAGCAGTGATTTTCAACTTGGGGGATCACGAAAACCAACCTGTGAGGTCTGGGATCATTTTCAAAAGAAAACAATAACATATTCAAGAAGAGAAGAAATCATTAATCCAGACCTCGTTTGTACCTAGGAAAAGATTTCTGTTAATTTAGAGCTATCATCCCTGAATAATTCTGATTGAAAATTGATTAGAACGACGAGGAGAAAAACGTGAACTACGTTAGTGTTCATTTTGAAGTGAAACGGTCGTTTTTGGAACTATTTCCGGGATGATTGCCTTCACTTGGCTCCTATAGTTTAGATAAGTTTCTCTACTGCTCCATAAAGTGCTATGTGAGTATCCAATGAGCTATGTGCTAAACACACTTGGTAGAATACTCCCTCATATGAGTTTACACTTAATTATTGTAAGATTTTCCTCTTACTTGGTGGATACTTGGTAGTTCTGACGACCTCCAAATAGATCACCCATGGGATCTTGTTGAGGATGACTCTCTCATCACCTAACTGTTCGACTTTCCTCATATTTGGAAGGGTACTTGGTTCTGACGACCTTCAATCACATCTCCTACATAACTATATTAAATTAATGACGAGGAAGCTATGTGCTATACCCACTCGGCGAAGTACTGTTTTTTTAACCGAATTGTTCGACTTACTTGGTGGACTTGGCGACCACTTATCAGATCACCTACACAACCATATTAAATGGATGACAAGGAAGTGCTATACCCACAAACGTAGGACTCTTCATCACCTATTTGATCGATTTTCCTCAGATTTGGAAGGAAAATTTTGATTTGCAGCACTTTTGAGGGAAAACTTGACCAGCTTCTCATTTGTAAACAAAACGGATAATTGAAAACGGTTTATACATACTTATTAAGAAAGCAATCGCAAATAAGGTTAATTATGTTTGAAAATTTTTTCATGAGAAAATGGGAAATCAAAATGTGATCATTTCAAGACGCTGTTAGGAGGCGGATTTGGAAACTAAACCCGAGACTCTCAATCGGTCGCCGTTCCTTCCTCGTTCCGGGTTAGTCTAATCTCCTACGAACCGGCGCTCGTTTGCTCCTTCCCACCCCCGTCTGAAGGAGAAACATTGCTTTCCACAACAACTCCCCCCCCCCCCCAGTCATCTCACAGCTGGTCAGTTTTCATCAACCAGTTTCCCAGTTTTTCAGGAAATAATCATCCAAATTCCATGTTTCTTGAGGCATTCTTCTTATTTTTATAATCTACACCCACGCACTTGTTTAATTCCAAAAGTAAAAATTGAATAAAGACGCTCAAAATTATTACACAAAGGTTTATTATTTTTCTACATAAATCACTCGTCTGCAAGGAACTCGGCTTTCCATTGTCAACCATAGATACTACCTACCTACCACGTACCTACAATGGTCACATTTTGGTCAGCTAAAATTTGAACAAAGATTAGGCCTCTTTTGCGATTCACACTCGTGTTTCTGATATATCGTAAGTCCTACCATTAAGTACTCGTAGGGAGCGAACGGTTTGAACTACAGAGCTCCGGGTGATCTCTAAAAATTCAATGCTATTTCAAATTGGTGAAAAAACAGTACCATCATTTCGAGAGTTTTCGAGCTAGGGCACCCTAGTTAAGATTTTAAGACCACCCTGCGTGGTATCTAAAAATTCAATACATTGATTGATGGAAAAACAATACCTCTATATCAAAATTGTTTGAGCTAGGGCGAGTTCAAATGTCAACCCTTAGAAGAGACCTACATCAACCAAAAGCTTCGGGGCACAACGAAACCCCAAATGGAGCTCATATACCAAAAAATGTCATCAAAATCGGTCCATGGTAACTAAGGAAAGTGCCGCTTACGGATGGATTGACGGCCAAATTTTTATTCGATTTTTGGATTCTACGTACATTGAAACGTGTGGTGAACCACTATTTATTATAGTATTTTCGCAATAAAAATAACGAAAGAGGTCCTGGCAAAATAGGAGGAGCCATCCCCTTCAGGGACAACTCTTCCAGGGTAGGAAGGGGGTTGCCTCGAGTGGGGACTCACCCCCTCTCACAGTCACCCCTTCGTTATAAGGGCGTACTCCGGCCCTTGAGGCACCATTCAATTCAAAAAGTTCCTAGCCTTCAGCCAGTTACAAACCACCTATTCCGCCGGTATCTTGATCGAAGTGTTTTCTGAAAAAGTTTTTCTTTCAAGATCCCAAGTCATATCTTTACTTACTCCAAACCTTATAAGACTGCTTACTACCCTTTTGATCAAAATTCCTATATTACTATTTACTGGAAGGAAATGCTGACGTCCTTTTGGTTCTGATCACTATCCGACCAGTAAATAGTAATTTGCTCAAGTAAATTCAATTTTAGACAAGTTGTGAGGTTGAAATGAGACGTCGTTAAGTCAGTTCCCATCAACCTTGCAACTTGTACTTTCCAACTACGAAATTAATTACCGGCAATCAGGGGCGTGGCGTCCATAAGGCCCCTCTGATTGATATCCTCCCATTTCTTATCAGGGGACTTCTTGTTCAATGAAAAAGTTGTTGATAATGCTCGACTATCACCGTAGGAAATCACACAACTCGTTTTTAGCGCATATCTCTATACATTTTTGACTAAATTTGATCCCTGAATATTTTAATATCTGGAAAGAAGTTGAGATGTGATTGTTCCCCAGTGTGATCCTATGTTCTAGTTTTTGTATTTTCTGGTTTGGTGCCCCACCACTTTCGAATGCCCCTGCCGGCAATTGAATTGAGAATTGAGATTGAGTCAGTTCCAGTCAACGGCCGGTCGTTATCTAGTAGCAGCTCCAAATTGGAATGCTGACGTCACTTGACTGCTCGCTACCAATTTGGGTGCATTAATATCTAGTCAGTAAAATCGTGCAGGGTTGTAAGTAGTCCAGTAGGGGGAGGAGTACAAAAATTGTCCTGAGTCAAATTGTGTTTCCTTGGAGTCAGAACAAAACGTAAACCAAAAAATTTTGAGGAGTTCAAAAAAATGTTTCTTGGACGATTACAAACGTTCATTATTGAAAATACTAAACCAAAAGTTGTAGTATCTAAATTTGAAATTTTCAAGGATTTTCGGAATTCATTAGTGCATCTACCTAGGGAATTAAAAAATAAAATTTTGGCGCAGGAATCATCAAATTGGCCAATAATTGCCAGAGAAATGGGGGAAACCCCGGTTATTCACCGACTGAGACCAGCTTGAAAATCGTCGGATGTGGACGATGGTCTTGCTGAAACCGGAGGTCGCGCTAAAATAACAATTTCAACATCTCACCGTAATGAGGTTTTCCTGTAGGTACTTTGAGCTGTTTAACCTCGACGTGAACCCTTCTGACCTCTCAGCCCCTAATAAAAAGTTCGGACTATGCGGCCGCCTCAAGGGGCGGTCTGAGTTACCTTCCTATAAAACAAATGTTTAGAGAAGTTCCCTCCGGTATTTCCAAGTAAAGTCCCGACCGGGAGGCCACTATTGCATTATTGGGGTCTCAAGGCACACCAGAATGCTCATCTCAACGCGAGGAAGGCAGTAACGTTTATAATTTATACCGATAGACTCTCCGTTCATTACCGGACCTTCTGCACATAGAGTCCACACTTTCACATCACTACTAAACTAAACAATGCGAAAGGAGGAGTTTACCCGGAGTTATAAATCTGGAACCTGTATGCATCAAGTTTTTTCTTCCTTTACGGAGACCGGTGATTCTGCAGAATCGCGGCGCTGGAGGTCCATTCGAGCACTTGGTGCTGGTCTACGCCTGTGCGGGCTCTCGGAGGTCATATTACCTCTATTTAAAGGTTAGAAAGGTCAGAGAAGAAAGTCGAACGTTCCTGTTCCGTTCAGGCTCGCTACCTTTTAGCAAATTTTCAAAGAAAATGAAAAGAAGGGAGACTGATTGAGAAAATGAGCAGTACTCAAAATTACTAGGTAGTATGTACTTTTTTGAATTTTCCTTCCGAGTCTGCCAAGGTAGCGGAAGCTTTGTTTTTACTTTTCTAGGTTGACAATTTTTTTTCTCCAAAAACAGAATTTCCACTAGCGACCAATGGACAATGTCCTTCCTGGACAATGGGGAATTCGCCTCAATTTTAGATTCTGGAATTTCAAGTCAAATCCTATAATAGGGCCCAAGAATAACGTTTAACACCAGGAGTTAAAAATAAAAAAAATTAAATTATTAAAAAAAATTTAAAAAAATTAATAAAAAAAATTAAATTAATTAAAAACTAAATAAAAAAAAATTACCGTAGAAGAAAATACCTAAACAAGTGAAGCCTTTGTCAAAAAACACCGCGAAGATCGAGGAAAACTGATGACGTCACTCCCCAGGGTTCCTCGCGCAAAATTATGGTCTGGCAAGGCGTAAAAGGATTTTCGGCAAATAGTGTCAGAGAATGTCAACAGGTAGAGTCGTAGGCGCCTTCGTGACCACATGAAACGATCCACTCAAATAATGTGATACAAATAACGAAACTAACTAATATAGAAACTAAATAAGAGAAGGTGAAGACTAATAATGCTTGATAAACTAATATGTAGAATCGTATTGTAAAAAAAGAGTGAGTAAAATTGCTTCTTTCCGTCACTTTCGTGTCTGGGTTCTTTCTGCCAGTTCACGGCGCACTCTTGTGTTCGATCACGTAAGCTAGTTGATCATGTGCGGTACCAGAGGTAGCGCTGCTGTCGTAAGGGGAAACTCGTCACGTCACAGACTCCTGGTACATTTAAATTTCCATCTTCGTTAAATTCTCTAAATTTTTTGGATGCGTTTTCGAGCAGCACACTATAATTTGCTTCCATATCAGTAAACCTTCTTTCAAAAAAAAAAAAAAAAATTGTTAGGCAAATTCCCCATTTGGCTCCATGTCTGTCTGTATGCCTGCCATGGAATCCTAATAACGGGCAAAATTATACGAACTTATTGTCCTATTTCGGTGACATTTTATTATGCGGATTGGGATGGTGATGGTCGCCTATGAAAATCATTGCCCCGAAACTGATAGTAATCTGTGCGCGTTAAGTTTAAGTGTCATTCCGGACAGTATTGTTTTTTCATCAATTTAAAATAGTGTAGAATTTTAAGAATCGAATGAGACCACCCAGAGCTCGATAGGATCAACCGTTCGTTCGCCTTGAGAACTTAAGGGTTGGTCTTACGATAAATCAGAAACACGAGTGTGAATCGCAAAAGAGGCCTAATCTCCATTCAAAAGTTAGCTGACCAAAATGCGATCTTTGTTAGTTTCTTCGAGTTGCACACAGTTTTATGTCCTCAGCAACCAGTAATCAAATTTCCTAATGAAGGCACCCACAACTCCCTTTTTTTCGGATTTAGTGTGAATCGTTCATTTCTTTAAAATAAACTTGATTGTAAAGCGAAAATATGGTTGGTAGGTGGTGACAATAGCAAAGTGTATTCTTTGCAGGCGAGTTATCTACACAGAAAAATAATAAACCTTTGTGTAATAATTTGCAAAATTATCACAGTAAAATCGAGGATCAATTTAAACAATGTTTAAATTAATAAGATTGAATGAGATTGTGGAAAACCATTTTAATAAAAACGGAGTTGAGAAGAACGTTGTCCATTTCCAAGAAAATAATGAGTTACAAGTTACATCGATTTCTCATTATTTTCGATAACTCATTATTTTCGTGGAAATATAAGACGTTCTCCTCAACTCCGTTTTTATATGTGACTAATATTGAGAAATGAACAGTAAATCTAACTAAGGCTGTACTTGATTTACGAACCATTGAGGTGGCATAAATACTTAATGTACTCAATCGCAAAATTATACGACAATTGAACATAAATCTGAACCTTAATGAGTATCTAGTTTTTCACAGGCCAGAAAAAAAGTGATTTCGGTGACAAAGCTGTGGTACACCATGACGTTTTGGGGTCTGAGTGACATATTAGGGGAGGGATGACGGAACAAAATGTAATAGAACAAGTTGATTTACGGGAACAAGGAAGTGTGTGGAGTAGTATTGTGACTTGGGATTTCGTCTTTCTCAAGGGCTAACAATAGGACTCGTAGCCCTCAAACCCACGTTACCATTATGAGCCTTGACGGATTCCCTAGTCTGAGCACGGCTGACGCCCCTCAGGCCTGTCCGAAGAGGGAGCTTTGTAGAGTGACGTCACACTAGATGCGTTAATCTCGGTATGTTGGGCTTGAGAGTAGCTGAGAGGTAATTGAAGTTACTCACATGCTCTTTACCCCTCTCCCCCTCAAAATTTGTTGGTTTACGTTTCAAAGTACGTAGAGTTCGAAAATCCAATAAAAAGTTTGCCGTCCATCCGCCGTACGGCCCTTTCCTTAGTTCCCATGGACCGAATTTGATTAAATTTGGTATATGGGCCCCATTTGGTGTCTAGTTGTGCCCCGAAGCTTTTGCTTGATGTAGGTCACTTCTAAAGGTTAAATTTCAAAAACGCCCTAGCTCAAAAAATTTTGACATAAAGATATTTTTTTTCATCAATTTAAAGTAGTATTGTATCTTTAGAATCGAATGAGACCACCCAGAGCTATGTAGGACCTACCATCCGGTCCCCATGAGAACTGGGTGGTGGGATGAGCTGAGGTACTTTCCATATCATTCCCTCTGGTGGAGAGTTGAATAGAATTTGTGAAAGATTTAAATTAATTTGTAAAAGGTTGAAATAAATCTGGAAAATGTTGAATTAAATCTGTAAATACTGTATATCAATCCTTAAGGAAAATTCCAGGCTTTGGCTTCGAAAGAACAATTGCCGAAGCTCAAATGTCATGAGATGACCTTCTAGTTTGGGGTTTAGCCAGGGAAATACGCAACATGGACTCATAATAATAATTGGGCCCAAGACGAAAGACGTGATCCTAGTTAACTCGGGAGTTCCTTCCTCCACACGTGTTCCTCCGTCAGTTCTGGGCGGCGTTTTTGTGTCCCCTTCCGGAGGGCTCCTTCCCTTCAGTCACGGCCCATTTCGTCGCGCCTCCACTTTAGGCCCCTCGAGCCGAGGGAACCTTCAGTCCAAAACCGTCTGAAGCAAGCTCGAGTGCAGAAATGTGACGTCACGTCTTCCATACACGGAAAAGACCAAACTGAAAAATGTATTTTAAATAACACTCAAAAACACGGAACCAAAATTGTTCGGAAAAGGTTTGAAACGTAGAACGCGAGTGGAAATTTTGATTTTAGAGAACTTTTTTTTCCAACCTTGAAAGTGGAAACAAAGCTTCCGCTACTTCGGTAGACTCGGAAGCCAAAGAATTAGGGAACCTTCACTATTTGTTCTTGCGTGATGACTCGCAAATAGATGGCTGCACAGTAAGCTGTTTCAGAGGCGTCAGAAAAGCCCACAATCTGATACATTGAGGGAGTACCAGGTCGCACAAAACGCGGAATATTCAGGTTAGATAAGATGGGTAACTGGTTCAAGGCTATTTCCCATCTTGTAGCGAGAACTTGAGGCACAGGATCGTCCCAGTCTACACCCAATTTCCACAACTCTTGAAGAAATTGCTTCATTGTCACGACAAGAGGTGAAATGAATCCCAAAGGATCGTAAATCTTTGAGACAGTTGATAGAATAGACCGCTTTGTGGGTTTGACAGTAGGCAGTTCCAAACTGTAGCTAAAGCAGTCGGTGACTGGGCTCGACTGAAGTCCAAGAATTTTCACAGATGAATCTTCTTTGGAAATTATCGTGACAGGTAGCTCGGATGTATCAGACACATTTTTCCGAAGTTCTAGACAATTGCTTGCCCATTTACTAAGCTTGAATTGGCCTTTGACTAGTAAACCAATTAATTGCTTCTGAAGAGTTGCTGCGTCATCAATACTATCACATCCACTTACCACGTCATCTACGTATATATCCCTCCGAAGTACTTTGCTAGCTTCGGGATATTCCGAACCATGATCGTCCACTATGGCTTGAATCACACTATTTTCGAGAAATGGGCTCGAGGTGAGGCCATATACTACTGTGTTCAATTCAAATACTTGAAGAGCATCATAGGGATTGTATCGCCAGAAAATTGTCTGATATTTCCGATCATCAAGGTGCACCCATATACCACGAAAACATTTGACAATATCAGCTACTAATGCATATTTATGAATCCTGAAATTCAGTAAAATATCCCGTATGTCAGTCTGCAATTTCTGTCCGACCATGAGAAATTCATCCAAAGACCCATTGGTTGATTGCGCAGAACCGTCAAATACAACACGGAGTTTTACCTGATTTCTGTCAATTTTGGAGATGGCATGATGTGGAATAATGAAGGATGGATGGTTTCTAGAAACAGTCATGTGACCTAACTGTTCACATTCTTTCATGAATTCATGATAACTTTCACGAAGTCCATCATTTTTTAGCAAACGGTTTTCCTGGTTGCGAAAACGTCGACTTGCATTTGTACTCATAGATATATTAGTAAATTCTGGAGGGGTTGTACGAAAAGGCAAACGAACACCATAGCTGCCATCCTTTAACCGATAATGTGTAGCCTTGAAATGGTCTTCACAATAGGCGTCATCTGGGTCAGTGACCTTGACTGGTTTCGGTTTTTCAATTTCCCAAAAACGATTTACATTTGAATGAATATCGTCAATTGTTATTGGGCTAGTAGTAATCAACGAAGTACCCATAGAAGTTTCAGTTTCAGATGACCCTGTAGTAAATAGTAAATAGTAAATTTTCCGATCACAACATGTCCGAACACAGTTGGGAACAGTTTGGGAGAATTTGGATCCAATTCAATCGGGCTACCAAGCCACACCTCGGCGAACAGTATCGATACCCGATATTTCAAAATATCTTTACTTTCGTACTGATTCTCGATATTTTAGTATCAATACTACTCTATCAGATATTTTTGGATATCGATACTTTGGATCCAATACTTCTAAATATCGAATATCGATATAGGTCTCGCGGAAAATTCAAAGTAATGGCTAAAAAATGAAAAGATGAAGAAGGTAGAGAGGCTGTTGGGTCAAAAAATTAATCAATATTAATTTTTGCTGTTGACTCGGATAAAAGTAAACAATATGTTATGGTTGGGTCCTCCTCCCGAAGCTGACCTTCCTCTTTGTCGGAAGACACGGTATTTGCAAAGGAACAACACTTCCGAATTGTAAACTAATTTTATTACCTGAAGAGACTGTACTATTTCAGAAACGGAACTCGAGTTAGCGATACTCCCCCTCGGACAGTATTTACTACAAATTTGATATCAAAATGATCACATGACACCTCAAAGGTTCACACTCAAGCGAGCTACAACGATAACTGTTCGTACAGCACTAAAGGAGGGCTTAACAGGTGCCCCCTCTCTTCTCTCAATAGTTTCAAAACCTGTCACGAGGGGATTTGCGAGCAGCTTTTGGCGACACAACTGTGTTTCTCGAGATTCAAATAATAAAGATTGTTTAAAATAACAATGTCAGTGAATCTGATGATAATGCAAGTAAAATGGTAAATGTTCAATCGGGTTCAATCCGGGTTTGAGTCTTCGTTTTCATCAATCCATCACACGGCGATCCTGACGTTGCTTCCGTCCTCGGGAGCTCAGTTCACCTAGGGGACCAGACACAGCCCATTAGTGAAGAGAATATCAGCCTACTCCCGTCTCCATAAGTGAAGGGTTTCCCCTTCAGGCAAACAATTCAAAATAACAGCTTAGAACTGGCAAGTAAATTAATGCACATGCACAGTGGAGGTTGGAGGCACGAGGAAAATTTCAATGAACAAACAATTCCAAGTAACAAACAAATTGTGCAAGGAGGTATAGGAATTATCCCTTGATCAATATATTCGAGCCAGGTGAATCCAGTCGTTAGTAATCATTAAAAGCAACTCGTTCAAAAGGAACTCATTCAAAAGAACTGCTTGGGAAGGTTGTCTATCTCACTTGGGCTTGACAGCCACACTATCAGAAAAGTAATGACTGTAAGACGTAGACCACGTAAAGGGAAGGACATAGAACAAGGGTCCAACTATGACGCAGCCAACGTAAGGGTGCCAAGCAAGGTAGACTCCAGCCCACAATCCAAAATTAGACTCATACTTGACTGAGAAAATGATTATGATGATCACTGAGAAGACTTGGGGCTCCAAAGTCAACATAGGTGGGATAGTTCACATTCAACATGATGATCACTGAGAAGACTTGGGGATCCAAAGTCAACATAGGTGGAATAATCCACATTCAACAAAATAACAAGACTGGGCGAATCCACAGTCACCTTGGAAGAGCAGTGGGTAGTCCACTATGGACAAAAACAGTCAAGAAAGTCAAAATTACTTCGATAAATCCCTGCTATCATCAGGGATAGTGCTAGAGCCATCAAAATTAGGAGCCTTGCGCAACTGTTCGTGAGGGTATTTCAAGTACTTCCTTGATCCTCCAGAAACATACTGCAATAAGTAGCGGTCATTTGGTAAAACTTTAACAATTTAAACGGTACTCGATAAGCGTTATCCAATATGATTAGATTCCTCACCTCCATCTGTGCAAAAACCAAATCGTTTTCCTCAAGCTTTATGCTGTCAAATCGACTTATGCATCAATCGAGTAGCAGTATCTCGACATTCATGTGTGCTAGTGAATAGAATGCTTCTAAGGTTTTTTCATATCCAAAATGGAAAAGAGACTCTTGTACATTGTTGACAACAGCATAACGTAGTGAATGTTGTACAATGTGAAGATATCTTGGGCGTGTATGTCTCTGTACTTTCCTACACAAAATTCTTCCATGAATTTCATAAGTGTTTTGAATATCAGGATCAATATACGATGTTTTCCATGAGGTCTTAGTTTTTGGTGTTGCTGCTCTATGAGGGTGCTGATTAACAAAGAATTTGCATTTGGATTTTCAATAATTGGTTCCGAAGTTACAGTACTATCATTATTGTCATCAATGGGTTTTCAAACCTTGCAAAAAGGACCACCTTCTTTGGACTCATGATATTAGTTCTTGTTTACGCACGAAGCGAAGCACAGTCAGTTACTACAATGAATTGGTAGCTTTGTAAATAGTTATGAGAATGAATTGCGGCATAAACCACAACAAGGGTCTTCAGCTCTTAAGAGTGGTAACTGTTGTTCGGGTGAATAAACATTTGAAAGTGAACAAGAAGAAGTTTCCCCCACTCTAATTACTAGTTTTGTTGTCCGTTATCTGCCTAGTCATACTTACCGCTCTCGTACCTTTCGTTATTTGAATAAATAGTTTTTCTACAAGTTCTTGTTCCCATTAATTCAATAAAAACCCTTCAGTAACGTGATTCTGATAGAGTGGCTCTTTTGCTATTGTCAGACGCACATGCTGACAAATTTTCGTATGGGACAAATCTCTAAAGATTATCTGGACCCAAGAGGATCGCCAGGTCAGTCATACGTCTTTAAACTTCAGCTTACCCAATCCCCGGATAGGATAGTTGGGAAACTTAGCGCCTAGGCAGAACATTTACTGGCCGGATTTACTGCAAATAATTCTAATTCGCAAGTAGGCGCAAAAATAAGTCAGGCCTAACCACTGAATCAGCGGAGGAGACGACACTAACAGCTGTAGTATGCAACAGGTCTTGGCTTTTCATCAATGATGTTAATCAGTATTGATCCAAAACCTAAAGAACTTTCATCAATATGCAATTCAATTGGGTAAGAAGGGTTGAAAATGGTTAACATTGGCTCTGCGGTTAGGAGGCCAATAAAATGTTGTCTAATCCTTTTCATGATCTTCCATCCTTTGTTGTCATCAATTGGAACAAAGGGGTTGCTAACTGTGCAAAATTATGCACAAATTGTCTAAAATTTGAAGCTAGACCAAGAAATTGGCGAAGTGTACAAAGAGTTGTGGGAGGTCGCAATTTGTGAGAGCTTCGACTTTAGTTTTATTGGGTCGCAACTCTCTGTTCTCTATCTCATAACCTACATATTTGATTTTAGTTACAACAAATGAGCATTTAGAGAAATTGGATGAGAAACCAGCAGCTGTTAATATTCCCAGAACACAATCTAAGCGTTCTAATGCTTCACTCGGATTGCTAGCAGAAATCAACATAATTATCGTACATGTAGCATGTGACATAATCATGTGCTAAGACTCCTAAAGCTTTCATGATAGCTCGCTGATAGACGCTTGGTCCGTTACCTACCCCAAAAGGTAAAACCAAAAATTCCCACTGTCCATCTGGTTACAAAAGATAGTTTTTCAATGGAGTCTTCCTGAACAGGAATTTAATAAAATCCACAGGCGAAAATAAAATAAAATCCAAGATGGTGAAATACTTAGCTCCACTAAATCGAGCAATTTGATCAGTAATCAATCAACGGCAAAGGAAAATGTTCTGGGACTGTGTTCAAATCCAAAGAACGAAAATCTTTTTCTGAACAAGAAGTACCTATTGGACTAACGAGGGGATGAGCTAGGACAAATAACTTTTGCATCTTCAAGTTCTTTCATGTGCTCTCGAACTAATTCACATTGTACAGGAACAGGACTGAGTCTATAAGGACGTTGTTTTACTGTTTTAGTTGGATCAATGAGAAGAATTTTAAATGTTCCAGTGGTAATGCGTGTGGTTAGAACTCCTGTGATGAAGAATTTTGAATATTTTTGTAAAAGATTAACGAGTTTTGATTTTTGACTAATAGGAATATCTGTGTGTAATTCGTTGAAATTCACATCATTTACTGATGAAACTTGACGACTTTCTGATAATGAGTCTGTATGTGTGGGTAAATCAAAGAATGGAACGGTTATGGTGTGACAGCCTGGGATCTCACTGAACAACACAACCACATCCTTTGTAAACCGATCCAGAGAACATCGATCTATCAAAAATCAGAAAATTCATAATTGATTTGCAAGTGTTATCAGTTCCAGAATGCTTATCTCTCTTAATATCATTATCCAATAAAACTTCCGACTCAATTCCAGGAATTGTGTCCTTGATTTAACTCGAATTTCATTCATAAAAAGTCTGGTAGTGTTCAGTAAAATATTCTCAGTAGTAGAAGACAAGATAGGAGGATCGTCCCTCCTCAATTTGCACGTATTTGGGATAATCACCATATAATAATCTGTCACAAGAATTTCTCGCCCCAAAATTATGGGCACTGGAAGACAGTTATCTGCCACTATGTGAAACAAAACATGGTATGACGACCATTGATGGTAATTAAAACTCGTTTTTGGTAATTAGAAATGGTTACTGCAGATCCTATTTCATGCAAATGAACTATATTGTTAAAAGAAGTGCCTTGTAATTTAGAACTAATGGACATACGAAGGAGAGAGCATTCTGATCCTGAGACGAAAAACGCTGAATATGATTACATAAAGGTTTATAAATTTTCTACATAGATCACTCGTGTTTCTGATTCATCTTAAGTCCAACCCTTAAGTTCTCATAGGGAATGAACGGTTTGTCCTACAGAGCTCCGTGTGGTCTCAAAAATTCGATACTGTCTTAAATTGAAGGAAAAACAATACCTTTATACCATTTTTTTTGAGCTAGGGCGTTTTCAAAATTTTATCTCTTAGAAGTGACCGACATCAACCAAAATCTCAGGGGCACAACTAGACCCCAAATTGAGTCCATATACTAAATTTCATCAAAATCAGTCAATGGGAACTAAAAAAAGTGCCGCGGACGGCCAAATTTTTATTCAATTTTTGGATTCTACATACCTTGAAATGTAAACCAACAAATTTTGAGGAGGGGGTTAGAAATTGTTTTAATCTTGGTCGATTCCAGAGGTTCATTATTGAAAATGATAAACCAAAAATAGTGGAATACATCACCTCGGTAAGTAAAGGTGCCTTCTGGATTAGCAACGCATAGGCCAACGTGCTTCTCTGCTGGCTTGGACATCAGACTTCTGCATTCTCCCGGGCCTGGTCTTGATAACTGCTTCTTCTTGGGACAGTTCGGTGCGATGTATCCTCCTTGGTTGCAGGCAAAGCAAGTACTAGTGATGGGTTGCTTTGGTAGGTGACTTGCTGAGGTAGTCTCAGGCACTGATGTGTGACGCTCAAAACTTTGTGTTCAGTTCGTTGACAATACCCACAGCGAAGATTGAAGTTTTGAGGAGATGAGAAAAAAGAGGTTTAATCATTCGGGCAGCGTTTAGAAGAGGTAATTCTTGATTCAAAGAGATTGTCTCAGCCATTTCTTTCATAACTCTCGCTTGTTCAAATGATAAATTGTGTAATTCATTCCTGAAATCATACTTGTCCGAGCGTATGGTGAGGGGGGTGGAGGAACAGGAGGTCTCCGAATATCTCCACTCGTGTCTCGTCACCACTCGTAAAAATTCGGCAACATCGCGTTCGGAAGTGCGTAGGTACGTGACCTTGGAAGGGTGTACCCCCCTCGCCTCGTCCATCCTCTCTGGTCCGGTGGAGGGTTTTCCCCCTCGAGGTATTTTCGGCTCGTCCTGAAAATGGCGGACGTAGACTTGAATGACCGATGTTTTCACAAACATCCCGAGCGTTTCCGACGTTTTCACGAAATAATTGTTCACAGAGTCACTATTGAATTCACGATTTTCACTAAATCTGGCACGTAAGTTGTTTATCCCATCTTCTGATGTTACGGTGGGCTTCTCCTCTCGAAGCTGACCTTCCTCTTTGTCGGAAGACACGGTATTTGCAAAGGAACAACACTTCCGAATTGTAAACTAATTTTATTACCTGAAGAGACTGTACTATTTCAGAAACGGAACTCGAGTTAGCGATACTCCCCCTCGGACAGTATTTACTACAAATTTGATATCAAAATGATCACATGACACCTCAAAGGTTCACACTCAAGCGAGCTACAACGATAACTGTTCGTACAGCACTAAAGGAGGGCTTAACAGGTGCCCCCTCTCTTCTCTCAATAGTTTCAAAACCTGTCACGAGGGGATTTGCGAGCAGCTTTTGGCGACACAACTGTGTTTCTCGAGATTCAAATAATAAAGATTGTTTAAAATAACAATGTCAGTGAATCTGATGATAATGCAAGTAAAATGGTAAATGTTCAATCGGGTTCAATCCGGGTTTGAGTCTTCGTTTTCATCAATCCATCACAAATATTATGGAGCAAATGTTCAGTAATATAATATATTAATATTAATATGTAATATATTAATATGTATATTATACATAGTCACTAATAATTTACGGTATGTTGCGTAAATACACTCACCTTGGACTCTTGATAATGAGAAATGAATTAAATTTTGGAGAAACATTAATATTTTGTGACACTGAAGTAGCGGTACTCGATATTTTGAAATATCGACACTCGTGGCAACGATTCACTAGATCATACAATATCGATAGGTACGCAACCTATCCTTACAAAGAATCACTACAACTTATCATAGGAGAATGTTCTCAGCTATCAATTTATCGAACCGAATGCTGGGAAATAGATTTTTATGTTCCTATGAGATTTTAAGTATAGTAAAATGCCGAGGCGAAGATGCAGCTAGGTACAATGTTTGCAAATTTTATGATATTTTATTTGAGACTGAGGACCTTCTTGGGCAATTAAATTAATGAGGCAGGATATTAAGGTTAAGTATAAAATAAGAAATAAATTATGTAATAATTACGAAATAAAATGAACGTAAATAACAGCTGCCAAGTGGGTGTGGCACATAGCTTCCTCGTATCCATAACCCGATTGTATAGATGATCCGATGCATAGCAGTTGATCTCAAAACATCAATCTTTAAGTACCTTCAACTTCATAGGGGACCATCTACACATCAACCCGCACAAAATCAGAATATTTCTTCGAAATCGGATGGACAATGTAGAAGTTATGGTGTAACAAGGAAATTCACGTTTGCGCATGCGCAGTAGCTACTCAGTCTGGAGTTAATGATTTTCATGGGGGCCATTTACACCCCAACCCGCATAAACCCTAAAAATTTCATCGACATTGGACAATAACTTCGTAGTTTTCTCCGTTACAAGAATTTCATGACAGACACGAAACCAAAATTGTTCAAGAAGGGCTAAAACGTAAAACGCGAGTAAAATTTTGTTTTTGGAGAACATTTTCTTTCAACCAAGAAAAGTGAAAACAATAAACCATTGTGTAATAATTTGCAGCATTTTGAGGAAGTAGCGGCAAGGGTGGGAGAATTCGTTTTTCGTCCGGATTTCTTAGACCCCTCAAAGATAAGATCCCTCAAAGAACTCATGGATTGCCCAACCTACGTGCATGCGAGGAAAAAGATGATGGATGACGTTACACCCCACTTAGATAATCCAGTACATTACTATCAGATTGTACACTCAAAACGCTTTCTTATATACATAGCGATTTATTTTTTTATACACACGATTGGTGTAAATATTTAATTTTATTTTCGCTTTCAATTCTATTATTATAAATTTTTCTTAATTCTATTTTGTTCTAATAATCTATAAATAAAACAAACTTCATGGCTATGGCCAAATGCTGATGCCAATTGAAGGGAAAAAAAATTCTTTGATACCGTTACCCCGTCAATGCGAAAACCACTAAGTTTTTCAAAATGTTTTCCTCGTGCGTGAACGTTCCTCGTATACACCGCAACTTTATTACACTTCAAGCGCACGATTGAGGCCGTACACATTAGTTTTGAACGGCGTTATGAAAACCCATGCAAATCAGTCGATTAAAAAGACTCAATCCTTCTTCAAATTAATATGCGAACGCAAACGCTCTCCGACTGCCGTGTCCGAACACCACTCATGACTCGAGATTATGAGGCGCTACACGCGTTAACTGACTTCTTCATTTGGTCGGGGCGAAGTGGAAACCCCTGAGGTCGATTTGTCGTTAATTCTCGGTTGGGAATGCGAGGATCTCTGGGTTTCGTGTAGACATGCTAACGAGCTGGGCGCGAACCTTCACACGCTTAACCCCGCGGCACGCATCCACGCCTCTGGGAAATCGCCGGTGTCTATTTCGCGTTTTATTGGGGTTTTAAATTTTTAATTTGCGGGATTTCATGGAGATTCTGTTGAGTCCACAGTGCGAGAGCAACCGCGAACACTTTAGGGGGGTAAATTTGAAAGAATAGCCATGGGGATTATTTTTCCAAGTAACGGGCTAAATAAACTAGTTCTCTAGTACTGCAGTGCGACTTGCGAGACAGGCGGCTCGAGACGGCTGCTCCGTGCGGGAACTTCACACGGAGAGACGACCCTCGCGCTCGCGGCGATCGACTCGCCCCTGGGTTCACATGGGCGCGGTTGAGGCGGTCGACGCGGTTGCGGTTGACGCGTTGAAGCATTTGATTGGCAGCGCCTCAGCCGCCTGATTACTTTTGGAGTGGGCAGTCGCGTTTCAAAAACGAAGCAAATTTTTCCACTAAGGTTTATTATTTTTCTCTACAGATCACTCGTCTGCAAAGAGCAAATCGTTCCCTATTTTCACACACCACCTATCTACCGTTGTGGCGAAAATGAGGTTTTCATGTATGTATGTAACTTTCCGCGCCGAGCGCACTGGTTAGCTCAAAATTGCTCTATCTAGATCAGGTGAGTCAGAAAACACTAATTTGAACACACCTCGTATCCACATTCGGTTTTTCCTAACAACCTATCAACAGTGAAGAATGGTTTCCACAGCTACAGTTTCCAAATGTAGATAGGTGGTGTGTGAACATAGGTGACGAAATAGCAGTGAGTCTTCGCCATTGTCACTACCTACCTACTACTCATACCTACTTCACGATCAAGTTTATTTGGGTCCTGTTCCTTGGACTAAGATCACTCGCAAGGGAGGAGCTTGTGGAGTTTTTGGAGGACCAGAACAAATGGGTCTCCTTGGTAAAATACTATAGAGCTGCATGGAGGTACAGACTTGACCTTGTCCGTGAATTCAATTGGGTCTCTCAAGAATGTAACATTCAAATATTGTATGTACTAATTTATTTATTTAATTAATCCTAGTATCGCTTGCGTGATTCTCCGACAGACAGACAAATGTCTCCGTCGTAATTTATGCTTTTATCAAGCACTTTAAAGCAATACATAATTTACGTTGTTATCATTTATAAAATCGATCTATAAAATTGTTACCTAAATCTGTATAAATAAAGCATGTTTTCTCTCTCTCTCTCTCTCTCTCTCTCTCTCTCTCTCTCAAGTATATTTGGAAGAAATAAAAGCTTCGTTCAATTAGAAGAAACAGGAGGTTGGAGTGCCTCATTAGGAAATTCGATTACTGGTTGCTAAGGACGCAAAACTGACTTTGATTACAACTTGAAGAAGCGAACAGATAAAATTTCAGCGGTCTTTTAGGTGATTGACTTTGATTTATCGAAAGTCCAACCCGTAATTTTTTGTAAGGAGCGAACGGTTTGTTCTATAAAGCTCTGGGTGGTCACTAAAAATTCTAATAATTCAATTCTATTTCAAATTGGCGAATAAAAAAACCATTTATTTCGAGAGTTTTGAGCTAGGGCACTCTTGAAAATTTCAACCCTCATTTTCCACCCCTTAGAAGAGACTGACATCAACCAAAAGCTTCGGGGCACAAATAGGCCCCAAATGGAGCCCATATACCAAATTCATCAAAATCCGTCCAATGGAACTAAGGAAAGTGCCGCGTACGGCGGAAGGACGGCAAAATTTGTATCTGATTTTCGGATTCTACGTATCTTGAAACGTAAACCAACAAATTTTGAGGGGGGTTAAAAAGTTTGTTTTCCTTGATAGATTCCAAAGGTTCATTATTGAAAATAATAAACCAAAATTCTGATACTCGACTTGTCGACCGCGGGCGTCCTTTGTTTACAATTTTGGTTTATCATTTTCTATAATTAACCATTAGAATTGACCTTTTTCTTTTTTCGGCCGGAATTTTTTATTAAATAATTAAGTGCCAAAAACGACACTATAAATAGGGACACTATAAAAACGACACTATGTAGGGATATTCCACATAATAATTAACTTAGATATAATGATTACAAATAAAATTAAGCGATTAGCAGTCCGATTTTTGGAGTTGGTAGGTATAGGTATCAATCTCGAGTCAGTAAAATAATGTGAATCGAAGTAACCGCGTCTACCGCGCCCATCTGAACCCAGCGGTCTCAGCGCCCACGTGACAGCGGTCTCATCAGTTACGACTCTTCAGTCTGCTGATAAACTAGGAAACTAATCGTCGACAGTGAAGTTTCTTGATATCCACACCATTATTATACAATAATTAATCGTAACTATTATTATTATTATCATATTGTTCAATGCCAATTTTCTCGATACTCACGGTTTCGGCACGGCGAAAACTCTTGAGAACTGTTTAGTTGGTCTTTGGCGAGCCAGCAGGTTCCCACGGGATCCCGTCGCTCTTCCGAGGAGATTTTCTGGGTGTAGACGTAGCGAGGTGCGCACGCCTGAAACAAGATTAACAACGGATTAGCCGACAAACTCAAAATTTATTTTTAAAAAAAGGCACATTTCAGAAAAATAACTCAACCAAAATGGTACCTAATATTTTGCTTTCACTTCATTACATCTTCCAACAGGGAAATTTTACGCTGATTCCCAATACTATTGTGGTAATATGTTCAAAATAGCATTTCGACCAAAAACCTCAAAAAATAAATTAAAAGAACCCTATTTTTGGCACATCTCTTTATTATTTGACAATGGATTCATAGATACAATTTTAAGCTGATTTCGAACATAAGTACCATAATATTAATAATTTCCATCAAAATCCCCGGAACCACGTTTTTGGGCAGTATAATTTGAAGATGTTAGTTAATGCTTGTAAATCCAGTGTTTTTGATGAGTGTGAGCACTGAAGAAGAAGAAAGGGCAGGGAATCTCTACAAAACTGGATGGTATTGTATAATTTATTTGAATGTATGAACATGATCTCAACTATTGTCAAAAGACGGTCAGACTTTGTCAAAAGACTTTTTCTCAAATTAGAGATTTTGTCAAAAGACGGTCATGTCAAATGATCTCAACTATTTTCTAATAGATCGTTAGGACTTTATACAGAACAAAGTATGGAAGAGTTCAGTTATTTTCTTCTTGGAGTCAAATGCAGAGCAATAATATTTTACAGTTTTAGTATCTCCGCCAGGATCTTCAAGATAACTCTTTGCCACACAAGAGCTCTCAGGACATGTGAGGTCTGCTCTCTCAGATCAGGTCGAGCTTCGACCTCAGATAAGCCTCAACCAGCCGTTCCATTAAGTAATTGATGGCGAGCAACTCCATTCAAACTGCAAACCATTAGGAACTGTTAAGAAAACCCCCTTCTTGTCCTGGTGAGCCGGTCATTGTCAGGGGCTGCCTGAGTCGTTAGTTCAGGGACAGAGCTAATGGTAGAGACGGTTGGAATAAGAGCAACTTAATCAGGAAGCCGACCGCGCTTGGAACGCAAGTCACAGCGATCTCACGACGGTTCATCTGATAAATTTGTTTACAAATTATGGGTGTGATCGAGCTCATTAACACCTGAAGCTCGATAGAAACGGCACGATTACTCCTCACTCGGTGCTCGCGATATTTTTCCTCTGATTAAATCTGGTTTCAGGATTTTCCCTTCGAGGAGGACATTCGTCTGACTGATAAACTTGTAACTAGTAACAAGAGATGACATTCAAGTGAATCATTATCATCTCAGGTATTGGAAAAAAATCTTGAACTTTACGACAATGTACGAAAAATGTCAGCCAAGTGGGTGTGGCACATAGCTTCCTCGTATCCTCAATCTCAAACCATCTCAAACCATCAATCTGTAATTATCATGCACTACCCTCAAAGGGGACCATCTCCACCCCAACCCGCATAATTCCTGAAAATTTCATGGAAATCAGATAGAAAATGTAGAAGTCATGGCTGAAACAAGGGAATAATCATTTGCGCATGCGCCGTAGCTACTATCAGTCTGGAATCAATGAGATCTTCATAGGGGCCTATCTACACGCCAATCCGCATAATCCCTGAAAATTTAATCGAAATCGGATAGAAAATGCAAATGTTATGGCTGTGGCAAGGATTTCATGACAGAACACGGAACCAACCAAAATTGTTCAGGAAGGACTGAAACGTAAAACGCGAGTGGAAGTTTTGATTTTAGAGAACATTTTTTAACCTTGAAAAGTGAAAACAAAGCTTCCGCTACCTTGGTAGATTCTACTAGTCTCCACGAACTCATGATTATATAAATTTTTTTTTCAATATACTTTATTGCACCAAGTATAACTTATTAACAATATTATTTTGAAAATATGGACATAAGTTCAAAACTAAGATACATCACTGAGTTTTGTTGATTATGGTGGATGTTTCACTTCACTGCTTCACAAGTAAGCTAGGTTTGGTACGCTTCAATCTTCTGATGATATCACTTGCATCAAGGAGTTGGACAGCTTCCTCGTTGATGTGACATCTTAGCCGCTGTAGGTGTCTCACAGCTTGTCGCTTTATAGCATCGTTTATTGTTTCGATCCCAAGCTCATGATGGAGACGTTCGTTTCGAAAGTACCATGGACCACCGTTCTTAGCACATTGTTCTGGAATCTTTGGATTCCACTGAGCCGTACAAAGCCGTCTAAAGCTGAGCTCCATATGTCCAGACTGGTTTAAGGACTTGGTTGTACAATGTAAGCTTGTTCTGGATTGACAACTTCGACCGTCTCCCCATTAGCCAATGCATTTTTCTGAATTTTAGAAGGAGTTCTTCCTTCTTTTGGTTTATTATTTTCAATAATGAACCTTTGGAATCGACCAAAAAAAAAATTTTTTTAACACCCCCTCAAAATTTGATGGTTTACGTTTCAAGGTACGTAGAATCCAAAAATCGAATAAAAATTTGGCCGTCCGTCCGCCGTCCGCCGTACGCCGTCCGCCGTCCGCCGTCCGCCGTACGCGGCACTTTTGCCACTTAGCATTGACCGATTTTGATGAAATTTGGTATGTAGGCTCCATTTGGGGTCTAGTTGTGCCCCGAAGATTTTGGTTGATGTAGGTCACTCCTAAGGGTTCAAATTTGAATTTTTAAATGTTGAAAACGCCCTAACTCGAAAAATTTCGATATAAAGGTATTGTTTTTCCTTCAATTTAAAATTCTATAGAATTTTTAGAATTTTTTGAGACCACGCGGAGCTCTGTAGGACGAACCGTTCGCTCGCTACGAGAATTTAAAGTTTGGACGTACGAGAAATCAGAAACACGAGTGTGAATCGCAAAAGAGGCCTAATCTCCGTTCAAATTAAAGCTGACCGAAATACGATCGATGTTTTTCTTTATGTTGGATGGTTGGTAGCTTTGCAGACGAGTGATCTATAGAAAAATAATAAACCATTGTGTAATAATTTGCAGCGTTTTTTTTTTTGACATGGGCTTTCCATCTAAGTTTGGCTTCTAGTGTCGCGCCTAGGTATTTGGCTTCATTAGCATTCGGAATAACTTTTCCCATGAAATGAACCGGAATGTACTCGATTCTCTTGTTAGTGAAATCGACATGTACCGACTTAGTTTCATTTATTTTGATTCTCCATTTTGCTGTCCACTTTTGTATGCTGGATATTGACTTAACTTGTTGGCGGATTCAGTGTTACATTCTCCGACTGCCAAAATCGCTGTATCATCTGCGAAGGTGGCTGCGGTGTTCATTCCAATTTCTGGGAGATCACTGGTATAAAGGACATACAAGAGCGGTCCAAGAACACTCCCTTGTGGGACTCCTGCATTGATTAGCTTTGGCTCTGAGTAGGCGTCTTCTTGCTTTATTCTCAAGTAGCGATTGGTGAGACTGAAGGAGCTCAGCATACTTTATTGGTAGATTTGTGCGCAGCTTGTAGTTGAGTACCTCATGCCAAACTTTGTCAAACGCCTGAGCGACGTCAAGGAAGACGGCTGAGCAGACTTTCTTTTCCTCAATGGCAATTATATAAATATATACATTTTTAATTTTTGGAGAATTTTCATATTTTGAAATTTTTCATTCTAAAATTTTGAGGCCATTAAAATATCTTAATTTTCCTTGAAAATTCGCTAAAACAACTTTCTAAAAGTAACATCTGCGACCTGGAACGGCAGCTTCCACCGATTTGAATTCGAGACTAGAATAGATAGTTGTTGGTACGTCAGAATAAATTATATGCAGTGAAGGAATCAGAAATTCGAAAACGCAACATGCTGCACTCGGGGTGGAATTCACGGGTCGACTCTGCTATTACTCTTTCTACGCTTGTCCCGGGAGATTATAAGAAAGTGGAACTATAACTCGTTATGTTTCACGCCCCGGCGGTGATTTGCATATCTCATATTATCATTTGCGATAAATCATGTTGTAGGCGTTAAAGGGGAAATTACAGGACTGAAAAGCGAGATCCAATGAATCAATGGGTTCAATTATGAAAAATAACGACATCGCAAAATACCTACTGAGATGTGAAATGGGTGCAACAGTAACAAGGCGGCGGAAGTCGAGTTAGAAAAGAGAAAGAAGAGGAAAGATGATGGTAGAAAATAATACATTATTTATGATCCTATGGTAATAGTAAAGAGTTCCATGCAATAGGAAACAATGAAAAAATATTCGAATTTAATCATTTTTTGGCATTCTTTTCTGCCTATTCTCAAAGCGAAATTTGCGTTGATTAGAAATATACGATACGTGAATTTTTGTGAGCTGATAATTTCCTCTACAAACCTCGAAAAACCCGCTTGTCACCCCTAGCAACAATGAGTAGGCAAAATTTGAACAGTTTTTTAAGATAATGAACAAAAATAATTTCCTCGTTTTTAGTATCAATTATTTACAATTCTACATGAATTTTGAAGATAGTTTATTATTCATTAAAATTGCCTGAAAATTGCACTGTACGACAATCTCTAGCTTTTTGAGTTATTTTGAAGTCTAAAAATTACTAATATTTGAACAACATTTGTAATTCCATCATCATGTTGATATCAATTTCATTTCAACAGACTCTTGTGGGCTATTTTCCTGCTTTGATTACCTTTGGTCGGGGTGGCACATCGTATGAAATATATCGATACAATGATCGAATGATATATCGTCAATAAAATATCGATACCTTCGATATATCTGAGAAAATGTATCGATATTTCGATATATCGAAAGACTTACTTGGAAAAACGTGTTGAAGTTGGTAGGTGAATTTAATAGTTTTAAAACAATACAAACATCATTTAGGAAGACATTTATCGACATATCGGAAGATATGTATATGATATAAAAACTTGTCGAAGTAAGTAGGTAGGTGAATAAATTGAAACGTTACTACACCACTTTGGAAGAAATATATCGATATAGGTGCTCGACATATCAGGAGATCTAGGAAAATCCAATTGAAGTTAATATTTAACCAACTCAAAAAGTTTTACTGGGTATGAATAATCAAAATTCGTACCTAGTTTGAAAACTGAAAAGTTCAAAAATTTCATGGTTTCAGAGCACTATGTCAGTAACACAGGATTTTCGGGGTTACAAATTTTGGGGAAAAACTACCCTCAGGGGTCCTAACAACATAAATAAAAAAATCGTAAATACCCTCGCTATTGCAATGTTCGATTTATTAATAGACAGGGGTATACTGTAGGCATGGTCCTTTAAAATTGAAAATAATTGTTGTGAAAACCTGCTTCACTTCGTTTAGTAGGTAGTTTTAACGTAGACGCGGATCCATTATTGTTTGGAGAATGTCTTTGAAATCATCAACTCACCTTGTCATCATTATCATTCTGCAGCAACTCCATACCATTCACCACATTTTTCACCATATCCTTCCTAAAAACCAATCAAACTTCCCCAAAATCCTTTTCTAATTCTCTCAGTATCACAAACACAGAACTCCTTATCATTGTTCTTCTGCTTGTTCACCTTATATCATCCACTTTTGTAACTTCCATGCATTCACTTCCATACTGCTCTTCCATGTAATAATTTATTCAATCTGTCTACATCCATGTTCACATTCATTCAAGTCAATTCAATCCATCAATAATTTCTGTTCATTTCATCATTAAAACCCTAATAAAAATTTATCTTAATTCAATTTATCCAATATTCAGTTTTAAAATTGTAAGTTTGAGTGAACTGCATCATCAGCTGATTTCACCATCATCACTGCTCTGGAGCCCTTCATCACCATTTCATCAGTCAGTCTTAACCAGTCAGCCATCTTGCACCTTTTGTTCCATCTTGCTCTCATCAAAGAAAGTTTATCTAAATTCATCCACAGTAGTACCTGAAGCGGATTCTCAACTGTTTGCCAAAAATCAAGTGCAATATCTCACCATTCTGTTGGACTCCCTTGGACAACAAGGATCATCATCACCACTACCAGGATATCCCCCTGTATGCTGACCACCTGCAGCTCAGGGTACCATAAGTAGCTAGCTACCAAAATCAAGGTGAGAGTTACCATAGTCCAAATCTTCTGTGATCTACCCATACCTGTGATCTATCTTCTAGCTGTCTTCTACCTACCTACCTACCTGGAGTTTGGGGTTTCTTCTTCTTCACTGGAACTTTGGGGTTAGCTACCTACCAACTTTGAGATATTTAGTCTCTAGTGGCCACTGTTAGGTAGGCATCCACAGTATTTATTACCATCATAATTTATTTCATTGTTACCTCATTATTGTTTATAAAAAGTCATAATTATCTAGTCACTGGTTATTTATTATAGTACAACACCCTTTGATATACAGTCCACTCATTTCTTGTTATTTATTTTTGCAAATCTAGTCAAACCAATAATTAAAAGTCAATAAATAATAAGTTTAGCATCATCATATCAACCAATTATTTTAGGCTCAAGTCAAATAATTGAGCCCTGAGCGACACTGTAGGTGTAAACCACTAATGTAGGTTGCACATCAAGTTTGAGCTAAAGTCAACCTACCTACAAAATTTGGAATCAAATTACTTGATTTGTACACAGGTTCTCTTCATTCATTCATTTTAATAGTAATTTTCACTCATTGAAAACAAGTCGCGATATTATCGGTAAATACATCGATATTGACCGATAATATTGGTTCTCTTCATCGATGTAGGTAAATCTATCGATATATCAACCGTAATTTATCGATATATCGTTGCCATCCTTAACTCTAGGAGGTACTAACAGCTGCACCACTTGGCCGACAGGAGCGGTGCAGCAGCTCAGGACCCAAGGATTACCTGTACTTTCTTGTTATAGTCAGTTTCGTTGTGAGTCAAATACCACAGCTGAACTAAATCATCGTTCAAATTTTAGCTGACCATAATACGATCATTGTTAATTTCTTCGAGATGCACTCAATTTCGCGTCTTCAGCTACCAGTAATCAAGTTTGCAATGAAGGCACCCACAACTCCATGTTTCTTCGAATTGAGTGTGAAGCGTTTATTTCTTCAGAATAATCTTGATTGAGAAACGCAAATATATTTGGCAGGTAGAGAAAATGGCAAAGCTGTGATCTTTGCAGGCGAGTGATCTATACAGAAAACTATAAACCTTTGTGTAATGATTTGCAGCGTTTGAAAACTAGCCACAAATTATTGGCAACACAGAATGTAACTTCCTGCAGAGGCGACACAACTCCAAGCACACTCCATTGGGTAACATGACCTCGTATGAGATTAGTGGATACAATTCAGTCTAGTTTAAATCAGGCATGAGTTTGTCCGAAAATTTGCTCAATAAATCATGCTTTTTGAATGGAGTTTTTTGTAATTTATACTGTTATGGAACACGTTGAGTTGCTGACTCCCGTACAGCCCTTCGTTCTGCTCACGATATCTCCATGTTCTACGACGTACACCACAATAATAATGTATTATCGACCGGAGCAGGTGTGTGATTTATTTTGTGGGTCGGGGTGATTGCACCCTTCGAATGTGATCCAGGCCTCGGATCATAATTATGCCAAACACTCGGGGTTTTTGAGTGACAGCCGAGAGAAATCACCTGTTCGAAAGTTGAGGCTTCGAGAGCAATAACAATAACTTCGAAGCGGGAACCGGGTGCTTTTGATTTACGGCCCGCGCTTTTCAAACCAGTCACAGCAGCAAGAGATCATCTCATCTCCCAAACCTTAACCGGCGTTTCTCAATTATTAGTTCCGAGTAAAAGTAAAGAGAGAATCACTCACCCGCCCGAGCAGATACATTAACCTGCGAGGATCAGCCCTACTTGAGGCGTCCAAATAACTTTATTATACTCGCCGCACATTCGAATCTCAGGAACGGCGTGTTTTTATGATCATTATCGACTCCTTAACGAACTTCCAAAAACAATAAAAAATAACAGCTCGTTTGAAATAATTGAGACATCTTTGACCCGTTCGTAATTACTGATCCGGCCTGCCCTAGAAAGCCTCCCTGAGGAACCATCGCTTGAGGTCGATTCAACGTGCAAACCAAATATGAGGCATCTGAAATCTTTTTAAAAAAGCTGCAAATCATTACATAAAGGTTTATTTTTTTCTTTAAACATCACTCGTCAGCAAAGAACACGGCTTTTCCAGCTACAAATTGAACGGTGATTAGGCCTCTTTTGCGATTCACACTCGTGTTTCTGATTCATCATACCCGTCATTCATCATAGTAACCCTCAAGTTGTCATGAAAACCGAACGGATTGTCTTGCAAAGTTCTGGGTGGTCTCATTCGATTCTAAAAATTCAATACTGTTTTAAATTGATGAAAAAACAATGCCTTTACATCAAAATTTCTTGAGCTAGGGCGTTTTCAAAATTTTAACTCATAGAACTGACATTAACCAAAAGCTTCGGGGCACAACTAGACCCTAAATGGAGCCCATATACCAAATTTCATCAAAATCGGTCCATGGTAACTAAGCAAAGTGCCGCGAACGGCGGACGGACGGCCAAATTTGTATTCGCTTTTCGGATTCTACGTACATTGAAACGTAAACCAACGAATTTTGAGGGGGTTTTTTGGTCGATTACATCATTGAAAATAATAAACCAAAATGGGGGTTGCCATTTGAAAAACGCTGCAAATTATTACTTAAAGGTTTATTATTTTTCTATATAGATCACTCGTCTGCAAAGAACACGGCTTTGCAACTATCACTATCTACCTATCACGTACCTACAGCGGTCACATTTTAGTCAGCTAAAATTTGAACGGAGATTAGGCCTCTTTTGCGATTCACACTCGTGTTTCTGATTTATCGTAATTCCAACCCTAAGGTTCTCGTAGGGAGCGAAAGATTTGTCCTACAGGGCTCTGCGTAGTCTCTAAAAATGCAATACTATCTTAAATTGATGAAAAAAACAATACCTTCATATCAACATTTTTTAGCCAGGGCGTTTTCAAAATTTCAACCTTTAATTTTCAGCCCTTAGAAGTGACCGACATCTACCAATATCTTCGGGGCACAACAAGGCCCACATACCACAAATGGAGCCTACATACCAAATTTCATCAAAAACGGTCCTCGGGAACTAAGGAAAGTGCGACGTACGGCGGACGGACGGAAAATTGTTTATTCGATTTTCGAATTCTACGTACATTGAAACGTAAACCAAAAAATTTTGAGGGGGGGGGGGGGGTTGACAAAAAATGTTTATTTGTTTATTTATTTGTTTATTTGTATAATACACGGGCATATTCATGCCCAGTAACAGAGTTAGTATAAATTCCAAAACAGTTGAACTCATAATATAAAAAATAACAATTACTAATAATTCAACATCTATGGTATTAACAAACTCTCATATAAATAACAATTACTAAAATTAACAAGTTAACATATACCTAATACTATTTCTCCCTGCTTGAAAAGAGTGATTTTAGGCTAGATATGTTATGGAAAACGCTGCAAATCATTGCTCAAAGGTTTATTATTTTCTGTATAGATCACCCTTCTGTATAGATCACTGGTTCTCCATCAATAGCACCTACCACCATCTGTATTCTCCCTTGACCTTCCCTCTCAAATTTCAGCTTCCTGCGTTCAATAGGATTGAAAATGGCTTCGGAGCTCACTCAGCTGATCAGTGATCTGAAGAGTGAAGAAGATCTCCTCGAATGCTGGAGACGCCTGGAAGAGCACTTCCATTCAATAGGATTGAAAATGGCTTCGAAGCTCACTCAGCTGATCAGTGATCTGAAGAGTGAAGAAGCCTTTGAGCAATGATTTGCAGCGTTTTTTACCCACCAACATTTTTTTTACCTACCAACTTTTTTTTACCTACCAGCTAGGTACAACCTACCACACTATAATGGCTTCACACCTTCACAATCAAGTTTATTAGAAAGAACTAAACGCTTCACACTCGATTGGAAAAATAGAAAGCTTCTTATGCAAATTTGATTACTGGTTACGCAGAAGGCAAAACTGTATACAAATCGAAGAAATGAACAGCGATTTTAGTCCGATAAAATTTGAATGGAGATTAGACCTCTTTTGCGATTCACACTCATGATTCAGTTTTATCGGAGGAAAACCTTCAAGTACTCGTAGGGACCGAACGGTATGTCCTACAGAGCTCCGGGGTCTCAAAAATTTTTAAAAATTCAATACTATTTAAAATTGGTGAAAAAACGATACCTTTATTTCGAGAGTTTTCGAGCTCGGGCACCCTTGAAAATTTCAACCCTTAATTTTCACCCCTTAGAAGTGACTTACATCAACCAAAAGCTTCGCGGCACAACTAGACCCCAAATGGAGCCCATATACCAAATTTGAACCAAATCGGTCCAGTGTTGCTAAGAAAAGTGCCGCGTACGGCGTACGGCGGACGGCGTACGGCGGACGGCGTACGGCGGACGGACGGAAATTTTTTTTATTCGATTTTCGTACCTATTCTACGTACCTTGAAACGTAAAACATCAAATTTTGAGGGGGGTTTAAAATTATTTTTTCTTGCTCGATTCCAAAGGCTTATTATTGAAAATAATAAACCAAAAAGGATCATAATTATTGTCTTTACTTACTGAATTTATTGCTCTTTGGGCTCTATGGATCGGATTATTTATTAGGTAGTTGGTTGGTGTGAAGGGGATATAAAATGGGGCGTTATTTCGAGTAGCATAGGTAGGGGCGTGAAAGTATATGTTCTGTAGGAGCTGAGGGCAGTCTATTGTATTGCGGATGAGTTTAATTAGAAACATATTGTTTAGTAATGCATGCATTCCAGGGGACGTCCCATTGGATAAGCATTAGATCAGTTTAACCAGTTGGTAAGCGATACAACTGTTTCACTCGATGTAATTTGGTTTATTACTTTAGGCAAGAAATAGTGACCACCCCCCCCCCCCTCACCATTATCCACCATAACATTTCTAGCGGCATGGGAGCCTCGAATCTGAAGAGCATTTTAAAATACATGATCTACGATACCCAACATGCGAATTCGAGTTCACACCCCCCCCCCCCCCCCCCCCCCCACCGCCACCACCCCAACGCCAACAATGGTGCCAGTCTGGCTCCAAAGCGGAAATACGTCGTAACATTGAACTTTCATCTGTTAGTTTTAGTAGGCGGTCCGTCGAGGTTCACATCCGTATTCAAGGTGAAACACACAAAAAAAAAACGAAATATGCGGTTTATGGTGTCCTGGCACCATGGTGGCACCACTATTAGTTCCATGGTCGTACAGAGAATAATTCATGAAAATCCGGAGGTATAATGAGAATTTTTCCTTAATTTCAAAGCTTGGGGACAGTTAGTAAGCAGTAAACGAACCGAAATATTGAAAAATCGGATATTTTGTGAACATTATCCCCCCACTCACCCCCTCCCCTTGCGAATTTTGGTACTCGGGTGAAATTATGTACAACTCGGAAGTTATTTGAGTCAAACAAAAAAAGAAACACGCAAATCGGTTGGAAATTGAGGCCAGGGCAGAGTTTACAAGATTACGCCTGCAAACGCACGTTTTTTAAGCATTAACCCCCCCTTTACCCCCCTTCAAAAGCAAAATTCAAAATTCCGGCGCCGTAGTGCACAACTAGAAAGTTTTTCGCGTCGATGAAAAAAAGTACCACGAAAATCGGTTGAGAACTAAGGGCTGTGTAGAGTACACAAGATTATGCCCAAAAACGCACGTTTTTTGAGCATTAACCCCCCCTTTCCCCCCCTTAAAAGGCAAAATTCGAAATTCCGGCGACGTAGTGCACAACTAGATAGTTTTCCGCGTCGAACAAAAAAAGACCCTAGAAAATCGGTTGAGAACTAAGGCCTGTGCAGAGTACACAAGATTTTGTTACACACACACACACACACACACACACACATACACACACACACACACACACAGACATACACCTATGGTTTTTTTCGCGGATTTGGATTCAGTATGGTCTAAAACGGATTACTGTGTGGTTATTTTTTTTTTCTGTTGAGTGTTGTCCAACTTCACCCCAGATCGATCGCATAAGGACGCCCAAGTCTTACTGTGGGACGTCCTAAAAATAGCATCATTGGTGCGGCGGCGGGTCTCCAATGATTGTAGACCACATACGTGCTGCATGATGTCGTTGTCAAATTCGGGCCAAGGAGTTCCCATTTTGAAAGAAACATACCTCAAAAACCTACGCTGGACTCGCTCAAGCCGATCAGCCGAGTTTGCATAATAAGGAGACCAAATAATAGAGCCATACTCCAGTAGGTATAGGGCGAACAAGGGCATTATAGAGCGTCACTAGCGCCCCAACATCCCTAAAATCGGAGGTGTGGCGCTTCAGAAAATGTTTCCTGTTAGATTCCAGAGGTTCATTATAGAAAATAAACCAAAAACAAAGTTGATCTTGGTTGCGCGATTGCATTTGGCGCAATTTTGTCATTTTTGAATTCCACGAAAAAACTTATGAAGAATAGCGTAGACAATATAGGGCTGGAGCGTAGTTACTGGGACACCCTGTATGTAGAAATATAAATAAACCAGTTTGTAATAATTTGCAGAGAAAATTATCTGATTTTGAATCACCTGTCATATTATTTGGAATAGTTATTCCCTATACCATATCTTTGTAATTTGTCAATCTTGTTCAAACTTCTGGAATTTGAAAAATCGACCTTTCATTCGTTATTTTGACATAAGTTTCGATCTGAGTGTGAAAAAGAAATTTTTTGGAACACGTATATTCATAGATTATCTTCACCTCAAAACTTCTTGGGATTTTGAAGACGAGAGTACATAAGAAGTAGTTTAGTTGCCATCTAGTTATGTCACAGCTGTTTGAACCTTCTGGGAATCTACGGGGGAAATTCTGGTTCTGAGAGGGTACTCCGATTGTCCCGAAACAGTAAGTCAAGTCTTGTAACACGTGCTGAAGTACTTATAATGAAGCTGGGGGGGTCAGGTTTCATGATTTAGGGTCGGTTGGGTGACGAAGGAAGGCTGCCACATGTGACTTCCTGCGAGGGAAATTTTATGTCTCTCAGTTCAGAGGCGAAATGCGTCAGGGTTTTACAGCACTTAACAGCAATAACGTGCCTCCAGCGTTGCGGCACTAACGATCGAACCATGTGTTCTGATGAACTGAAGGCTTCCTACAATAATTTGTCTCATTTCGCGAGATAAGGACGAAATTCAGGCGAGGCTTTGGGATTTTAACCCTAGAATGGTGCACTTAGGAGCAGGTGCGTCGTTGGTACACTACGTAAAAATGACGTTTTGGTACTTTCCGAAGAGAAAAAATTAAAAATTCTCTTCACACGAAAAAAAGAAGCCTCCCGACCAGTAAGGAGGTTGGAATCCTCTTCATTCCCAGGTGCGTTGCTTGTACACTGCGTGAAAATGACGTTCACACATTTGTATTATCGGCATGTAAAAAATTTAGATTTATCAGTACACTACGTAAATATGGCGCTTAGACTTACGCGGGAAGCGCTGCTACGTAGTAACACACGACCCTGGGATCCTTCCCTCGTCATCACTTCACTCTCAGTCCTTCTAGGCACTGGCACAAAACTTTCTTGAAGTATTCTCTCAACAGATAGACTACAGTTCTGTAAAGTTAGGTTATCCACTGTGCTTTGGATTATCTGTTGAATCGAGTTAAGAGGTAGATATGAGCAGCACCTAATAGGCTGTTATTATCCAAGATTACGAACATTTTCACGATCAATCATCATTTTTCCTCGTTGTATTAGGTACTTACTATTTTACCATCATCTGGAGCCAACCAATCAGAATATTTTTGTGCTAGGGCTTTATTTCCTGCTCCTGAATTATTTCAAGTACCCATATTTCGATGAAAAATATTTAAAACATCAAACCAATACCCAATTTTATCGAATTTGGATTAACATTTCGAAATAAGTTAATTTGTTGATACAAAACCAATTAGTGTCTTTTTTGACTTTGGAGAAAATGGAAAATTAGAGCTATCAATTCATCACTAGATATAATTTACCTTCTTTTAACCTCTTTCCACGTTGTGAATAAATTATTCGACACTACTGGGCACTGGCGAAGGCAGAGTCTGCTAGGCCAACGAGGTGAGGCGGAGGAAAGGAAAATTCCTACACCACACGTAATACTTACGTAGTGTACCGTTCCAGGGTTAAGGGTATTCTGTCCATCCACGTCCTGTACATTAACCCCTCCTCAGTGAGAACATGTCGATACCTTAAAGCACAAAGGGGCTTTGTCCATCCATCATCCACATTTTAATTTTTTTTTCAAGTTCAGAAAAACTCAAATTTAACAAAACTATTATTGGCTTTCTTGACGATTATAGCTCGAATTTCATAAAGAAATTAAAAAGTTTTGCGTAATAAGCCATTATTTTAGGAATTGTGCACTGGTGATAACTTCTTTAGCGTTTATCTCAAATCTCCGTTTTTTGGACATAGCCCCTTTGTGCTGTAAGGTATCGATGTGTTTGAGAGGAAATTGAACAGCTCTGAATGCATTCTGAAAAATTGGTCAGTAATAAGGCTTTTTTTCAAACTCGACCTTCTTTTTCATTTCCATCCCGAACAACTGCTCCCAATGAAACACATTGCGTTGCATTCCAGGGGACGTCCCATTGGATAAGCATTAGGTCAATTTAAACCAGTTGGTAAGCGATAAAACTATTTCTTTTTATTTATCTAGTATTTTACACAAGAAACCGCTGTCTCTCCCTCCTCCACATTTACCATTATCCACCATAACATTTTTAGAATTTTTCCTCAATTTAAAAGCTTGGGTACAATTAGTAAACTGTAAAGGAACCGAAATATAGAAAAATTGGAAATTTTGTGAATATTATCCCCCCACTCCTTGCTTATTTTGATACTCTGGTGGAATAGTGTGCAATTTGGAAAATTTCTGAGTCGAACAATAAGAAGCACGCAAATTGGTTGGAAACTGCCTGGGCAGAGTTTACAAGATTATGCCCGCAAACGCACGTTTTTTAAGCATTAACCCCCTCCCCTTCCCCACCCCTTAGAAGGCATAATTCAAAATTCCGGCGACGTTGTGAACAACTAGATATTTTCCCGCGTCGAAAAAAAACCTGCAAATTATTACACAATGGTTTATTATTTTTCTATAATATAGAAAGTTGGTGGCTTTGTAGACGAGTGATCTATATTATAGATCACTCGTCTGCAAAGCCACCAACCATCCAACATGAAGAAAAACATCGATCGCATTTCGGTCACTTTTAATTTGAACGGAGATTATGCCTCTTTTGCGATTCACACTCGTGTTTCTGATTTATCGTACGTAAAACCCTTTAATTCTCGTAGGGAGCGAACGGTTTGTCCTACAGGGCTCCGCGTGGTCTCAAACAATTCTAAAAGTTCTATAGAATCTTAAATTGAAGGAAAAACAATACCTTTATAACAAAATGTTTTGAGTTAGGGCGTTTTCATAATTTCAAAATTCATTTTTGAACCCTTAGAAGTGACCTGCATCAACCAAAATCTTCGGGGCACCTTCGGGGACCCCAAATGGAGCCTACATACCAAATTTCATCAAAATCGGTCAATGCTAAGTGGGGAAAGTGCCACGTACGGCGTACGGCGGACGGACGGCCAAATTTTTATTCGATTTTTGGATTCTACGTACCTTGAAACGTAAACCATAAAATTTTGAGGGGGTGTTAAAAACAATTTTTTCTTGGTCGATTCCAAAGGTCCATTATTGAAAATAATAAACCAAAAGAACCACGGAAATCGGTTGAGAACTAAGGCCTGTGCAGACGACACAAGATTTTGTCAAACACACACACAGACATACACATACGGTTTTATTTCCGCAGATTTCGATTCGGAATGGTCTAAAACGGAATAGTGTGTGATTATTTTTTTCTACTACTCCACTCCTAGTAGTCCTACTTCACCCCAGATCAATCGCATAAGGACGCCCAAGCCTTACTGTGGGACGTCCTAAAAACCTCTTCCAAGTGGGTGTGGCACATAGATTCATCGCATCCTAAACCCGATTGTTTAGATGATCCGAAGATATTATGTAGCTTGTCTCAAAACATCAATCTCTAAGTACCCTGCAATACCCTCGTAGGGAACCATCTACTCGTCAACCTGCACAATTCTGGGAGAAAATATGACTGTTACGAGGAAATTCGTGTTTGCGCATGCGCACTGGCTACCACCAGATCGAGAGCAATGATTTTGCTCACTCACTCAAACCCCCACCATTAATCGAATCGACAGATCTTCGGGCCTGTTGTTTAGTGTAAATTTACCTACAGTCCATCACCCAAATTCCTAAATCGGAATAATTTTCAATTTCTAATTCGGAAAACGGCGAGTCGGCCGATGAATTATGGACGACATCTGCGAAACGACAAATCGCTATTCAGGGAGCGGAGATGCGGTCGCTTATACGAGTCACGACGTAAGCGAACGAGAACGGCATTTGAATTCAGAGATTTAAAACTCGAGACAAAGTAGTTGCTATGTGGAGAACAATGGTAAGAATCCCAGCTGCACCAGTGCACAGCGAAACCCACCAAATACTCACAATGAGTCTTGAGATTTCTATGATGTCTAATCATAGAACCCAAATCTAATTATGGGTAGGGATGGCAACGATATATCGATATTTGAAATATATCGATATATTACGTTTGATATATCGATATATTTATATCGATATAGTTAACCGATAATATCGATATATTGACCGATATATCGCGACTTGTTTTCAACAAGTAAAAATTAAATATTGAAATGAATGGATGAGAAGGACCGCCTTTACCTGTAATAACAGCAAGTAATTTTATTCCAAATTTTGTAGGTACCTACGTGATGAGTTGATTTCAGACTGTTGACTTCATCTCAAACATGATGGTTTACAATACAGTGGCGCTCAAGTATCACTTAATATGACTTGAGCCAAAAGTAATGGAGGCGCGTCCAGATTAAAACTACCTAATACTTATACGAGTTGAAGCAATCTATAAATTAATGAAACATTGCTATGGCGAGGGTATCTGTGATTTCTTATATTATGTTTTAGGACCCCTGAGGGTAGTTTATCCCCAAATTTGCAACCCCAAAAACCCTTTGCTACTGACGTAGTTTTTTGACAACCATGACATTTTCGCACTTTTTCAACTAGATATGATAATTCATACCCAGTAACTTATTAAAGCAGGTTAAATACTTACTTCAACCGTTTTTCCTAGTAGATCTTCTGATGTATCGATATATTTCTTCCAAAATAATGTTTGTATTGCTTTTAAACGTTTCAACTCACGTATCTACTTCAACAAGTTTTTCCAAGTTAGATTTTCCGATACATCGAAATATCGATATAATTTCTCCGATATATCGTAGGTATCGATATCTTATTGACGATATATCATTTGACCAGTATATCGATGTATTTCATTCGATATGCCATCCCTAATTATGGGTCTGACCCAGTGTTGCCAACAAGCGGCTACCAAAACCCCCTGAGCCAACCTCGAAAAAACCCCAAATCCCCCCAAAAAAGAAAAACCCTAAAACTTAAGGATGAAATAACAATATCAATGAATACAATGCATTTTTTTTTTGTTTTTTAGTAGTAGATCGTAATTCATTAATGATTTGAGGGCGGAGTGGATCTTGAAGACAATGCAATTATTGTATTAGCGATATACGTTTCAGGTTATGCAAGTTTTGAAAAAAACATGAAAAACATTTTTAAAAATAAACTAGTTTCTTCAGGTAGGGTACTTTTTTGTACAAAAAATCAAAATGTCAAACAGTGAGGTCGCATTCGACCCCCATCTCCAAAACCTTCTCAATTTCTCCAAAACTTCAAGTTTGCTAATAGTAACGAGCGTGAACAGACGAATAGACTTCAAGAATTCATCAGTGTGTGCTTGCGAAAGATCAAAGATCGAAAAAAGTTTGTCCTCCAAAATTCCAAAATTATAGTCCCATTGAGCCCACGATAGACATTGGTAAATTCGGTGAAGTTTTTCACTCCATTGAATATATATATTACCTGCTGCTATTTTAATTGCTGATTCATTTATATTCTACCCAAATCCCCCCGACTCGTCGGTAAAAACCCCCAAAAAAAACCCCAAAAGATTTCTCCCCCCAAAATCCCCCCGTCGAGAAAAAAACCCCCAAATTTGGGGGGGAAACCCCCAACTTGGCAACACTGGTCTGACCTTCCGTTATCTTCACAGACGAGGTGGTCGCCAGTCGTCACCAAAAGACCCTTCTGATCGTCTGAGAAGACGACGTTTTCGGAGTGAGCAATTTGCGCCAGTCGTCGTCATCCATCCCGAATATCTACTTGATACCAATTGAGTCAGTTTTCGCAGAGCAAAAGGCAAAACAGCACCACTTTCAGTCAATTTCTGATTTGAAGGGATGGTAACAGCATCTTGTAATAATTATAATATTTGCATCAAACCAGACTGAATATTTTTTGGTAACTCGTCACACGACAAACCTAGTCGTTTTCTTCGATTCTTGAAACTTTTTTATTTTTGAATTCGAACTCTTTTGCAAAATTTTGTTTTGATTAAGTACTGAACTGAATGAATTATGAGTTGAGGAAAAGCGAAAATAAATGGTGTCTCAAAATGACGATCACGGGGCACTTTATCCACTACATCGTTACCTCTTACAATCAAAATTTTACCCAACATAATTATTGTTGTGCCTCCAGGATATGTCGTATTTCACAAATAAAACTAACGGTCTCTTTCCCTCGGAATTCAGGTCACCAACGTACAAACACTCCAACGGACAACGGAATAGAATCTGGAGGTGAGGGTACAGTACTGTTTGCAGATTGAAAGAATGCGGATGGTTTGGTGAGGTGTCCATGAGTATTACAGTCCCAAAAACATAGTCCTTCTTCTACCTGCCACTCAAGCTAGGGAAAATGAGACCGACGGTTGTTGACTACCGACCAATGATGAAGTACTGTCCCCCGACGGAAAGAATGAATGTGAGGACCGACCTATTCCTAAACTGAAAACATCCTTCTCCGAGCTTCTCAACCGACCAGGGAAATCCCGTTTTCGGTCACTTCCTCTCAAATCCTTTACCTGACTTTCCACCTTTCCACTAGGTTCTAGGTAGGCCTTGGCGTAAATGAAGAGATTCACAAGAGAAAGGAATACGGGCGGTGATTTATCACTTAAACGCCTTCAAGAACTTAAAGTGGAAGCTGTCAACAATATTAATAAACACGACAGGAAATCTTACGTGGTTCACATCAAGATGATTGAGGATGATTATTGGCAAAAGGATGGATTATTTGAGGAAGCTATTGACAGAATAATTATTATTCTTGTTCAATAATTATTATTGTTCTCATAGGGAGAGAACGGTTGGTCTTACAGAGCAGCTCTGGATGGTCTCAATCAATTCTAAAAACTCAATATTATTTTAAATTGATGAGAAAACAATATCTTTCCATCAAAATTTTTTAAGCTAGGACGTTTTCAAATTTTCAACCCTTATTTTTCACCCCTTAGAAGAGACTGAAATCAACCAAAAGCTTCGGGGCACAACTAGACCCCAGATGGTGCCCGTATACCAAATTTCATCAAAATCGGTCCGGGAAAGTGCCGCTTACGACTGACGGTCGGCAAATTTATTATTATATAAAAATATAATAAAATGACGACCAAAACGTTTTTACATTCCTTTACAAGTAAACCAACAAATTTTGAGAATCTTTAAATTTTTGTGGTCGATTCCAAAGGTTCATTATTGAAAATAATTAACCAAAAGTGTTCGAACTGGCACTTGACCTTTGAAACTGACAAACTCGCTGTTGAGAAGAGTTATTTTATTACGTAGAATGTATTTTCTTGTCCAGATATCATTGGACAGAAGTGAGGCACGACTTGAGCTGCAATATAAGAAGGGGCTAACGAGGGAAATGAAGAAAGTATGACTCAAGGCAGATTCGGGGTTATTGGATAAGGTCAGTTACTACCTGTAAATCTACTTATATAAAATTTTGTGGAGAAGGGTGTAGTTCTACATTGTGGATACCCAACTCCCTGTCGGGCCTCGCGTTCATTCTTTTGATCGGGGGACAGTACATGTACCCGATTTCCGAGGAAAAGAGACACCTTTCTCTAAACCAGCAAGCGTTTACTCTCAATCAAACCAACCTAAAAACCTCTAAAAAGGACTTAGGAAAATAAACTCCCGTAGTGAGCCGGTTTTCCACAGACCAGAAACTACACCTTTAATAATCCTCCAATTTTAGTAAATTCACTTGGTGAGCCGGTTTTTTACAGACCAGAGGCCTTTCCCTCTTAATTTGGTGAGCCGGGTTCTGTGCAGACCGGGCCCAAACAACCCTCTTTGCTAAAATTCACATCAAATTACCTTCAAGTTTCGAGTATATACTTCCAGTAGAATCATTCCAAGTTATTCACCTTCAACTTAGAGTCAGATCCCTTTATTTTCAATCTATCTAGTAATTCAGCTCAAATTCTCAAACCACAACAATTATAGTCCGTACTAAAATTTCTTGACAAGAAAATTTCACTGGAACTTTCTGAATTTGAAATTAATAGTTATTGTTTAGAGACATCGATGGTCGATGAAAGTGTTTGCATGATCCCAGTTATAGGCATCGCGTATAGCTAGAAAGAGCAGAGCCTGTTGTCATACAAGTTGGATGGGCAGTATAGTTCCTTGCGTTGAACAACTTGAACGTAGAGGTCAAATTGGTGTAAAACGATCCCAAACATAATTATAGCAAATGACTTTCACGGTGATATCAACGAGATCGAGAATTCGTTGGCTATTACTGAGTAGAGCAATCATCGTGGGGCTAGCCCTCAACTACCCTCCAAATTTGGCCTGCGAAGGACCTCAAGATTGAGGGAAATTGATGTTCGAAGATTACACGGATGCGCCTGCGCAGACGCTATAACTACTGTTGACCTCATTCCGATGAAATTTGTATAATATAAATTTTATATAATTAGTTAGAAGAATAAATTCGTAGAATTTAAAATCCTTTCAAAATCGAATTTTTTCAGTCAATCATCGAGCAAAGCGATTTTAAGGTCTTCAATTTCCTGGTAACAATTTTATGGATCGATGCAAGAGATTGAAGATCGAAATGAACCGTTTGAGATTCTACCATAACACTCAGTGGAATACCTTGTAACTTCTTACAACCCATTGGTTTTTTAATTTGCAATAAAAAACCGGAGGAATTCGTCATTTCCGAGTATCCAACTCATTTTTTAACGAGTTAAGATTTCCAGCAATATTTTTTAACGGTCTATCCACGACGGATCAGATTTGCAGTTTGAATTATTCTTCGATTATAGATGTATCCGTTGAGTGTCACAAAACATTTTTTTACGTAGAGTTTTCCCCGTTTAACCCAAATAGAAACGTGGGAACGTGACCACCGTCTTATAAATAAATCGTTTTATTGAAGGACGTAGGTCCACAAAAATGCCATTTCATTCATTATTTTCAATAATGAACCATTGGAATCGAACAAGGAAAAAACTTGTAACCCTTCCTCGAAATAAAGGTATTATTTTTTCACCAATTTAAGATAGTATTGAATTTTTAAAAAATTTAGAGACCACCCGGAGCTCTGTAGGACAAACCGTCCGGCCTGACGCCACTATAAAAGAAAAGTGGAACCGCACTCTGTCGGAGAACTGAGTGCATCATAGCTTCCTTCCATCTGCCTCGTTTTGGAGATCGGGACGCCACCGTGGTGGGTGGGCCCCGGGCGGGGCTGGGGGCCCCCGGCTCTGCGCGGCTCACCGCAGCATCCGTGCCCCCGCACCCTGACACACTATAAGTTAGAGGTGTGTGAGACAAGGTCATTAGGCGGATTCGAATCCCAAACGGTCACTCGTTACAGAGACCAGGTCTTTTGAATCCGTTCACCCGTTCACTCACAAGACAAACAATCAACCGGTCAGAAGTCACAAGAACGAGCGAATCTGTAAACCGAACCAGTCGAAACGTTGGGATCCAGGTCGTGACTCGAAAAACCGAACGAGTCGTAATAGGTTACAACGAGTACATAGGCGATTTGAATGAATCGAATGAGCTAAAAGACAAAAACAAATGAAAGATCGATTCGAATCGTATGAATCAGTCTTTGAGTGTGTTTTGTCTTTTTAGTCCTCACTGAGGACTCCTCAGTCCATTCTTCACTTGGATGATGGAACGTTTTGCTTAGAAAACCACTTCCATCTACTTCTTTCTGTACAAAGGTAGGTATTCATGTACAAAATGCATGTATATAAAATGTATATATGTATGTATATAAATATACATTATAATCCATATTGCGGGCAATTAATTTATTTTGTTGGCCTTCTGCCGTTGTCCTCGTAATTTAACCGGAAAACTCGATTGGTGGGTTGATGAACGAATGACCGTGTTATTTTGATAACCCGTTCAGTTCTGATAAGGTCATTTTGAAGATAAGGTCTTTTCAATACGTTCACTCCTGACCGACACACCTCTACTATAAGTTCTATTCATACCTGCCTATTGTACGTATATCGAGGCATCGAGGCTTGTAAAAAGGAAATTGAATAGAGAGATTATTATCAATGTGACAGACATTCGCCTACCCCTACGAGAATTTCTACACCAACTGTTACAAGATTGCTGATAGTCAGATGATCAAGCAGGATATTCCAGAAGAGCATGATGAACTCTACGCTGAGATCGACAATTGGCCTACAAATGATGATCCTGACGTCAGCGATGTTTTCGTTTTGATGAATGACCAACAAAAAAAGCTTTCCTGAACAAATAAAAGTGATTTTTGAAGTGTTAGTGTTTTGCTTCCTCGCGTATCATCAAACTTTTCATTTGTGCCGTCCGAGTCTACCAAAGTTGATTGTTTTCTCATTTCAAAGCTTTAAAAAAATCTCCAAAATCAAAATTTCCACTCGGGTTTTGCTTTTTGGACAATTTTTGTTTCGTGTTCTTTTGTTTTTTCTTGTCTGTCTTTATGACAAGGATTTTATATCCTTGAAAACTCCAATTTCGATGAATTTGTCATTGAATGTGGGGGTTTGTGGGTAGATGTTCTCCTAAGAAAATAATCGTCCCTGAATCGATGGTAAAACCCTTGTAACAGCCATACCATCTACTTTCTCTACCGGATTCGATTAAAATTTCGGGAATTGTGCGGGTTGGCTTGTAGATGGTCCCTTATGAGGGTAGTGGAAGGTACTTAGAGATTGATGTTTCGAGATTAGCTACTATGTATCGGATCTTCTATAAATCGGGGTTATGAATACGAGGAAGCTACGTGCCTAGTTCTGCACAGGAATACAACCACTAATCTAGTTGTGTTCAGTGTTGACTGCTCTAGTAGTGCACAACAATTCATTTTCAGTCATGCTTCCCACGAAGTGAACTTCGACCCCAAATTCTAGATTTAAAATCGCAATCACGGCTTATTCGTTTCTCAAAGTTACAATTGGAAAGGCGAACGTGGATTAAAAGGCATCCTTCCCACATTACGAGAAGTACAAAAACATTTCTGAAAATACCTATTCCGCCAAATAAGATAGCTATATCCACGAATATTTTTCGATTCAATAAAGTTTATGATTATCAACGTTTACGATTCAACGTTTGCACCGCAGACAAGACCGTTGCCCGGTATGGGTACACGGTCCGGGAGCCGCCATGGTGGGTGGGTCCGGGCCCGGCTGGGCTCCGCTGCCTTGGTCTTCTGGAAGATCTCATCTCTCGTTCTTTTTTTACCCCCATTACTCTGTTATGTTTTGTTTTATATTTATATTTTATAGACTATTGTCGATACACTTTGTGTGAAATGGCAAATAAAACATTCATTCATTCATTATAGTAGGCATTAAATGTACGGGGTTAGTTCCGCTAGTCATAAGAATACAATTATTATTATTATATCTAGTTCTTGTGGTACCTCTCCGGAAAATTTCCTTCAGTCGGCCTGCAGGGTAGCAGCTAAAGATAACTTATTGATTGATTCTTCGTCCTGCACGCGTGATTTATATGAGCAGATGTACCTCTTCATCTTTCACTTATGAAGGTCGCCCCCCAAAAAAGCGTCCTTTCTCAAGACGGTTCCTCATTACCAGCCTGACGTCTCTCTTATGGTGAACAACTTAAAACAGAAATGACCGGGATAAATAAAAGGGAGAAGACTCATCGGTGTTCGCGAGAGCGAGATGGGGGAAGTCGCTTCTAATTTTAGAGGTTGGCGCTGCTCCGGCCTAAAAATAGGGTCCAGTGGAAGCGAACTATGTTTACGCAGAGGCACCTTACGTTACAGTAAGAAAGGCAGTAATGAAGATTCTCTTATTTGAAAACCTTCCGAAGAGTTTGGAAATGTAGATAACAGCTGCGTCTTATTTCTACCTTCCTCGTACACTCGTAACGTAGTTTTGTAGATCAAATCGCACTCCAACTATTCTTCGTGATATGACAAAGCCAGCAGTAAAATGTGTATTAAAAAATCCTCCTCCTCCTCCTCCTCATCAAATTTTTTTTTTTCATTTTTGAAAAAATAATGAAATACTTCTTGTCGTACTTGGGTGTAGTGACGGCAAATAACTGGACGTTACTTCGTTTTCATCATAACGTATTCAACTTAAGTGTAGAAGGACATTTTTTTTTTTTCATATCGAAAAATGCCTAGGAAGTGGCCATATTCAAGTACCTTTTTCTCCGAATCTACAGCAGATATCAATTTGAAAATTTTAGGAGTTGTTATAGGTACTATTATGTAAGTTTTAGTCTGACAACTTCTGGAAAAACTGCAAACACAAAAATTAGTGCCATATAAAAAACGCTTGTGAAATGTTGACTTTAAAAAATTTATATTTTCAGATCCGCCACAAATTTCAAAAAGTTATCTGACTTAAATGTGTATCGATAGTTGATACACGCATGGGAAAAATTGCATTCAATTTTATTGATTAGAGCCAGAGAAAAAGGTACTTTTGTGATGAAAAATGTAATTTTTCAGGAGAGACGAATTTCGAAATTCGAGCTTTCCCGCCCTTTCATGTCGTTGTTTCTGTCTAAAATCTGTGGTTTTCGAGTATCCATGTATTATTTAAGCCTTCCATGATTCAAAGAAACCTTATGAGTGGCTTTGTTATCATAACCTTGCCTTTTAAAACTTCCCGTGTGATTTGTTGTTGTCGTGTAGTGAACTCGTTTTTCGTCATTTTTGCTGACAAAATGCCGAGATCAAAACGTATTTTCACAAAAATGTTTAGGAAACCACCAGGTAACCGTTTTTATATTGAATCCGGTCGTCAAAGAACCTCTCAGGAGGACCTAGACAACTCTGTAGTGGAGCATGTCCCAGATGTGAACATAAAAGAAGAGAATATGGTTAGTAGTCGTGCCTCAGCTTCCACACCATCATCTTCCGAGAGACAATTATCATTCACTATTGCTGATTATGATAATGAGGAATTTCACCATGTCGGAATTTCCTATTTTTGACCCCAAAATCGGATTCAGCACCTCGAAAAGCCAACTTTCAGCCCGCACTTTCTAATTTACGAATAAACAAAACAGTGTAGAAAATATCAACGTTTAAAAAAACCGGGAGGATGACGTCAACCTGAAATAGTTCATTTACGGCCGCTTGAAGCGCTGAGATCGTGAAATCTCACTACTTATAGTCATCGGAGGCAACATTTCACAAAACCAGTAAAGATCAAAATCGAAGAACTGAAGAGAACTGCTGGAGTCAATTCTACAACTAATTTGAAAACAAAAACACAAACGGTGGATACAGCTTTCGTACAAGTACGCAACCACGAGAGACATTTTATGTCTTATGTTTAATAAATTGAGAGCTTTCCAATGAGTGGTGAACGATTTTTGTGGGGTGGAAAATGAGGAAGTTAGTTTTCCCTAGGAACGATTGGTTGTACGTGAAAATCATCAGAAATTTCCGCGTAACGCTCCCCTCGTAACGCTCCCCGCGTGACGATTTTTCATTTATGTGCCATAGTAAAGACATAAAATGTCAAAAAATAGAAAAAGCAAGATGGGGATCCCGGTTATTTTTTGAAATCATAAATTTTGATTGTCTCCCAATAATAACAGGAGACTTATACTCCGAAATCAACCCGATTTTCATCTATCCCACACCATTAACTATTCAGGAAAAATCCAAACAGAATTCGGTGAAATTCCTCATTATGAGACTAAAAACACACTTTACATGCTATTGAATCCTTCCCTTTCTAAACTAGTGAGCTGATAAGTATGCGGCATTTGCTGTGGAGGAGGGAGAGCGCTGTTATACATTGAGATACCCGACTTTGAACGTATTTTTAGCCTATTTCCTAAAGTCATTTTTAACAAAATCTTGAAGCGATCGATTCAGTATATTGTGTAGATTAATTTTAAAACATTTTGAAAAAATCGATTTTTGTTTCAAAAAAAATTTCCTTCTACTCTCAAACTATACTTGGTCACCGAAGACCATGATCGCATTTTTTTTCCCTTCCCGGTGATGGATCCTGAACTGGAGGAAAGGCAGATCGTAGAAGGACATTCCAGTACCCAAGGGTCCTGGGACATACATATGTCAATAACATAAATTAACAAGAGCATAATTTCCCTTATATATGAATATTTTGGAAGTCATCGACTCATCCTTGCGTCAGATCCTTAAAAGAAACATGAAATCCATCCCGTTGGAATCCTAAGTGATGGATAAGTACAGTTGTAAATGGAAACATTAGGTAGAAGTGAATATTCGCACGATATCCTGTTTAGTGGAACGAACCGCTGGAGGTATGATTTGGAAGGAAGAGTTATGGAGGCAATTCAACTAATGACCCGCAGGACGGGACAAGAGCCTTTGAGGCACCGTGGATACCATAATTCACGCAGAAAGAAACACGCTGGTTGACACGAATCGGGGAGGAAAAAGGAAACCGACGAAACGGGAGAAAATGGGGAAGAAATATTACTCCGAGGTAATATGTCGGATCGAAAAAGAATGAAATCGAGAAGAGTGATGGAGAAGAACGAAGTTGTGAGATTCGTATGACTTTTATGAAGTGTTTAAGAAGAAGAGAAACGCGTTTGGGAGGCGGAGGGAAATTCCGTATTCGGGCTTATCGATTCTTCTCCTTTTAAAGAGGAAGTCCGTAGGTTTGGAGAGGTCAAGTTGAGGGAGGCGTTTGTCAACGATTCGAGATGGGTCGTTTTTCTCTTTTCGAGTGGACTTGGAATGTGCGATATCTGAGTTTCAGGCGCGGCCTTTCAGAGAGTTTGAGTTGGCCTTTCATTTGAATCCTTCGATTCTTCACGTTTCCAAGCCAATATGGTAATCAATATATCAATACTCCCAAGAGAGTTGCTAATCGTTTCAAACGCTTCAAATTATTGCCACGGTTTATCATTTCCAACTACTTATACATTTTTGTAATCAAATGTGGAACCCCGGTGGAAAAATCACTTTTTTGAGAATACTGGATTTCAATTTTCAATTAGTCAAAAATTACGGTAAATATTGATGTAAACACTTGGAATAAATTTCATCTGCTAAATCTGCACAAACATTTTTAAATGCTACCTAATTGTTCAGTAAGTTAAATTCTGTGGATCAACATGGGGACGTAAGTTATTCTTCCCAGGACTCATTGGTAATTTCAGACTCGGCGCCATCATAAGAAAGGTCCTCTTCGTTACGGCTTCTTCAATATCCGATTCTCCTGTCAATTGAAGGTAGAATTTTCGCGATTCTGATCTATACAGAAATTCGCTGAAGTGGAGGAGGTCCTTAAATTAAATGGATTTGATGAGGAGTCTTCGGGCGTAATGCTCTGTGGGGGTCTAATCGTTTTCGCCTTCTTGGAATTTTTCTTGTTGAAAAAAAACTGTTTTCGTAAATTCACGACATAATGTATTTCAAAGCAAAATTATTTTTGGATTATTGATAAAATCGTACTTATCAGAAAGGCACTTCCGGATAAAACATGAAGATGAATGCTCAACGCTCAGGAACATAGCAACTAGAGTACTCCAGGGAAGTGTGCTTGGACCGGTTTTGTACACAAGGGATCTTCCAGAACCAGTAGAAGCAGTCACGGCAACATTTGTAGACGACACAGCAATCCTAGCAGCAGGAAACACAATCGAAGAAGCCTCAACAAAACTGCTGAATTCAGTGAACTGTATCCGTAAATGGAGCAAATTATGGAGAATTCAACTAATTGAAATAAAGTCAACGCATATAAACTTCTCATATCGGAAAGTAAACCCCTTTCCTGTTGAAATTAATTCTCAAGCTATGGCATATTATGCAAATATAGCTAAGCACTAGGGTATGACCTTGGATATCAAACTGAGATGGAAAGAACATGTGAAGAAGAAGAAAGAAGAAATCAACCTGAAACTTAGAAAATGTACTGGCTCTTGGTGCTACTCTACGAGCAAGTCATAAAACCAGTACCTATGGGTTTACGGCTGTCCCATATGAGGGTCCCATGTAAGGGTTCCATGTGTCATGGCCAGCGAGGATGGCCCTGATACATGGAACCCGACATGTGAGTTTTGTGGATTGTCAAAAACTCGGGTGCCGACCTGCATAGTCGGTAGTGCGAGCTAGACCTATAGTAGCTCAACCTGTAGGTTATCACAGGGACTTGCAAATACGTAAGGACATTGATTGTGTCAACAATCCGTCCAAGAAGGAGTTTTTCTCTTGCTGCTTGCAGCAAGGGGGAGACTATAGAGTCGCATGACCCCAGGAATCCCTAATCAACCTTCACTCTGGAGGAAGAATAGTAGACATCCCTTGTCCCGTATGGGGATGTACCAAAAAGAGCAACGTGAAAATCATGCAAATGGTGCAGAACGAAATTCTCAGGAGTATAGTTGATGCCCCCAGGTACAGCAAATGACCTCCACCGCATACTCAAAGTTGAGATGGTGAATGAGGTCATAAAAATAAGAGCTGTGGACCACGAAAATCGGCTCTCCAAATATCCAAACGTCGGAATGTTGAATCTGCTGGACAACAGCTGCGATATACGACGCGATTGAAGAGGACCAAGCCCTTGGACCTTGTCACCAACCACTAGAAGAGAAGCGTATATATATGTAGCCACCCCCACAGATAGTCTAGTCCTATCCCAAGTAGGGATCGACATGCCAAGCACCCTGGAAGAAGAGTGTGAGGGCCCTGGGTTCTCCCTAGATACTTCTTCCATCGTCAGTCGGGTTCAAATTGTATTCTTGGTCGATTTCAATGGTTCATTATTGAAAATATTAAACCAAAGCGTCTGCCAAGTGGGTGTGACACATAGCTCCCTGGTATCAATAACCCGATTGTAAAGATGATCCAATCACTAGTAGTTAATCTCACAACATCAACAACAATCAACAAGTACCCAATCAAAATTAATTTGAATTTTCGGCAAACTTTTGGCATCTCAATTTGAACTTTCGGCAAATTCATTACGTTTCGACAACTACTGGAGTCCATGTCCACCTTCATTCCTTCTACAATGTCCAATAAAGTTTTTTTTTCTCTCTCACAATCTCTAAGTACCCTGCACTACCCTCATAGGGGACTCTACACATCAACCGGCTTAATATCTGAATATTGTTGGAAAATGTAGATGTTATCACTGTCACAAGGATTTCACGTTTGCGCATGCGCACAAAATACTTTCAATTCGGGGGCCATGATTTTCATAGGGGGCGATCTCCACCCCAACTAGCATAATTCCTGAAAATTTAATTGAAATCAGATGGGAAATGTAGAAGTTATGCCTGTAACAAGGAAATATACGTTGCGCATGCGCAGTGGCTACTATCAGTCTGGAGGCAACGATTTTCATAGGAGGCCACCTACACGCCAACCCGCACAATCCCTGGACATTTCATTGAAATAGTACGAGAATTTTAGAAGTTATGGCTGTGGTAAGGATTTCATGACTGACAGACCCTGAACCAAAATTGTTCGGGAAGGTCTGAAAGGTAAAATGCTAGTTGAACTTTGATTTTGGAGACAACCTTGAAAAGAGTAATTCCTACGACATAAGGCTCCCCCAAGCACCCTAAATGGCAACGCTATGTTATTTGCAGGCGAGTGATCTATACAGGAAAATAATAAACCATTATGTAATAATTTGCTGCGATTGTGTAATAATATTACTCTAATATTATTGTGATGCGATGCCTCTAGAGTGCGCTCAGCTTTACTGAACCTCCTAGTTAAAGACGCTCATTTCTGCATGGGAGGCCCTTACCTGCAAGAAGGAGCCAGTTTTCTCTTTACAATAAGAATCTGTTTAAACCATTCTCCAACTCCTTGCATAGCAATTTCAGAATTCCTAATCTTATAAGTGTCTACAACCACCCGCATATCAGATAATCAAGTGCGACTACAGCGGACCATAATTATCGTCATGAAGAGCAAAATTTTGTCTCAAATTACCCGACCAACACTCGCCTGACTTCCCAGAACAGATGAGAGTATCGCAGACCATACTTGGCAGCGGTAGATACACAATGAGCATGTTAATTGTATGCTAAGTGGTGACCGGAGGTTCCCCTCAGCCTCCATCTCTCAGAGTGATCTCTTTTGCAATGGAGATTATTCTGGAAAAAAACGGACTTTGCCGGGAGCGGTTTGTTTTGAAGTCGAGGTCACAAACTTCTGCTGTGACGCAAGTCGTCCGATGCGCCTCTCCGTGTATTCAAATTACATTGCGTTAACATTATTGTATAAAATATTGCTCAACATCATACTCAGCAACTTACCCTCAGAAAAACCTGCTGATTTCAGGGATATCAATGCCATTGGTTCAGTTTGAAAAATATACATCACTCTCTTCGATCTGCCATAAATTTGATTGTTTTACAGGGGATCAAAAATACCGCCCGGAACTGGGGATACTTCGTTTCCTTCAAGAGGAGGTCCGTTTTCTCCGGATGTATCGAAGAAAGGGCAAAGACAATTTTGGTTTATTATTTTCATAAAAAAATTGTTATCCCCCTCAAAATTTGTTGGTTTACGTTTCAAGGGACGTAGAATCCAAAAATCAAATAAAAATGTTACCATCCATCTGCCGTACGCGGCACTTTCCTTAGTTACCATGGACTGATTTTAATGAAATTCGGGGTGAAGTTGTGCCCCGAAGCTTTTGGTTGGTGTCAGTCACTTCTAAGGGTTGAAATATTCAAAACGCTCTAGCTCAAACAAATTCGATATAAAGGTATTGTTTTGTCTTCAATTTAGAATAGTATTGAATTTTTAGAATCGAATGGGACCACCCAGAGCTCTGTAGGACCAACCGTCCGCTCCCCATGAGAACTTGACTGTTAGACTTATGATAAATCAGAAACACGAGTGTGAATCGCAAAAGAGGCCTAATCTCCGTTCAAATTTTTGCTGACCAAAATGCGATCGTTGTTCGTTTCTTCGAGTTGAACTCAGTTCCATGTCCTCAGCAACCAGTAATTGAATTCCCTAAAGGTGGGTTTACACGCTCAAGCCATTTGCACAAACCGGCTTGCACAAGCCAGTTTGCGCAAACTGAACTGAACAACGCGGTCGCGTTCACACGCTCAAGCCATTTGCACAAACCGGCTTGCACAAGCCAGTTTGTGCAAACTGAACTGAACAACGCGGTCGCGTTCAGTTGTGCTTGTGAAATTGTGTGGGATTCATTCAGTGGACTTTAATTTAAAAATTTTAAATTATTTAAAAAAAAACACAAATTTCGACATAGTTTTTATAATGGATGAGAAGGAGCTTATCCTGTGTACGACGGCGGCGTGCTTAATAAAGAAAAAAGTGGGCTCAAAGAGTTCGTACGCTTGTGATTTCACATTGCGGTCACTGTATTCCTTCGACTTAACTTTCCACAAACAAGGAAAAGACTTGTACACCTCAATGAATTCACAGAGAAATTCTCTTTCTTTCTGCATCGCAAGAACCAATGCAGCTTGAACGAGCGCTAGATGCTCCCGAGTGATGTGGGGTTGGAATAATGTGATTCACACACTTGAAGAGAAGGAATGCGCCGGCGCGAGATCGTGGGTAGGCTTGAACTGCGTTCACACGCTCAAATTTCACTCATGCCAAGCTCCAACCTCAAGCCGAATTTCTGTCCGAGACAGACTTCGCACAAGCCAAATTTTTTGGCTTGCGCAAGCCAATTGGCTTGCGCAAACAGCGTTTACATGCAACGATATAACTGTGCAAACTGGCTTGTTCAAGCCGATTTGCGCAAATGGCATGAGTGTGTAAACCGGCCTTAATGAAGACACTAACAACTCTTTATTTCTCCGAATTAAGTGTGAAGCGTATTCATAATAAACTTGATTGTGAAGTAAAAATATGGTTGGTAGGTGGTGACAATGGCAAAGCAGAAAAATAATAAACCTTAGTGTAATAATTTGCAGCGTTTAAAGAACTATTAACCACTTATCAAAGCAACATTTTGTTTAAAAATCTTCAAAATGCCAGTTAAACCATTAAAATGCCAGACGACGTTCTCGAAAGCAACTCGCATTTCTCGAACGTATGCGTTACTGAGCTTGTGAATTACTTTGTTTGAAAATTGAATCGATGAATGACACAACTTTTCATGAGTCCCTAGGAAATTCGTGAAAAACATCATTTTGGTTTATTATTTTCAATAATGAACCTTTGGAATCGACCAATAAACAAAAATGCAAACCCCCTCCCCCCGCCAAATTTGTGGTTAACGTTTCAAGGTACGCAGAATCCAAAAATCGAATAAATATGTTACCATGGACCGATTTTGATGAAAATGTGAGGAAAAATCGGGGTCTAGTTGTGCCTCAAAGCTTTTGGTTGACGTCAGTCTCTTGTAAGGGTTGAAAAATAAGGGCTGACATTTTCAAAACGTCCTAAAGGTATTGTTTTTTCGTCAATTTAAAATAGTATTGAATCTTTGGAATCGAATGAGACCACCCGGGGCTCTGTAGACCAGTCGTTCGCTCCCCATGAGAACTTGGGTTGGACTTATGATAAATCAGAAACACGAGCGTCTAATCTCCGTTCAAATTTTATCTGACCAAAATGCGATCTTAGTTCGCTTCATCGAGTTGCACTCAGTTTTGCTTCCTCAGCAACCAGTAATCAAATTTCCTAATGCAGGCACCCACAACTCCCTACATTTTTGAATAGAGCGTGAATCGTTTATTTCTTCAAAATAAACATGATTATGAAGAGAAAATATGGTTGGTAGGTGGTGGCAATGACAAAGTTGTGTTCTTTGCAGGCGAGTTATCTACATAGGAAAATAATAAGCCTTTGTGTAATAATGCGCAGCATTTCCAACTTTCGACCAGACTTAAGTGACGTCACAGTAGACAGGTTGCTTGATAGCTGCTTGATTTTCGATACTGGTGGAGAAATATCATCTGGTTGACTGTACTGCTGCAGGGACTTTGAAAGACTGCTAAAAGGAACTTATTGCTACTAAAGATAAGATGAAACTTATTGCTACTAAAGACCACTAAGATGTGAAAACAGTACTGTTCGAGGGGATCTGAAGAATCTGATTAATTGAGAATAATGTTGTATTTTACCCCTAGCGAACTATACGTGTCGTTAGAATATACATATATACATATATTCCTTGGTGGAGATCAACCTAGGACTAGGAATGATGAATGAAAGATACAAATTGAATTAGGAAAGATAAATAGATATATTATCCTATAATCAGTGAGGCTTGTATCTATATATGAGGGGGGGGGGGGAACATCAATAGAGTTTACCTATTAGATCTTCAGATTTGAACCACGAGGGTAAGGGAAGTCATTTTGGTTTATTATTTTCAATAATAAACCTTTGGAATCGACCAAGAAAAAAAATTTTCAACACCCCCTCAAAATTTGATGGTTTACGTTTCAAGGTCCGTAAAATCCAAAAATCGAATAAAAATTTGGCCGTCCGTCCGCCGTACGCCTAAGAACTTCGACATAAAGGTATTGTTTTTTCAACAATTCAAGATAGTATTGAATTTTTAGAGACCACGCGGAGCCCTGTAGAACAAACCGTTCGCTCCCTACGAGAATTTTAGGGTTCGACGTACGATAAATTAGAAACACGAGTGTGAATCGCAAAAGAGGCCTAATCTCCGTTCAAATTTTAGCTGACCGAAATGCGATCAATGTTTTTCTTCATGTTGGTTGGTGGTAAGAATGGCAAAGCCGTGTTCTTTGCAGACGAGTGATCAATATAGAAAAATAATAAACCATTGTGTAATAATTTGCAGCGTTTTTAAAATAAAAGTATGTACTGTAGCAGTTCCGCGAACTGCTCCGCGAACTATGCCTGTGGAGGCGTCGCTACTCTCATCGACTGGGAACGAGCTCGGAAGTCAGTCACTTTTCTGCCTTGCTCCTGGTAAGTGATCTCTTCACACATATAATATTTTGCGGTTCCCTTGATACTCAAAATACATTCTCATTTTATTTTGGACCTATATACGATTAAAGAGTCATTTGTTATTGAACCATACCCAATTCATATCTATATTATAATTATTTAATTGAATCAGTGAGAATGACAACAGTGCATGTCCCCAATCAGCTTATCGAGATATCAGGTGTCAGGTGGTATAAGTCCATGGACTCCTACTGTTTTTTCCCTCAATCATTTTCATTTAGGCTCTGTTCAAGTTAACCGAGTGTGGTTAGCATACTGCTCTTGTGCTCAATGCGTAGTTCTACTGGTTACAACCTACAAAAAGCCATTTTTCAACAATCGTCAAAAATGGACTTGTACTGTTTTTATTCTCATCGATTCAATTAATAACTTTAAATTATATTAGAATCATTGGGTAGAAATACGAGCTGGTTATTCCATCAGAATATTTCCAACTCTATTCCAGTACTAAGTGTAGTTTGAGGTTTACGATGGAATGATTTGTATTTTATTATAAGTATTTCTGGATTCATTCCGACCTTCGACAACAGTAGCATAACAATGGCGCAGTCGTTTATTTTACCTACGTCTGGGAAGGAATTATACAGCAAGATGCCGTTTTTACCTGACGGGATGTTAGAAAACTACTCCATTACTACTCTAATGTAATGTGGTTACCATAGCTACGGAGTTACAAATTAATGTTAGTAAGATAAGATTGACAAAATTGAATAAAGTGCTGTGCAGTTTGAGGTTTACGATGGAATGATTTGAATTTATTGACATTTTCATGTCTTTGCTTTGGCACATAAACTGAAAAATCGTCACGAAAACTTGCTCACGATACCAATAAATAAAATAGACTCACTATGTTGCATAGAGAACAATCAACTGTTTTCTTCAATGCACGGGTGAGATCTGCCTAGTAATAAATACAATAAGAAAACACACATGAAAATGTCCCAATGTGTTGCAGACTCGTATGCAAGCATTTATAATTACCAACCATTTGAATTTTATCATGTAAATTCAAATTGAAGGATATCATTGGAATGAGCGTTACATTTCCAAGCTACCCAGTGTAAAAAATAACAATAAACCATTCCTAAAAAATCAAGTCGAAGAGCAAAGACATGAAAATGTCAAAAGCAAACTTGACATTTTTTGAAATTATAGTTTTTTTTTTAAATCGAAGTTTTCACTCTGAATCCTTATTTTGATGGACGCTCTTCGGAAAAAAATTGCTCAAGTTGTCAGCTTTCCAACGGTTTATCAATTTTCCTTTTTAAAATTCAAATTGGACGATTAAATCAAGTTTGAATGCCAAAAATGTGTTTTAGAAGAAAATTGAGCTTTTTATGCGGTGAATGGTCACCCTCGATCTCAAGATGACTTGACGGGTTTGGTACCATTTCCTATGTAATTTTTTCGCTGAATCCAATGGCGTTGCTTTCAAATTTATAAGTATTTCGACAACAGTAGCATAACACTAAGTACTGGAGTAATAGACTGAGGAGAATTCGTTCCATCGAATCACGAATTAGGTGACAGAGTAACTGTTCCTCCGTCACAGATGCTGGTATTCGAAGAAGAATTTATAACCATCGAAGAAGGTTAAAATGCCAGTTCACAATACCATCGACAGGACTACCGGCGGACTCGTCATCCTGAATGCAAAAATAATTGGAGTCAAACGGAAAAAAATCGTTGGCGATTCTCACGACAAAGGAAGGATCCGTTGCCACACGGCAGGTGCCGCTTGATGAGATTGTGATGACGGGGGTCCGAGATTCACGTCGCTCTCATCAATCATCTCTTCAGGTTTGTTCAATCACGAGAATGATCCCCTTCCCTTTCTTCGCACTTATTGGATTCAGATTGAAATCTCATGAGCGATCTTTTTCTTCTCACGCCTCCTTCTCCGCCATTACGCTTTCCTGTTCCATCCATCAAAGTGAAGAGGCTGAATTTCAATTTCGAAGCGAGACAGCTTCCATTATCAATCACCGAGCGCCGATAATTGCTTCTCTACCTGCTAATTGATAATTTGGCTTAACGATCTGATCCTTATTAGACTACAATTATTCAGGAGGTCATCATCTGGTTGGCAAAGAAATTTACCAGAAAACAAATGAGAAGCGAGCATAATTTTTTCTTCAAAGCACTCTCTTATGCTAGAGAACAAACCAAATTGCTGTACTTCTCATTCTAACCAATTCAAAAAGTATGTTCACCAAACTGCAATGTAGGTATATTTCCATCCACTAGATTCTCAAAGATTGAAGCGGACATTCTGAACAAATACATTTTTTGAACTCATTCGGTACTCACGTGATATTCTGTTGGATGAGAGGACATCCGGGGGGACATAAGGGAACTGAGGCTGCAGACAGGGAGGCCAACGAATCAATTTTGTTGTTACCTCGGGAAAGTGCGTTAAATGATCTGAACAATATTGAACTTGAAAGGCTCTGTGATGTACAGAAAACGGTATGATAAAGCATTTTTAAGTAGCACAGAGTAAAAGGACAAGCACTAGTACGTCAGAGCTGGAAGTAAAGATGACAAAAAAGTATCGATTCTTTAAAAAATCGATTCTTTTGAAAAAACAATCGATATTTCTAGATTTTTTTGTTTGTTGAAGATTCGGAGAATCGATTCAAAAATTCGAGAATCGGTCCGATTCTTTTCATTAGCTGATTAAGGGAAATAAATTATAGTCAAAAACCAAAACTACCTCAATGGGGAAGGAAAATTGATGAAGATCATAGATTATTACTACCTAATGATCACAAAATGAGAAACACCACCTCATAATAACCACCTATCCTGATAATTCATGACGTCATTCTCTTATTCCCTGTTCACGGAGAAAAATTAGTTGGTTATCATTTACGCAGGATGTATACACCTCTTTCGTGACATAAACTGTCAAAAAATCATAGTTTCAAATCCTACTACTATCTTTCATATTATTAGAATTTAAGTAAACTTTGTATACATAGGGATCAAAAGTTAGCTCCAGCTTTTGGTAATTTTACTTGAGTTTGACTTTTTTCTTAAAAAGTATCAATACTTGAGAAAATCGATACTTTTAAAAAATCGTATCGACTTTTTTAAATTCTTTTATAAAAGATCGATTCGATTTAGATCGATTCATTTTGAAAAATCTCACATCCCTAGCTGGAGGAAGTGAAGGTGCGGGGGAAACGGAGAGGAATCGTGAATACGCGGCCATTCGGATCCGAACTTGCAGTCATTATTAATGAGCTTGGCCGAATTTATTGTTCTTCTGATCTTTACTAAATAGGACTTTAATTACTCGCACTGGTTCTTAATTCTGGTATGCGTTGAATTCTTATTGCATCGGCAAATCGGGAACTAATTTGAACGGACGCTCGGGAACGGGCGGTTACCAAATTTTCAACCCACCCCAGATTTTCTCCGTCAGATCTCAAAAGAGGAATTTCGGAAAAAATTAGAAGTAGGTATATGGACAAACAACTTCCTTGAATACCACGAAGACGAAAAGTTCCAAAATCCCTCAGGCGATAGATCGACAACCCTGGCTTAAGCTGGCATCAGATAGGAAACCCAAGTCATTCTACAGGACCATCACAAGGTTGCGGATAGGACATAGCTCTACGAACTCCCACTAGTGAACAATGTAGAATCATCAGCCACCCGAACGCGTTCAACGTACACGGAAGAAAGATGCCAATTCCTCCGCAAGATGACCTCGCTAGTATCAAACCCCTTCAACCTCAATACAAATGTCGCCACAGGAGATATGAAAGTCTACGGTATTATTTTTGAATTTATAATTTCTACAAACATTAAGCTGTAAATAACTTAATTAATTATAAAAATTGTAAAATTATTTGTAAATGTATGATGTAGTTAGCTAACTTTATTTTGTAACGGCTGTAGACTAGAAATAAAGCCAATAAAACGGGAAAAAAACTTCCTCCTTTTCTCCCACGTAGGAAGCTCAGCCTGGGACCGTTTAACACGTTACTTAGGGCGCTTCATTGGATGGATGGACGGACCAGGTTCTCCTTTCTCTATCTCTCTCTCCCCCGTTCTTCCTTATCAGGATACTCTCCGTGCACACTGCCAGAAGACTCCAGCCAGGTTCTTTCACCTTCCAGCATCTTGCTGACAGTCTCTGGTTTTGAACTTGGGGGAGCTAACACCAGCTGGATTTTTTTAACCGCCTATCCGTGCATTTGAAAAGGTGCAGCGCATCATCGTCTTCCCTCTACTGGCAGTGCAGACGTGTTGGGGCAGTTGCATTTCCCATTTCATGCAGATAGGCATAAAACGGTCCATATCCTTGTGAAGAACTGTGAGAGGAAAAAGTTTACTTCTCCGTGCTTCCTGTCCATTCTGAATGTTTGGCTAGCCGTACAGTCTACCGACCTCTATATTCTCCCGTCCATATCTCTTGCCAGCTTGCCTTAGTGCGATCTCTTCCTTGGCTATGCAGGAATTGTCTCCTTCATCCCTTCTATCGAAGATTGAAGCGAGCACCAATAGAACCTTCTGGTTCAAGAGTTAGGGCCTAGAGTCCGAAGGATCAACAAGTCACGTGTTGCTCTCTGATTCAATCGTCATTTTAACCGGTTCATTGTTTCCGTTTCGCGATAATTTTGAGCAGGGTTCCAGATCTTGTACCTGGGTCGGCACACCCGTACGTTCAAGTTCGTGCATACAGTGTATGCAGTTTGCTGAACGATATAATTATTCCGTTCGAGGCTCGTTTCTGGGAATCGGTCGGCCGTTCCGTGGAGGTGAATCCGAGATAAGCGTTCTCCCACCGCGGTGGTGATCCCCCACTTCTTTGGAGATCGAGGAGATTGGAATAGTTGACACCAGAACGAGGCGGTAAGCCCCCACCTTTCATCTGTCATAATCGACGCGTCTCCTTCCTGATTTCGGGGGAAGTGAATTTTAGTGAAGTTAGTTTGCTCGGTCGACCCGACCGGGAAAGACTGATTAGCAAGCGAACGCGAAAACAAGTGGAGTTCTGCTTCACGATCTTCTCGTAATATCTACCAATTTAATGCAACAAAGTATTGGAAAGTATTTGGAAAGAAGTAACAGTACTCCCCCTAGGAATAACTCAACCTCCAAGCGTCCAAGAACCTCACCTGAATTATCAAATTCAGAAAGAAAAAAGAGACCAAATAAAATGGGTGGAGACGAAAAGTTATGGGAATTTATCAAAAAAATTGATGCAAAGATAGACAATTTGCCAACCAAAAATGATTTCCAAGCATTACATACTGATGTACAAGCATTGCGGGATGAAAATAAGTTACTTCGTGATGAAATTTCTACTTTGAAAAAATCCGCAGTGGAGAGGGATCGTCGAATTGAATTTCTGGAATTGAACTCCAGGAAGAATAATCTATTGCTACGGGGACTACGTGTGTTGAGAGACGACGATCTTTTTGATGTAGTCCATAAGTTTTTCTCGGAAATACTTCGTATCCAGGAGAGGATTGATGTGGAGTCTGTCAGGCGCATCAGTACTTCAAAGACTGCAGGTGGAGACCTTTTATTGGTATCTTTGCAGAGATCCCGGGACAAATGGAATATAATCGGTAAGGCAAAGGTACTAAATGGGACAAATTACAGCATTTCTCAAGACTTCCCTCTGACTATGCGTAATAGACGTTCCAAACTATTGCGTTTGCGGGCAGAAATTCGGAAGACTAAGCCTGGAATAGTTTGCCACGTCAGAACAGATAAGCTGGTCGTTGAGAACAAGTTATTCTTCTGGGATGATGAAGATGGGCTTCTTGCCAGGGACGGTACTACGAATATTAAGAATATTGCAGGGATAGATTTGTCGGTGGTCAACCAGAAGTTGCTTTCTGAGGGTCAAGCTGATGTCGGCGATGGTGCGGCCATATGAGATGAGGGAGTCTGGCGGAAGGATGATGAAGGGCACACGGAATCATATTTTAATTTTCTCGTTTATAACATAGATGGGCTAAGCAGTAAAAAGAGCAATAATTTATTTTTTAATTTTGTCAAACAATATTCCATAATAATTCTAATTGAAACACATGTTGTTGAGTCAGTAGAGTCAAGTTACTATGATTACTTTCTAAATTATGAAGTGCGATGGATTAGAGCTAAGAAAAATAATGTTCACGGTAGAGCAAGTGGTGGTATAATGGTGGCAGTTGAGAAGGGGCTTAAAAATGTTAATATAGTTGATATAGACGGGACATTGATTGTTCGTTTTCGTTCTGAGGGGTCTGTTATTGATGTGGTGCCAACATACCTCAACTGCAACAACTGGGATTTTGACTTTGCTCAGCTGGGCGTTTTCCTCTCAGAGCACGTGGACAAAAATTTCGTGGTTGTTGGTGACTTCAATGTGCGGATTGGCTTGGAGCAGGACTTTTCTGATACTCCGGAGATTAATATGGGAAATTTCGCCCTCAATCGATGTTCCCGTGACAAGGAGTTGAACTCTCGTGGTAAGAGGTTTTTGGAGCTCTTATCGGATACTGGCCTAGTAGTCCTTAATGGGCGATCACCAAGTGATGTAGATGGGCATTTCACGTTTGTATCTCATCAGGGTGCATCGGTCTGTGACCTAGTTTGTGCTTCAATGGAGATTCTGCCATGCTTGGCAGATTTCTCGGTTCTCAAGGAGAATTTCTCAGACCACATGCCAGTCACATTCAGTGTTCCAACAAGTTTTTCGGAGTCAGCCATGCCTCTGCTTCCCCGCTTGAGGTGGTATCCGAGATTTGCCGTGAAATACAAGAACCAATTAAGAGATGCGGTACCAGGAATCATTGACCGAGCTGATGGTGATGTCGACATTTGGGCGATCAGCATAGTGAACACGATCAGAAACTTGGCATCTCACACAGATAAAGGTGATAAATTGAACGCAAAAAATCCATGGTATGATTGGGAATGTGAACGAGCAAGACGAAAATCCATGTGCCTGCTCGGGCTCCATAGAGATACTGGCTCGGATATGGTTAGAGCGGATTATGTGCTTGCCAATCATGCATACAAGGCTGTGGTGCTGAGGAAGAGAAGAGAGTTCTTCGATGGGTTGTCGACCAAGTTTAAAGAGGTCAGGGACAGTTCGGAGTTCTGGCGTTTGGCAAAAGTATTCAGAAGGGCGAGTTCACCCCCTCATGTGTTGATATCGGCATCTGACTGGGTGAGTCACTTCAGCTCATTGTTGAATCCTGAAGTTTCAACTCTATCGATTTATTTTGTTGAACCAAACCATATATCTGAAACATTGGATGCTCCATTTTCGAAGGCTGATCTCCAAAGGGTTCTATCAGGGGTGAAGGACAACAAGGCGCCTGGCTGTGACGGAGTTCCATTCGAATTTTTCAAGAATTCTCCCTCTGAGTTCCAGGAGATGTTGTTGAATTTTTTCAACTTCATTGCTAGTACTGGGCGGACCCCTGTTTCGTTCAAAGAAGCAGTTATCTTTCCTCTTCACAAGAAGGGAGATCCTGCAGACGCCTCCAACTTCAGAGGTCTATCCTTCATTAACTGTTTAGCCAAGCTCCTCTCGTGTCTTCTCGCGAATCGTTTGACTGATTTTGTTGTGCAGGAGAGTATAATGTCAGAGTGTCAGTCGGGCTTTAGGAAGGGATACTCGACGGTTGACTCCATTTTTGTGCTGACTGGATTGGTTGAGCTCCACCTCGGGCGTCCTCGTGGAAAGATATACGCCTTTTTCGTTGATCGTAGGGCCGCATTTGATCGGGTCAGCAGGGACCTTCTCTTCTGCAAGCTTTACAGCTATGGAGTGTCTTCCAATTTTATAGCCATCCTGCGTAACCTGTACTGCAATATCACCTCGTCGGTTTGGACGGTCAATGGGATCACGGAATCATTCCCGGTTGAGAGTGGTGTGAGGCAGGGCTGTCCACTTAGCCCCCTCCTGTTCTCGCTGTTCATCAATGACCTTCCTGAGGAGCTCCAATTCGGCGTTCAGGTTGGAGGCACGGTCATTAAGGTTTTGTTATATGCCGACGACTTGGTGGTTTTGGCTGATGATCCAGTGCAGCTTCAAAGGAACATTGATAACCTCAGGGCTTATTGTGACCGGTGGGGACTTGAGGCTAACTTGGAAAAGTCAAAGATTGTCGTCTTTCAGAGAGGAGGTCGACGGCGGGCAACTGAGAGGTGGCACTTCGGGAATGAAAATCTCGAGATAGTGAATGAATATCCTTATTTAGGTATTACTCTGACACCGAGGTTGTCCTTTACCAAGCACCTGGCTCGAAAGGCTAGGTCAGCCAAGTCAGCAATGAATTGTACATGGAAGAGAGCGTTTTCTGAGTCGAACATCCCCTTGTCGGCCAAAATGAACATTTTCAATGCCATTATCAGGGCCATTCTATGCTATGCAGCTCAGGTGTGGGGTGACCTTGAGTACGACTCTGTGGAGGGTGTACAGTTATTGTTTGTCAAAAAGCTTTTTCATCTCCCTCGTTTCACTCCGGGCTATCTAGTGTACTTGGAGACGGAGCTGAATAAACTGTCAGTGTACACGCTTAGATTGCACTATGCCTACATCCTAAGAGTGCTTAAGATGCAAGAATCCCGCCTCCCTAGAGTGGTGGCAGTTGAGATGGTGAGGAGCCATGCAGGATTTGCAAAGCGTTATGCATCCATTTGTGCCAGCCATAACATTCCAGACAGCCTGTCGTCGTTCGACCCGCGTGTACTGAGTTCAGATATGGAGCGTCTCATCACAGAAGTCACTGAGCGACAGCGAGCAGCATTCCATAGACGAGCTGAATCCTCGGAATTTTTTACGCTGTACCGGGAGCTCAACGCAGAGGTGAAATGCAGCAGCTTGGTCAGGGTTGCCAACATTCCTTTGCACGTGGCGCGTTGGGCTTTCAAGATTCGGGCCGAGTCGTTGAGCTTGAATGCAAAGCCATATGCATCCGACAGGCCCGAAGAGTGCTCAATGTGCAACCTTCATGAGCGGGAGGATGTCTTCCATTTTCTCTGCCGATGCCCAATTCTCAGTGAGTTTCGGCAGCCGGCATTCGGACGAAAGACGTTGTCGCGGGATGAGGCGATCGGGATCTTGGATGGTCCCAATTGGTCCAGATTGGAAGTGTTTTGTAGGCGAGCCTGGCATTACAGGTCACTCCTTGTGAGAGAATTCAACTTTTGATTTATTGTATTATTTTTTACCCACTTAGCTCTTTCTGATTTTACATTTATTTTATTTTGTATCATTTAAACATAATTATGCGCGGCCCTGACTTCCGGCAGACGGTTTCGGCCAATGCCGTAATGTTTATTTTGTTATTTAAACATGTAACCATTTTCTTTTGCTTGTAAAATAAACTCTTTCTTCTTCTTCTTCTTCTTCTTCCTTCTGGTTCAACAGGTCGCCCCTGGGATGCTGCAGGAGGCTGAAGAACGGACACATTCCCATCCCAGGTCATAATATTGAGCTATTATAGTTTATTATTACTACAATCGAGAGAGATGAAAAACCTGTGATCTTTCAGACAAGCGCTATTGGAGAAAAATAATGAACCGTTGTGCAGCAATTTGCAGCATTTTCGCTTCTGAGTCTTCTAAGGTCTACTAAGAGGAAAACATTGGTTTGACTCTTCAAGGATTTAAAAAAGTCCTCCAAAATCAACCACCACACTCGCGTTATACGTTTTTGACCTTCTTGAACAATTTTGGTTTTGTATCTTTCCGAGTGTCTGAAGATCCGCAAACCTTTGTAAAGGGAAAAAAACTGTACAAATGTTCAGGGGTTGTGCGGTTTGGCGTGTTGATGGTCCCCCATGGAAAATCACTCCCATCGAATTGAGTAGCCTCTGCGCATGCGCAAACGTAAAACCCTTGTAACATCCATAACCTCTGCAGTTTCCATTCGAATTCGACAAAATCGTTAGGAATTGTGCGGGTTGGCGTATAGGAGGTCTCAAACCAAATTCACTGCGATCGGATCACTGGTAGCTACTGCGCATGCGCAAACGTGAAATGCCCAATGATCATAACTTCCACAGTTTTCGATTTCAATGGGATTTTCAGATATTCTGTGGATGAGACTCTCATCGCCATTCTTCTTCCAAGGAATATCGCAGGGAAGTAAATCTCTTTACTTGTTCGATTCCAATGGTTCGTTATCTGAAAATAGTAAACCAAACTTGTCCTGAACGCAAAATACGAGAGAACTTATAGGTATTGAAGACTCAAATTCTGTTAATTCTGCTTGTTCTGCAGCTACGAATACAAAGCTTCTCAAACGACGAGGAAGAGAAGAAAAAACAACGTTATAAAGGTAAAGTGGTCATTTCAGAGACCGTAAAACGATAACAGCTAGATGAAGGGCGAATATTTCGGAAGAAAGTGGGAATCCTGCTGCTTTCTGTCGGAAACGGTGAAATTAAACGTCGAAAAGGCCACAAATTCCACGTGAATTACGTTAGTCGCTTTTCCGTGTGGTTTTTTCTGCCAGAATCCGCGTTCGTCCACAATAGCTTTTGCCTGTGGAAGTCGTTAAAACGAGGTAAAGTCGAGCTTTTACTCTCACACTTAGTTTTTTGTTATCAATGTTCATTAAAGCTGGATCAATAAAATATTTTGTGTCCTACGTTATGGGGGTCTCAGACGGTCGAGCGTTCCGGGTCAGTATTTCCCGAAATTATCGGCGCTCAAACTTTTAAAGTTGTACCACTTGAATTTGAAATTTTCAAGGATTTTTGAAATTCATTATTGTTGCTGCCTAGGGAACTGAAAAACTAAAAGATTGCCCCTGGAATCATCAAAATCGAACAATAATTTCCAGAAAAACTATTTATTCAGTTAAGTTATTCCCATTTTTCGCCAGCAATTATTGTTCAATTTTGATGATTCCAGCGGTAACATTTCATTTTTTCAATTCCCTGGACTGTTGCACTAATGAATTTCGAAAATACTAGAAAATTTCAAATTTAAGTACAACTTTTAAAGTTTAAAAGCCGGTAATTTCGGGAAATACTGACCCGGAATGCTCGACCGTCTGAGACCCCCTTATTGGTCATTCTTCCTAGGCTTCGTTCTTATTCGATCGCAATAAATGTCGTAAGTGATCTCTCAGTAGACGAGCAATCCGAGGTTTGCCCTTGAAAAATCGAAGATTTACGTCGCCTCCAAGTCAGTTTCGAACCGCCGGGCTATTTTGAACTTTCCGCGAAAGGTAAGGAAGGTGAATTTCCTCATTTCTTTCGTCAAATGGGACTCATAAAAAAACGGCGCATTCGAAAGTGGGTCGCGTGGAGTTGATGCCCGATATGGACATGCAGACTTCTGGTCTCAAGGCGGTCTGACGCAATCCTCCGCTGGTAACCTTCTCTATCTCGAATGGATATTTGCTCTCGCTTATATGACTCGGAGACTAATAGACCAGAAGACCGACTAGAGTCTGAAGGGGTGCACTTACAACTTATCCTTATAGAAATATCTACACTCCATGACCAATACTGAACGATACTATTAAACTATTAGAAATAGATACTATTAGAAAAGAGAGAAGAGTGAAAGAAAACTATGATCAAACCATAAATGAACGGGACATGATTCTTATTTGAAACTTTAACTCATTATTTGCACTTCTCACGAATAAGCATTAATTATTTAAAACCGTTTACAATTCTTTTTATGTGGATTTGAAATTAAGTGTCTGATACTGTACCAGTGTCTGAAACTGGTGCCTTCACCACCATTATGAAGAAAAATCCTGACGTCACAATTGCATATTTGACACAGAGTAATGTAGCTACCTACTCATAGTAGTAGGTAGTACTCTGTTCTTAATTTATATTAATGATTTACCCCTGAATTTGCCTGATCAAAAAGTATATTTGTTTGCGGACGATACGTGTCTCCTTATTTCTGGTGAAAATTGCGATGAGGTTTACTCCGGGTCACAGCAAGCACTGGATGCTCTGAGACTTTGGTTTTCAAATAGTTTATTAACGCTAAACGCCAAATAAACAAAATACATGTCTATAGGAAGTAAATATGAAAGTCCGCCTTTAGTATCTCGTAATTTGTTTGCTCATAGCTGTATTAGTCCGTCGAAGTGCTCTTGTAACCCGTTGAAAAAAGTAGATAGCTATCGGTACTTGGGGATTATTGGTGGAAGAAGGTTTAGTATGGACAAACCATATTACCGCTGTTTTTAAAAAGTTGCGCCAAATTCTACTATTTTTTTATCATGCTGCAAGGGTTTTTAACCGTGACAAGCTCCGACTACTATATATGGCCTTAGTAAAATCAACCATACAGTATGGTATTGTGGCATGGGGTGGCACCTTTTCAAGTCACTTAGAGAAAATTAATGTCTTACAGAGGAGTAAAATCTTATAAATCTTATAAAGATTATATTCCAGTGAAAACTGATCGATTAGTTTAAGGTTTTCAGCCCAAGACAATTGTTTTTGAAATCGCTTCTCATTCAGTATCATAAAACCCCATCCATGGTTCAAATAAACCAGCATCATGAGTATGATACCCGGTTTACATCATTGGGAAATGTGGCACCCCCTAGACCCGCACTCTCTCTCACTACCAGATATCCCAGTTATATTATTTTTATTATTCATCGAGCTCTGGAAACCTCGCTCAAAACACCACTGTTACATAATCGAACATCTTTCAAGAAAAAAATCGTTGAATGGATACTTAAATTAGGAAGAGAAGCTGCAGAAAACATAATTCTGAGCGCGTATAGATAATGTTATTTATGATAATTGGAAAATATTGAACTGAAGTTGTGTAGTTGTAAATATGAATAAGAAGGCAACGAAGGTATTTAGTTACAATGATTTGGTTTACAAGTTGGTTGGTTTAGAAGTTGGAATAGGTTTCGTATTTCTCTCATTTTAATTTTAATGTTTTTTCATCTTTCAACCTGAAATGGGGGGCGCGCCTTGATTTTTTTTAGATTTTTAATCGAAAGTAGACTACATCCTGAGAATTTTGGCACCAACCGCGACCCTCTAGCGTGAGTAGATCTGTTTCTATGATTTTTCAAAGTTTCGACCGTTTATGACGTCACGCGCCCCTCTCGCCTGGGCGGGACCCCCCAGCCCACTGTGACGTCATAAACGGCCGAAACTTTAAAAATTCATAGGAAAAGATTTAAACGCGCTAGAAGGTCGTGGTTGGTACCAACATTCTCAGAATGAGGTCTACCTTAGATTAAAAATAACAATAAACAGTTTTTCCTACCCAGGCGCACACCCTATTGTTTAGTTTGGCACTACTCTTGCAGGGTAGGTACTACAGACTTTTTAGTCTCTTTCCCTGCAAAAGAGTTGTTTTTGTAGAAGAATAATATATTCATTTAAATATCATATTAATATGTAACTATTGTACAACTAATAATAAATATATCAAAATGAAAATAAGATTGGCTCAGTCTGTGAATAATACCAAAGTTCATTTTTCAAATTAAACCTAATGAGAGTAGATATTTTAATTAAGCCGTAATAATTGACTCGATGACCCTCAGTAACTTGTTGGAAAAAAAATCTTTCATTTCCGCGCGCGGATGCGCCCGCACGCTCCATCATGAGGGCTCTTGAGGCTGAAGATCTCCCTTTGTCTCCCGTGGTTTTTCACTTCTCCCTTGAAGACTCTCGAAACTACTCGTCTTCCGCGGATAATCGATTACCATCTGCCGACATCTGGCGGAGTCGATTTCACGAAAGCAGTCGAAGTATCGAGAAATGCCGACCTTCTGTTCTACGCAATCATATTTCTCAGAGTCTTCGGGTGTCCTGCGACTGGTCGAGTGATGGTACAGGACCAGTTAAAATCGTCTGGAAAATCTGATTGTGCAGGATGAGCGGACAAGCAAATTTTCAACGCGTCCATTATTCCTACTGCAAAAATCTTGAAAAATACTCTAATCGTCTCACCAGACTCAAAGTACTACCCACAAGTAAATTGCAGAATTTTTGGATTTTCATTATACCATACAATCATACTGTATGCACACGGTTTGTTTTGAAAAATTTTAGTAGTTCATGTTCATTTTGCAAGCATGTGTAAATCGGATGACGATGCAATACCATTCACTTTCTGAGACCATCTTGCAATTCATAGGGGACCATCCTCGCGGATTCTGTTGGTTCGCCTTATTCTAAAGTCTCTTATCGCTTCCGTTAGTTACGATTTGCTTAACCTATTAACGCCCAGTGTTGCCACTTGGCAACATAGAGGGGCATTCTGTTTGGAGGCTGCTGGGCACCTTTCTGAGTCATTGAGAAGACCTGGATCCTGGGGATCCTTTATCTCCAGATCTATCTGATCATAGTGATGAATAATTTTTTATCTCCATGACGGTGAGGCACAGAGCACGAAATTTTCACTTAATATTGGACGTATTCCACATACAATGCAAGAAAGTTCCTAGTAGATCCGGTGAGATCACGATACCATCCACTAAATCTCAGTTTTGAAAAAAAAAAATCAGTTCTTGTGGCGCCCAGCGATGCGATACCAGGAGATTTAAGAAATTATTTTTCCAGCGTTCTAAAGACTAATTTGGGGACGGAATATCAAATCTATTTTCAAAATATTTAGAGAGAAAAAAAAAGTTTAGGGCGTTAATGGGTTAATCAGACGTGACAGCCGCTGCTGCAGAGCAATAAAATAAAATAAAATACGACTACGTCTCTCTCTATTATTTCATTACTTACTTTATTGTTACATTAAGTTTTTTCACATAACTACGGTTTTTGTTTTTGCCTGATTTTAGCAGGCTTTTCAGCTAGTCTAATACATTGGGAGGGGGCGGGAGGCCGGAAGAGTCGGTTTTATTTATAAAATTGGGACTGTGATAAGGTCTTATCTCAATAAAGTGTAATTTATTTTCAACTTTTTAGTTCATTTTATTAACAAAAATAAAAGCTTGTTTTTAAAAAAGGTTTTTTAAATTTATTTTTTGGATTCTACGTACCTTGAAACGTAAACCAACAAATTTTGAAAAATAATTTTTTTAGTCGATTCTAAAGGCTCATTATTGAAACCAAAACGTCTTTGAAAATTTCAATTTCGAAAGTCTCATGTTCTTCTGTTCTGCTATCCTGGTGGTGAGGAAGCAAAATATTGTACTTAATAGATGAAGTAAGGTTTTTAACTTCACTGTCTCCATTGATGAGACATCCAGGAGAGGTTGAAGGTCCCTCCAGCGTCCATCGCGAGACGCTCTCAGCCTGCATTTCTCTCGAGTGGGCTCCCAACGAAGGAAAAAACTCCTCTTGATAGACAACTGAGTTATTGGGGGTCGTGAAGGGAACATTAGCGTTACTCTTCTCCCCGGGGAGGTTATACGAGGTTATGAGATGCGAACCCCTTTGGGCGAGGGTATCGGCTAATGAGGCGCTGTCACCAACCCGCTCGTCCATCTTTGGGCCACCATCTCTTCTCTATGAGCCACTATTCCTCCATTGTGAGCCACCATTCCTCCGTGATGGGCCCTCATCGAGCTATTATCAGCGTGTGATCGATCGGAGCATCCTCGATATTTCCCGACCTCATCCTTCATTATGCACCGATGAACTGATTTTCTTGAGACTTGCAAGTTCTTGACCGATCGGTATTCACAGGGTGTAACACTATAAAAACGTCAAACCGAAGGATTTCGATTCTACAACTAATTTCTAATTGAAAATGCCTCTAAGCAATTTTCGTTTAACCCCTTGTTTTTCCAAGTTTTTTCAATTTTAAGATTTTTTCCGTCTTTTTTTTGACATTAAGTATATCCTTAAAACGTCCGTAACTCCCTTTGGATACAGTAAACAATTAAAATTAATTATACCGTTGGAAAGAGCGTTACATTTCCTATCTCCCTGATGGAAAACCAAAGTTTTTCAAATTTGCAAAACGGGAGAAAAATGAACTTGAAGAGGAAAAATTGTCAAATCTTGAAAATCTCCACTTTTTTAACCGCTCATAAGTCCCTGCTTTCCAGCGTGTAAATGCCTGCCTGTAAGCCTAAAAGTTGCACCAAAAGCTCACCTTTCCAACGGTTTAGTCATTTTCATCTTTAAAGTAGGATTTACTACAGAAATTTGTGTTTTAACACGGAAAAACGTGAATTTTTTCAACGGTTCGGGAGGCCTCGCTGGCTCCTGCCCCCCCCCCCCCCCCCCCCCATCGGCGAACCCCTCAGATCGCTTTAGCCGGAGCGCCAATTCCGTTGAAATAATTCAAGTTTTTCCGCTTTCAAACAAAAATTTCTGTAGTAAATCCTACTTTAAAGGTGAAAATGACTAAACCGTTGGAAAGGTGAGCATTTGGTGCAGGAATTTACACGCTGGAAAGCAGGGACTTATGAGCGGTTGAAAAAAGTGGAGATTTTCAAGATTTGACAATTCTTCCTCTTCAAGTTCATTTTTCACCCGTTTTGCCTTTTTAAAAAACTTTGGTTTTCCATCAGGAAGATAGGAAATGTAACTCTCTTTCCAACGGAATTAGTTTTAACTTTTTACTGTATCCAAAGGGAGTTACGGACGTTTTAGTGACATAATGTCAAAAAACGGAAAAAAAATCTTAAAATCGAAAAAACTTGGAAAAACAAGGGGTTAAACGAAAATTGCTAGGAGGCATTTTCGATCGCAAATTAGTTGTAGAATCGAAATTCTTCGGGTTGACGTTCTTATAGTGTTACACCCTGTATACTCAGCTCAGAGCTGAGGATGCAGCATCCACGTTTTCTAGTTGAATCACACATTCATAGGTATCATAATTGGTGTCAAGAAAATACGAATATCACTTCTCCATCGTACATCCGTGCTATTGTGTTGGCGGAACTGAGAAACTGTTGCTGTACTTGCGCTCTTCTCGAAGCCCTGTTGCTGATACAACTCGATTCTACTTAAATTTCTATGATGTACGGATTTGAACAGTATTTTATTCGTGAAGTTGATTAAATATGAAGCTATGGGTCAAGATTGCTGTTATTCTCCTTTCCACAATTGAGCAAGATGAACTACCGAGTAAGTTACGTAAGCAGCATATTGTCCCAATCGTCTGATAATTGGAAAGAAAAAGTGAGGATATTTCTGTCTCCGAGTTGGAAGAGTCAGCGAATACGAGAAAATAATTTCGACATCCGAGCGGTCCCTTCAGGTTCAGATGGACTTATAAGGTCGGCTGCGGCCCACTCGCGGTCCCACGCGACCTCCTCCAGCCGAGTTTTGTCTGCTTTGAAGAGCAGGAAGGAATTCTTCGTCTCCTACGAAATATTTGTGCTTCTTCAGTATCCAGCAGAGGTTGCCTTCGTTAGAAAATTTAATTACTGGTTGTAAAGGACGTAAAACTGAGCGCAACTCGAAGAAACGAACAGATAAAATTCAGTCAGCTAAGAATCTTAAATTGAAGGAAAAACAATACCTTTATATCGAAATTTTTTGAGTGAGGGCGTTTTCAAAATTGATTTTGGAACCCTTAGAAGTGACCTACATCAACCAAAATCTTCGGGGCACAACTAGACCCCAATTGGAGCCTACATACCAAATTTCATCAAAATCGGTCAATGCTAAGTGGCAAAAGTGCCGCGTACGGCGGACGGCGTACGGCGGACGGACGGCCAAATTTTTATTCGATTTTTGGATTCTACGTACCTTGAAACGTAAACCATCAAATTTTGAGGGGGTGTTAAAAATTTTTTTTTCTTGGTCGATTCCAAAGGTTCATTATTGAAAATAATAAACCAACAGTACTTTTATTTCGAGAGTTTTCCAGCTTGGGCGTTTTCAAAATCTCCACCCTTAGAAGTGACCTACTCCAACCAAAATCTTCGGGGCACAACTAGACCCCAAATGGAGCCTACATACCAAATTTCATCAAAATCGGTTAATGCTGAATGGGGAAAGTTTTATTCGATTTTTGGATTCTACGTACCTTGAAACGTAAACCAACAAATTTTGAGGGGATGTTAAAAAATTGTTTTTCTTGGTCGATTCCAAAGGTTCATTATTCAAAATAATTAACCAAAAATCAAGAAACATGGAACATGCTATAGGCGCGCTTTTCATCTCTTATTCCAAGGCTAAAGCATGTTCCGTGCTAAAAAAAACGAAAACATACGTCGGTACTCTCTGAGTTCTGGCTGGCGAGGAGATAGTCCGGGCAACGAAGACTAAAAAAGGGCCCGAGGTAGAAAAAAATAGAACCCAAACCAAAATTGGCACAGATGTAGGGGTGGGTATCCTTATTAACATACTGAAAGTTCCGGTGGGGCACGAGCTCGAGGGGAGGGGGGTCACTAAAGGTCCCATTTTGGGGTTTTTCGTAAATATCTCGAAAACGGTGAATTTCTCGATAAAACATGTCCTATAGTAAATTAAAGGTGATAAAATTCTCTACAACTTTGATTCCGTACGTTTTATCGAAATTCCGAACCGTTACCGAGTTTTATGCATCCAAAAATGGAGGAATTTTGAAAATTCGGTTTTTAGCTCACGTTTTCTGGATAACTTTGTTGAATTTCGTCGGTTCGGAATTTCGATAAAACGTATGGAATCAAAGTTGTAGAGAATTTCATCAGCTTTAATTTACTATAGGACATGTTTTATCGAGAAATGCACCGTTTTCGAGATATTTACGAAAAACCCCAAAATGGGACCTTTAGTGACCCCCCTCCCCTCGAGCTCGTGCCCCACCGGAACTTTCAGTATGTTAATAAGGATACCCACCCCTACATCTGTGCCAATTTTGGTTTGGGTTCTATTTTTTTCTACCCCAGGCCCTTTTTTAGTCTTCGTTGCCCGGACTATGAGTGTTTTTAGAGTTTTAAGACTGAAAATGCTTCAGCCTTATATTTAAAAAGCAAAAAGCGCGGCTAAAGCATGTTCCATAACAAACTCTCAGCAGTAAGCATTTCGGCGAGTCCCCAAGGGCCGAGTTCTTTCTCATTTTCAACTAAGGGGTTGGTTGTATTACATTTTAATGACTCGTGCTATGTGCCTCACCCACAAGGCTGACAAATCTCTCGTAAAGCTGATATTTCGATTTTCTTAACCAGAGATTTGAAGATTTCTATGCTGCATGCTAGATTTTTTCAATTATTCCTACGGGATTATTTTCAGTGAAATCGATTTTCAGTAAAATCAAGCAAAAATTCGCTCATCGATGGGGTGCTGCAAGACGGAAACTTCCGCCGATTAATGAAGACGTCTTTTAATATTCCGCGAGGGAAACCGCGCCGAGCGATCCGGTTTTCGCTCGCCATCGCTAACTAGCCTTCACTCGAAATCCTCCTCCCGCTCCCTCGAAATGCTCCGCGAGATGTAAATCTCTCCTCCGAGGGGCTCCCGTTTGTCGGATAATTGACAGACTTTACGTCTTCATCCGGAGGGCGGAGGAGCTGATTGATGCGGCTCCCCCGCCGAGCGACCCCCCCCCCCCCCAGAGGTGCCCCTCACGCGGTTCCGGGAGGAACGAGGAAAAGTCCCATTCGTGCAGCATGAGTTTGTGAGCGAATTTTTGAAGAAAGCTTTCTTCGAGTAGAGATGGCAAATAGTATCGATTCTTATGAATTAAAACTATCGATACTTTTGGATAATTTTTTCATTCTGAAGAATCGGAGAATCGATTCAAAAATTCGAGAATGATTCTTTTCATTAGCTAATTAAGGGAAATAATTATAGTAAATAGAAACACGACCTCAATGGGGAAGGAAAATGGATGAAGATCATTACATCATTATCATTTTAATGAGAAGCAGAAGCACCACCTATACCTATCCTGATAATTCATGACGTCTCTTATCCCTGGTGACGATTCGATACTTTCGATATTTATTGATATCGATATTTTGTTTCGATATTTCCGATATTTCTATCGACATTCTTCTTGAATATTGATATCGAAAGAGACGAAATATCGGTTGTGATGGATGTATTTGTTCCCTCTGTAATTAATCAATTTCCCCAGAAATATGTAAAATAATAAAAACCCAAAATAAATAGAAACGGAAGATGAACGCAACATGTAAACAACAATGTTGAAATAACATGACAACCCACTATGTTGGACAAACAGTCCTCATGCTCGACAATCGATATGGGAAGAGGAACAAGACATCGTCATCACTTCTTTTCGTTTCTTTATTAATTTATTATATTATGTATTATTACAACTTTTTACGAGTAAAATTTCAACTGGCATTATGTTAGTGGATACTAATAAAAAACACGATGCAAAAACATATTCGAAATCAAATTCTTCTTTCGATATTCTATCTGTAACACTGATATTGATTTAAACAAATATGCAAAAAAATCTTCGAAATAGGTGAAATCAGTAATTTTCTTTCAATATTCTATCAATATCACTGAAATTGATGAAATATCTGCCAAGTGGGTGGGGCACATAGCTTCCTCGTATCCATAACCCGATTATACAGGGTGTCTACACTTTCGATGGGCATAACTTCAGGGTTCGATTCTACAAGGTATTTCCAACAAAAAATGTCTCCTAGCAATTTTCTTTTAACCCACTCAAAATTCCTTTTTTTGCACTTTAAAGTTGTTCTTCGCGTTTTCGACCTTACGGCACTGATATGGTCATAACTTCCCTTATTTCTCCTGGAACTTCAAATCTGACTACACCGTTAGAAAGAGCGTTAAATTCCTAAGCTACCTAGTGCAAAATATTTCAGCAATGAAATAGTTTCAAAAAATCAAGTCAAAAAGCGAACTTTAAAATTTATTTTGAAACTTGACTTTCTTCGACCAACGTTTTCACTCTAAATCCCTGCCTGTTTCGATGGGCGCTCTTCGGAGAAAACATGTTCAAATTGTCAGCTTTCCAACGGACTATCAATTTTTCTGTTCAACATTCAAGAAGAAAGAGTAAATGAAGTTTGAATGTCAAAAAACCCTGTGTTGTTGCCTGTAAAGTCGGTATACGGGCGAAAGTTTTACGTGACAACGACTTTGAGTGGTAAAATAATTTTAATGTTAATATTCATTCGTATAGTAGGAAGAAGGATAAAATAAAATTCTTTGTCAAGTTGCACAGAGTAGGTATTTCCCGTAGGTAGTAGGTATTTCCCATGGGTGGGGGGGGGGGAGTGAGTGCCAGGGAAGGGGGGCGGGGCGCTCCCGCTTTAGGGAGCGCCGAGCTGCACCCCCTCCGTGAGCGGAGCGTAACGCAGTTTCTTGAAGTGTCTCCCGGTAAACCAATTTATAAGACGTTATCACGTCAAAAACGTGTGTTTTACAAGCAAATCCAGTGTTTCAAGCCGGTTTATGGTCCCCTCGATCTCAAAATGGCTTGACGATTTTGGTACGAGTATCATTTTCCAAGTAATTATTTACGCTGAATCCAATGGTGATACTTCCGAATGATTCCGACTGCTAGAAAGTGGATTTTTCGAAGAAAACCTTCGGTTTTCGTACATAAAGTACGCATTATTCGTAGATATGGAAGATATCATAAAGTAATACTTTTCTACCCAACAAAAACTTCAATCAGCTAGAAATTCGGTGTTTTATTGAGTAGAAAGGTACGATTAATCTTAATGTACGATGCGAATTTTATGTATGAAAAACGAAGGTTTTCTTCGAAAAATCCACTTTCTAGCAGTCGGAATCATTCGGAAGTGTCACTATTGGATTCAGCGTAAATAATTACATAGAAAATGATACCAAAATCGTCAAGCCATCTTGAGATCGAGGGGGACCATAAACCGGCTTGAAACACTGGATTTGCTTGTAAAACACACGTTTTTTGACATTCAAACTTCATTTACTCTTTCTTCTTGAATGTTGAACAGAAAAATTGATAGACCGTTGGAAAGCTGACAATTTGAGCATGTTTTCTCCGAAGAGCGCCCATCGAAACAGGCAGGGATTCAGAGGGAAAACTTTGGTCGAAGAAAGTCAAGTTTCAAAATAAATTTTAAAGTTCGCTTTTTGACTTGATTTTTTGAAACTATTTCATTGCTGAAATATTTTGCACTAGGTAGCTTAGGAATTTAACGCTCTTTCTAACGGTGTAGTCAGATTTGAAGTTCCAGGAGAAATAAGGGAAGTTATGACCATATCAGTGCCGTGAGGTCGAAAACGCGAAAAAAAACTGTTAAGTGAAAAAAAATAGAATTTTGAGTGGGTTCAAAGAAAATTGCTAGGAGACATTTTTTGTTGGAAATACCTTGTAGAATCGAACCCTGAAGTTATGCCCATCGAAAGTGTAGACACCCTGTATAGATGATCCGATGCATAGTAGTTAATCTCAAAACATCAATCTCTAAGTACCTTTCACTACCCTCATAGGGGACCAACTACACGCTAATCTGAACAATCCTAGAAAATTTCATCAAATTCGGATGAAAAATGTAAGTGTGGAAATCAAACTCAAATACAACAACATAATAACTAGATCACAAACATAAATAGTAATCATTGGATATCTCACACATCATAGGTATCACATAGCTCAAATCATATCAACATCAAATTCAAAAATGTATTAAAAGTCATTAAGTAAGTTTAAATTTAAAAATCAACCAATTTCAATATCACATAAATCCATCAATTTAACAAAGTAAGTGAACTTATATTCTGGCAAGGATTTGGCAAGTGCATCTGCGATCTGTTCATCAGTCTGAATGTAACAAATTTTAAATTTTCCTTCTTGCACCAACTCACGAGTAAAATGGTATTTTACGTCAAAATGCTTCGAACGATTGGTTTTAACAGTTTGAGCCATCTTGATCGTGGACTGATTGTCCTCATAAATTATGATTGAAAACAACAATTTTGAATTTCACTTAATAAATTACTTGTACATCGAATCGTCACTACTTATCACCAGTTCACGAAGAAAAATTAGTTGGTTATCATTATTTACCACACAGCTGCTTCGTGACATAAATAATTTATGTTAAAACAGATTTAACAATAATTGTCAAAACAGATCTAATTCCGAGGAAATGTTGCAGAATTGGAATCAGAATTTTTTATAATATTTTTTGAAGGGTATTTATTCTTTGCGGGAATCGTAAGGTAACCCTGAGGCATGCAGTTGAGCCTCCTCCAGCTCCAGGTATATTCTAAGGGTTCTCTGATCCTTTTTTCCAAGACACCAGTCAGAGTCCATCTGATGTTCAGACTTTTCTGAAAACTCGAGAAAGCTGGCCGGAGAGCCTTCCTGAGAAACCTGGTTCTTGGAGTCGATAGAGAAAAGAACAAAACAGGGTTCAAAGTTTCCGACGGATTAGGGGGTTCATAGTAAATGGTTTCATCGCCAATATTCTTTCTTCTTCTGGGAAGACGGGTAGATGGTTGGCACCTGTCAATCTTGCTTGGGTTTTCTAGGAAATTACAAGTAAAACTGAGTTGGAGCTGAGGAGTGCTGGAGTGCCATGTCTCCAAGTCATACAATGTTGCCATTCATCCAAGATTATTTCTACCTGAACTCCAGCAGCTCAACGTTTTACATGAAGTGATGGTCATCAGCTTGGTACCAAAATGAAACTTTCCATACAAAAGCGTTCGTTATTTCGTTTCGATAACCAAGCAATGATATTTGAATGATTACAGAAACAATCAATTAAGTATGTTTATTCTGGATTGTTCAGATAAAATTATTATAAAAAAACGCTCCAAATTATTACACAATGGTTTATTATTTTTCTACATAGACCACTCGTCTGCAAAGAAGCAAATGAAGAAAAACATCGATCGCATTTCAGTCAGCTAAAATTTGAACGGAGATTAGGCCTCTTTTGCGATTCACACTCGTGTTTCTGATTTATCGTACGTCCAAACTTTAAATTCTCGTAGGGAGCGAACGGTTTGTCCAACAAAGCTCCGTGTGGTCTAAAAAAATTCTAAGAACTCTATAGAATCTTAAATTGATGTAAAAACAACACCTTTACATCAAAAGTTTTTGAGTTAGGGCGTTTTAAAAATTTCAAAATTCATTTTTGAACCCACATCAACCAAAATCTTCGGGGCACAACTAGACCCCAAATGGAGCCTACATACCAAATTTCATCAAAATCGGTCAATGCAGTGGCAAAAGTGCCGCGTACGGCGGACGGACGGCCAAATTTTTATTCGATTTTGGATTCTACGTACCTTGAAATGTAAACCAACGAATTTTGAGGGGGGGGGGGGTTAAAAATTGTTTTAATCTTGGTCGATTCCAAAGGTTCATTATTGAAAATAATAAACCAAAATTTGGCCGTCCGTCCGCCGTACGCGGCACTTTTGCCACTGCATTGACCGATTTTGATGAAATTTGGTTATAGGCTCCATTTGTGGTCTAGTTGTGCTCCGAGGATTTTGGCTGATGTAGGTCACTTCTAAGGGTTCAAAATGAATTTTGAAATTTGAAAACGCCCTAACTCAAAACATTTCGATATAAAGGTATTGTTTTTCCATCAATTTAAGATTCTATAGAATTTTTAGAATTTTTTGAGACCACCCGGAGCTCTGTAGGACAAACCGTTCGCTCACTACGACAATTTAAAGTTTGGACGTACGATAAATCAGAAACACGAGTGTGAATCGCAAAAGAGGCCTAATCTCCATTCAAATTTTAGCTGACCAAAATGCGATTGAAGTTTTTTTTTCATGTTGGATGGTGTGTTGCTTTGCAGACGAGTGATCTATATAGAAAAATAATAAACCATTGTGTAATAATTTGCAGCGTTTTATCAAATGGGACGTCCCCTGGAATGCATGGACTACTCAACAATATGTTTTTCAATAGTTCAAAGTTTTTCAATCTTTCCGATAGCAATCGTGAGAACCTCTCGTAGTTCTAACTTGCTCTGCGACGATGATGGAAGACCAGCGAGTACTGCGCTGCGGGGGAGCGAAAATTACAAATTTGACGTCCCCGCGAGACCTACGACCCTCGACTCGGGCTTCGACAGTAAACGGCGAGATCAGCTCACCGGTTCAGCCCTGAAGGACTCGCTCAGGATAATTCCCCGATTTATCCTCACAAACCCGCGAACTCTGAATGGAGTTTCGATCCAGGCCGGACATTAATTTCGCGCATGCGCGTTGCGGGGGAGCGTGAAAAATGTTGTGGCGGACTTTGAGAAGTGCAGCGGGACTCAGATCCGCCATTTAATGATTTCTCTCCCTGGGAGTCGGTGAGCCGTCCAACAGGATTTTCCCGCTGATGCTCACCTCGACTGGTTATCTGAAGCGACTCCTGAAACTTTTTTCATCTCAGAAGATCCGTGTGATCACAAAATTAATACAGCGCAGTGACTGCCGATGATCGTTTGCAATTTTGACACTTGAGACTATTCGAGGCATCGGGTTGGACAGTTTGAGCACTTCGATTCGATAGATATTCTGATACGTTGGAAATACTGATCATTTTAACAACAGATACCTTGGGTAAGTTGTTAAGCGGGACATTCTGATACGTTGGATAGGTTGAGGAAGTTATTCATATAAGTACTACATATAAGTTCTGATGCAATTGAACATTTTGAGGCGTTGATCATTTTGGTTCGTTGGACATTTCGATTCATTCAACATTCTGTCAAGTTGGACATTCTGATGCATTTGAAGGGTCACGGGTTAAAAGGATCAGACTCCTCATTTCCTAATTCCGAGAAAATTGAAAAACAAAGTTTGAAGTCGTCCCAGGCAGACGCTATGCATAAAAACATATTGTTTAGTAATGCATGCATTCCAGGGGACGTCCCATTGGATAAGCATTAGATCAGTTTAACCAGTTGTTAAGTGGTAAAACTGTTTCACTCGATGTAATTTATTTATTACTTTAGGCAAGAAATACTGACCCCCCCCCCCCCACCATTATCCACCTTAACATTTCTAGCGGCATGGGAGCCTCGAATCTGAAGAGCATTTTAAAATCCATGATCTACGATACCCAACATGCGAATTCGAGTTCACCCCCCCCCCCCCCCCCACACCACCTCCCAACGCCAACAATGGTGCCAGTCTGGCACCAAAGCGGAAATACGTCGTAACATTGAACTTTCATCTGTTAGTTTTGGTAGGCAGTCCGTCTAAGTTCACATCCGTATTCAAGGTGAACCACAAAAAAAAACAAAAAAAAAAAACACGAAATATGCGGTTTATGGTGTCCTGGCACCATGGTGGCACCACTATTAGTTCCATGGCGGTACAGAGAATAATTCATGAAAATCCGGAGGTATAATGAGAATTTTTCCTCAATTTCAAAGCTTGGGTACAGTTAGTAAGCAGTAAAGGAACCGAAATGTTGAAAAATCGGATATTTTGTGAATATTATCCCCCCACTCATCCCCTCCCCTTGTGAATTTTGGTACTCCGGTAAAATCATGTACAACTCGGAAGTTATTTGAGTCAAACAAAAAAAGAAACACGCAAATCGGTTGGAAATTGAGGCCTGGGCAGGTTTTACAAGATTATGCACGCAAACGCACGTTTTTTAAGCATTAACCCCCCCTTTCCCCCTCTTGAAAAGCAAAATCCGAAATTCCGGCGCCGTAGTGCACAACTAGATAGTTTTCCGCGTCGAAGAAAAAAAGAACCACGAAAATTGGTTGAGAACTGAGGCCTGGGCAGAGTACACAAGATTATGCCCAAAAATGCACGTTTTTTGAGCATTAACCCCCCCTTTCCCCCCCTTAAAAGGCAAAATTCGAAATTCCGGCGACGTAGTGCACAACTAGATAGTTTTCCGCGACGAACAAAAAAAGAACCAGGAAAATCGGTTGAGAACTAAGGCCTGTGCAGAGTACACAAGATTTTGTTACACACACACACACACACACACACACACACACACACACACACATACACACACACACACACACACACAGACATACACCTATGGTTCTTTTCGCGGATTTGGATTCAGAATGGTCTAAAACGGATTACTGTGTGGTTATTTTTTTTTTCTGTTGAGTGTTGTCCAACTTCACCCCAGATCGATCGCATAAGGACGCCCAAGTCTTACTGTGGGACGTCCTAAAAATGAACTTTATAGACTAACTTGTCCAAGTGACAAGAAAGAAAATTAAGTAGGTCGAAGATAATTTCCAGAAATAATTAGAAATTTCAAACAAGGCCATAAGTATCCGCGTTTCGGTCACCGTAATACCTAAAACTATATCACCATGTTACCTATTGTTTATTCAAATCTCGTAATTCACTTCAGTAAGTTTACTAGGGTTTGTAGGTACCTTACTGTCACCTCCAGAAAAATGTTGGGCAAAAAGTGGCTTAATTTTCCAAATTAGGTACAGTTTTGTACAAAACATTAATTGCAAAAAGGCAAAAAAATCAATAAATAAATCATTCATATAAAGGATCGTCGCAATATGAAATGGCGTCATCATCTCCTACATTCCCCAACCTGTTGGACAGTGACTCAGAAAATTTTAACACCGGGGTTGACGAGAAACTGACATGACATGTCAGTAAAACATATTGTTTAGTAATGCATGCATTCCAGGGGACGTCCCATTGGATAAGTATTAGATCAGTTTAACCAGTTGTTAAGCGATAAGACTGTTTCTCTCGATGTAATTTATTTATTACTTTAGGGAAGAAATAGTGACACCCCCCCCCCCCCCACCATTATAAACCATAACACTTCTAGCGGCATGGGAGCCTCGAATCTGAAGAGCACTTTAAAATCCATGATCTACGACACCAAACATGCGAATTCGAGTTCACCCCCCCCCCCCCCCCACAACCCCCAATGGTGACAGTCTGGCACCAAAGCGGAAATACGTCGTAACATTGAACTTTCATCTATTAGGTTTAGTAGGCAGTCCGTCGAATGTCACATCCGTATTCAAGGTGAAACACCAAAAAACCCAAGAAATATGAGGTTTATGGTGCCCTGGAACCATGGTGGCACCACTTTTATTTCCATGGTGGTACAGAAAGTAATTCATGCAAATCCTAAGGTATAATGAGAATTTTTCCTCAATTTCAAAGCTTGGATACAATTAGTAAGCAGTAAAGGAACCGAAATATTGAAAAATTGGATATTTTGTGAATATTATCCCCCCAACCATCCCTTCCTCTTGCAAATTTTGGTACTCTGGTGAAATTGTGTACAACTCGGAAGTTATTTTAGTCAAACAAAAAAAGAAACACACAAATCGGTTGGAAATTGAGGCCTGGGCAGAGTTTATAAGATTATGCCTGCAAACGTACGTTTTTTAAGCATTAACCCCCCCCTTTCCGCCCCTTAAAAGGCGAAATTCGAAATTCCGGCGCCGTAGTGCACAACTAGATAGTTTTCCGCGTCGAAGAAAAAAAGAACCACGAAAATCGGTTGAGAACTAAGGCCTGGGCAGAATACACAAGATTATGCCCAAAAACAAACGTTTTTTGAGCATTAACCCCCCCTTTCCCCTCCTTAAAAGGCAAAATTCGAAATTCCGGCGACGTAGTGCACAACTAGATAGTTTTTCGCGTCGAACAAAAAAAGAACCAGGAAAATCGGTTGAGAACTAAGGCCTGGGCAGAATACACAAGATTATGCCCAAAAACAAACGTTTTTTGAGCATTAACCCCCCCTTTCCCCTCCTTAAAAGGCAAAATTCGAAATTCCGGCGACGTAGTGCACAACTAGATAGTTTTTCGCGTCGAACAAAAAAAGAACCAGGAAAATCGGTTGAGAACTAAGGCCTGTGCAGAGTACACAAGATTTTGTTATACACACACACACACACACACACACACACAGACATACACCTATGGTTTTTTTCGCGGATTTGAATTCAGAATGGTCTAAAACGGATTACTGTGTGGTTATTTTTTTTTCTGTTGAGTGTTGTCCTCCTTCACCCCAGATCGATCGCATAAGGACGCCCAAGTCTTACTGTGGGACGTCCTAAAAAGTCAGTAATGTCAGTAAAAACACATTGTGTTTTAAATCCTTTGATTTTGCAGGTTTTGATGGGTATGGGGCCGTTGTGAAGGTTTCCCAATGTTACACCTGCTTTCGGTACTGAAGTCTTCTTCTTCGAGGTAGAAGGGGTTGTGAAAACTGTCTTGTATCTTCAGAAGTAGGAGCTTTTGTGCTTGATGAATCTTTGGTGTGATGCCGTACAACTCATGCAAAGGCGAGGGAAGGGGTCTTTGAATCGGACACTGATCTTTCTTCCCTGCGAGCTCACAGAATCTGATCCTTTTTCCCCCCGGAGCCCCGTATTTGTTTTAGCTTTAAAAAGAATGAATGCGATCTTTCTTCCACAAAGTGAAACAACCCTTCGGTTCTACTCCTCCCAAGCTACACGATGGCGTGCCTATCTCCATTCGACCAAAAAGTGGAGTTTGATCCTTTTTCCCCGTGACCCTTCATTTCATAAGTTGATAAGTCGGACATTTCGATACGTTGAGCAATGTGAGGGCAGGCCTACTTCCTTCTGGCAAGCATATTGCGAAAACCTACCAAAGTTGGTGAATATCGGCTAAATAATAATTGTTTTTATTTATAGAAACCAGAAAGTCATACAAACGTCAGTGCAAAAAAATATTTAAATTCAATATACATACTATAGTATAAAAACGTCTGCCAAGTGGGTGTGGCACATAGCTTCCTCGAATCCATAACCCGATTGTATAGAAGATACACGCTCATCTGAACAATCCTGAGAAATTCCGTCGAAATAGGATGGAAAATGTAGAAGTTATGGCTGTGGCAAGGATTTGATGACACACAGACAGACACGGAACCAAAATTGTTCAGGAAGGTCTGAAACGTAAAACGCGAGTGGAAGTTTCGATTTTGGAGAACTTTTTTTTTTCAACCTTGAAAAATGAAAACGAAGCTTCCGCTACCTTGGTAGACTCGGAAGCAATATCACTTCGTCAGATGGACTTTATAACAACATTGAAGTTATATTAATACCTACAACTAGTTATTAGTATGGCCAAATTCATCCAATGAGTACAGTTCGACTTTTTTTTTTTGTTAATGGGAAAGGCCCTTGAGGCTGGGAGTTAAGGGAGGCAATGTTGGTCCTTTAGGCCCACTTTCACCAAAAGTTGTTCTAAACTTGCTTAGCTAAACGCGTTAATAGTTAATCCGAAGGAATAAACCCGGCAAGATGGCGAGCGTCTTTCACCAACCCAAATCATCGTTAAACGTCGTTTAAGATAATCGAGTTTGTCTAAACTTGAAATGTCGAGCGGAACGAATGAAAGTTGGACATTATGACGTATTTGGGCAATAGATACGTTGAACAACAACCACTCCTGCGCTTGCTATCAGCAGATTACCGCCTTGTGTATCTTTATCAGTGTCAGTTTTTCGAATTCCTTGTTTTTTTTATTTGCTGATTCCTGTGGTTTGTTTCGAGTTTTCCGGTTCCCTTCGTTTTATTTTGCTGAATATTTTCATCACCTACCTATTGAGATTACACATCATCACTTTGAGCCGCAACGAGCGCAATAACTCAAGTATTTCTCCAGACTCAAGTACCTTCCTTGATGTATCCTAGTGAAACAGTGGCCGCCGCCTTGTTCTGAACGGTAGGAATTTACTTCGATAATTTGAATGATTACCGATGGATGTCAACTCGAAGATGGGAGCCCCCAATTTCACCTCAATAGAAATTTATTTTGGTCGAACTGGTCTTTTATGATGGTCAATTTGTATAATTGGTCCGAATATAAACAACCAAGGAATGTAGGTTGCACTATCATGTTATTGAAAAAACCATTATTCATTTTAAATTAACGTGTTTAACTTATTTGTATGACGGGAACTCGAGGCGAGTGTCTATCTAGTCGAGCACTTGGACGACTGGGGGCTTGGAAAGGCGGAAATTCAGTAACGTAATAATCTCGGAATGTGGAATCCGATCCAGGATTCGACTCAGACGTCGTCGTCGTCAGACGAGTCAAAAATAATTTAAAATGCAAAAATAATTCGCAATTTCATTTCGAAAACAATCGAAAATCAATGCGCGGCCATATTGAATTGATAGATAAACGAGGTAAGCTAGTTTATTCGGCCGACTTTCGACCGTTTAAACTCGAACCCCCCCCCCCCCCCCCCCCCGAGATGGAGTTTAAACTCGTAAATCGCTCTGGTGAAAGACGATGATTACTAAACGTCGAACAAACGAATAACAAATAAACTTTCTCCTAAACGTTATCTCTCGCCGCTTTTGGTTTAAACTCGTTTCGAATGTTTGGTGAAAGTGGGCATTAGACGGGAGATGGGGGAAGGGGGGCAACCGAGCGCCGGTTCGTAGGAGAGTAGACTAACCCGGAACGAGGAAGGAAAGGCGACCGACTGAGACCCCCTTAAGTGAAATATGTGTATATTTGTCTGCCATTATAATATCACGTTATTCAACGATCGGTTTTATTTTAATCAACATTTTTTCTCTGAGTTGACGGGCTCGTGTACTCGAATTCTCAAAAAACTCATTTCTCAGTTGGACCGAATGCCAACGACCTGACTCGACGACCCAAAACGAGAAATTGTTATCTCAGTTTTGGGCCAAGGTCAGTCCTGAAGGTCACGGTTTTATCGTGGAACCTCGTATCTCCGCATCCTTCCGGGGGCCTCCGTTTCTAGTTGAGAGAGAATCTGTTGGAATTATGCAGTTGAGAAGTTTTCTTTGGGCGGTGATGGAACGTCTTATATTTAGCACTGAGACATGGCCAATCTCTTACTCCTATTGTCGACTCGAAATCAAAATGACTCGTGAGAAAATCATCTGCCTTTCTGGTGGGCAGTATGGCATCGTCACGTAGTATAGCTTGGACAAATAAGTAATAGTTTTAAAATTATTGATCGCGATGGAAGCCTTGAACAGTCGTCATTTGGGGGAAGCTGGGCACCCTAATAAAGGCTCCTTCAATTTTCTATTTCTTCGAAATAAACTTGATTGTGAAGTGGAAATATGGTTGGTAGCTCAAAGCTGTGTTCTTTGCTGGCGAGTGATCTATACAGAAAAATGATAAACCTTTGTGTAATAATTTGCAGCGTTTTCTCTCTAACGCATGCAGGCAGTAGAGCAGCATCTCCACAAATCACGTTTTCATCAGGGGGTGCTTCTGCTCATCTCGTTTTCTCGCCCTAAATTGACTTTTATGCCCAACAAATGCGGGATGTATGAAGTGGGGGGGTTCGCAGCACAAGTGTTCTGAATTCCCCTCTGAATGTTTGTAGTTTCGTCGTTATTTCCATGTGATCTCTCGTCGTTGCCCTCACAGCGAGGATCCCACCATCGACGTGTCGCCCTCATAATCACCAACTGTCCTTGTTCCCTTTGTGGAGACGCCCCGCTGCTTCATTTCTCCCCAGTTTGTTTGAATGTTGGTAAACAGTCGAGAGAAGTTGTGAAGTAAATTGAAGAATCTTGTGGAATCTCATTCAGCTTGTCAAATACCGACCTCGACATGTGAAAGTATCGATACCATCATACCTGAACTAATATAATATATTAGTTCAGGTATGATGGTATCGATACCATATTATGGAATCTCTTTGTCTGTTTTGGTTTATTATTTCCAATAATGAACCTCTGGAATTGACCAAGAATTTTTTTTCTGTAACCCCCCCTCAAAATTTGTTGGTTTACGTTTCAAGGTACGTTGAAATTTTGAAAACGCCCTAATTCAAAAATTTTGATATAAAAGTATTGTTTTTCCATCAATTTAAGATAGTATTGAATTTTTAGAGACTAAGCGGAGCCCTTTAGGACAAACCGTTCGCTCCCTACGAGAATTTAAGAGTTGAACTTACGATAAGTCAGAAACACGAGTGTGAATCGCAAAAGAAGCCTAATCTCCGTTCAAATTTTAGCTGACCGAAATACGATCGATGTTTTCATGTTGATTGGTGGCAACAGTGGCAAAGCCGTGTTCTATGCAAACGAGTGATCTATATATAGAAAAATAATTAACAAAATTAAAAAAATAATGATGATTTTCAGTGTTGTAAGGTAAATACGGCTAAACATACACGGCAGTGTCTCCTGACATTTTGAAGATGGTGTAATTTCCATGCTTTCATAACCGTCTTTCGACTTGCGTTATTCTGTGGGACAATTCCTCGCATGCACACGGAATTTTCAACAAGCAGAATTAAACAATCAAAATTTCGAGAGGCCTCGGTAGGAGTGGGAGGTACCGAGGCTCTTTTAGGGATTTCAGAATTCTGACTCTACCGAGCCTCCATGCATGTGGGTGACTGGTGCATGTACATGGGCGAAATGCATCTTTGCCTACTGGAGCTCGCTTACACAGGAGTCCCACTCGTACTAGAGGAGATCTGGTCACGCCATACGTCCGCCTGGCAACTTCGATGGCTTCGAATCCTCTTCAGGTTGAAGTTCGCCTGTTCAACATTCTTCCTCTTGACATTAGAATCCTACCGACTGCCTCATTCAAGAGAACCATCAAAAGAACGTTGTTGGATGCCGCACTGTTTCGGCCCTGAACCCCTACTCGGGGTTACTAAGAGCTTCGTTACTCAACAGGTCCAAAAATGGGAAGATAGCAAGAGAGCTGCATACTGGCGCAACACTCCAAAGCAGAGGCAAGCAGAGCAGCTGACCACCATCTCTAAAAAAAGTGCAAAAGCTCTGCTGTCACTATGGAGGAAGGACCTTCGCACCATAGTGGGTCTCCAGACTGGCCACTGCCCCCTGAGATAGGTACCATCTCACAAGTTGGGCAAGGCCAGGAGAGTTGAATGTCGGCTCTGCTGCGAAGGAGTCGATACAGCAGAGCCATCCTCTGTGAGTGCCCTGCTGAAGCATCCACCAGATTCCGGCATTTCGGTAAGGGTACTCTTGTCCAGGCTGAAATTGCTCGGGAAACGCCCGAAAAACTTCTTCACTTTGTGAAAGAAGAGGTTTTCAAACGGGCACTTTAGTGAAAAGGGAATCCTGTCACAATAGATCAAACTTATGGTTTGAGTGACTAAGGGCTGTATGCCAAATTTTTATTCGATTTTGTTTTATTATTTTCAATATTGAACCTTTGGAATCGACCAAAAAAAAAAAAAAAATCATCACTGAGTGACTGAGACAACGAGAGAAGAGGGTGTAGGGGTGGTGTAGGGGGATTTTGGTCTCCCCACACTCCAGGAGGACCTCACCTGGCCTGGTAAATTTCTCAATAAACGCGCATTTACCTATTTTTGGTCGTCTGGTTGGTATCAATCGCTACTAGAAATCGAACGCAATCCTAAATTAATTAAAAAATTTCATGAAGATTGGATCTCAAATGTAGCCAATATACCAAATTTCATCGAAGTTGGTCTAATTTTCATCAAAAAGGGGTCAAAGTACGGCGTACGGAAGGAGAAATTTATTCGACTTTCGGGTTCTATTTACCTTGAAACGCGAACCATCAAATTTTGAGAGGGTTACAAAATCATTTTATATACTACTCGATATCTAAGGTTCATTGTTTAAAATAATAAACCAAAATTCACTCATTCTGCACCAATGGGAATTTTTCAATCCTCTGGAGGGACTCAAAGCTTTTCTACATCAATATTAAGAAAGCAAGATCGGTAGGAGGGATTGAGAAAGGAATTTAATTTCGATCAAATTAATTGTTATCAAGTAGGTTTTAACTGTACGAAGTGTTGAGGTACTTGCTTGTCGAGTAGTAGGAAGTAAATGACGAGAGATCTTACCTGGAAAACAAAAAACACGATTAATAAATTAATAATAATTGGAACTTGGAAATGATGAAAATGTAAGTTGATATCCTACAGCGGGTTTGCAACCTCAATTCTAAACAGCAGATGAATAAGAGGGATTCTTTATTTATTTCGTATGCTGCCTTGAAAACCCAGAATTTCTGAGCTCTAGGTAACACAATCTAAGTGGGGTCTACCTCGAAGGGCCACAGTAGTATCCACACAGTCGTTAATTGGTACCATTGAATCATCTACGATTGTTCCGACTTCCATGCTTCATTTCTAAAACTCACTACGTTGTGATATTTTTGAAAATTTGTAAGGAATTAGATTTTTCCAGAATTTGGTTGGTCAACATTGCTCGTAGTGTGAGAACAACTTCTCAGAATTACTAGTAAACATTATTCAACATTGTGCTTTCGAGTCTACCGAGGTAGCGGAAACTTTGTTTTCACTTTTCAGGGTTGAAAAAAAAAAATGTTCTCCAAAATCGAAACTTCCACTTGCGTTTCACGTTTTACACCTTCCCGAACAATTTTGGTTCCGTGTCTGTCTGTCTGCCATGAAGTTCTTGCTATAGCGATTACTTTTACATTTCTCACCCGATTTGAGTGAAATTTTCGAGGATTGTGCGGGTTGGCCTGTAGATGGTCCCCTATGAAAATCATTGCCCCCAGATAGCAGTCACTGCGCAAACGTTTATTTCCTCGTTACAGCTATAACTTCTACATTTCCCATCTGATTTCGATGAAATTTTCAGAAGTTTTGCGAGTTGGGGTGAAGATGGTCCTCTATGAAAATCATGGCCACCAAATTGGAGGTAGTTGTGCGCAAACGTTAAATCCTTGTAACAGTCTCAACTTCTACATTTGCAACAATAATCAGAGATTGTGCGGGTTGACGTGAAGATGGTCCCCTATGAGGGTAGTGAAAGGTACTAACAGATTGATGTTTTGAGATCAACTAATATGCATTGGAACATCTATAAAATCGGGTTATGGATACGAGGAAGCTACGTGCCCCACCCACTTTGTTAGTTACTTATTCACCTAGAAAATTGTGAATTGTGAAAATTGGGAATAATTGTCCATATTTTGGATTGTTGTATCTACGAACAGAGCTCATGTTGGTCACAAATAGTAGAAAATTTAACCTATTTTAAAAAGTTACCTGTCATAAATTATTGAAATTACCATAATTTAGAAAAAAAAAAGTTTTAAAACTGAAAAAAGTGCAAACTTTTGACGGATCGGCGCATTCAGTCGGTAGTTCAGGGTTGGGTGGGTTGCAAATATGGCATTAAACTACCCTAAGGGTCCTAATGAGAAGTAATAAAGGATGGATTTTTTAAAAATTGTGTTCAATTTATGAGTATGTAAGCGAGGGCTCTCCTATCTTCTCCGTCTGACCTCTTGGACACGTGGAGGCCGCCCCAAGAAGGCAATGTTTGGGATAGAGCTTCTAACTGTTATAAATAGGTGAACTCCGCGATTAGGCGCTAATGGTTGCCCCCAGGGCGTGGTCCTGACCCAGTTATCGGCATAGTGGGTGGTGGGTATCATCGAGCAGTGCTGAGGGTAAGAGGACCATTTCCTGTCAGGTCCGCCTTTTACCTAGTAATTACGGCCCTTCTTCGATCAATATTTGTTCTAGCGTTTTTTCATCCCTTTTGTTCCATCGACGAGCCCTTTAGTTATACTTAGGTCGAATGAGGTTTTTTTTAATCTGTAATGGATCTGTGTAATGTCAGTTATTGAAGCACTCTGCTTCATCACGTGAACACGCTACTTACAACAAAATGAAGGACGAAAGGAGCGTCATCTGACTAGAATTATGCTATTGCATAATATGCAATAGCAATAATATGCAATAGCATAATTCTAGTCAGATGACGCTCCTTTCATCCTTCATTTTGTTGTTAGTAGCGTGTTCACGTGATGAAGCAGAGTGCTTCAGTAACTGACATTATACCTACAGATCCTTTTACAGAATGATGGGTTTTTCCCCTGAAACCTTCATAATATGATAATACAATATAATAATGATAATGATAATGATAATGATAATACAATATAATATATTATATTGTATGAAGGGTTCAGGGGGAAAACCCATCATTCAAAAAACGGTGATTTGGATTCAATCGCCAATTAAAGTTTGCAAATGAATAAAATTGAGATCTGGGACTTGAAAGCTCCGGAATAGTTTCGGACTAAAAATAATACCAAACAAAAATCGAAGAAAAAATATTGTTGCAAGTGACCTCTCTTTCAGCATAAAACCTACCTTGGAATTTGGAAGATTCGATTTTCATTCTTGAAAATCAATGTCATTTACAAAATCATTGGTACATCAAGTACAGATCAGCATAATGTTTTCCCTTCAATTCAACAAATAGCTCACGATCAACTTAACTCTAGCGCCTAGAGATCACAGAACATTGTCCTACTCGCCATAAGGGTCCACGTCGACAGGAGGATCGTCAATGTAATCTAGTCGAGGGAAGATTGAGCGGAGGGACAAAGAACAGTAAGTTGATGGAAAAAACCAAAGGAAACTCCCTCTTCAATTCCTGAAGTTCAGTAGCTTCCACCTTCCACGCATTATCCGTCTAAAATATCCACCGAAAGGCGTCAAGTGGGAAAGAAAGGAATTATCAAACGATTAGAAAATCGTCCTTTAATTTGCTAGGAGCCCTTAAAAGGAAATAATTTTAATGTCTTGTAAATTGTGTTTATATATTCGTTGCTGTCTTCCTCGTCTTCTTCAGGGGGTTCAACCTGATTGGGAGGTAGAATTACTTTCTCTCGTCTCAGATCGCGTAGACTAAAGTGAACCGCACAAGGAATAACTAATAGAAATTCTTAGAAAATTATAGAAATTCATCTTAACTAATAGAATCACTATCAGAACCCATATGTGACGGCAAGGACGTGGTTTTTCTCCAAACATGACTGCAATTTTGATTACCCACCTCAACTTTCTGTAGAAAGCACCTTCATCCAATTTTTGACGAAAATGTCGATGGTGGGGTTTTTTCACTGTACCTTTCAAATGGAATTTTATAGAACTTTAAAACTATCCTTATCTCCTTCATCCGAAATCGTCAACTTTTGCATGTAATTGTTCTTCTCCCAGTCCAATAAATAATTGTAAGCTTCACGTGTGTTCGCTGAAGGCGGGATACCAAAATATTGGAAGATGAAAAAATGAGGTTGGAGTGATGAAAAAATAAAAATCAAAACTAGTCTCTAAAAAGATCAATGTGAAACAAGAAGGAAACAATATTTCTCAAGATGAGTCACTTCGTGTCTTGACTATGAACGACAACAGTGTCTCCACATGAGCAAACCAAAACCCTTATAACAACCATAATTTCTACAGTTTCAATCCAAATTCGAAATCTACGAAATTTACAGAGCTTGTGCGGATCAGAATCTCGATATTCTCCAAAAAATTCATTGTAATTTCTGTTAAAGTAATAAAAATACTAAAATACTAAACTATAACATTTTGATTACCAACACAACACCACCTGTCATATTTATCACCCGTTCAACCAAAATACATTCTGTCTTTTGAATTTGCCCAAGCAAGTCCTTCTCGTTTATTTTCTGTAATATTCCAATATCTACTACACATTTTAATAGATTATGGGCCCAGCACGCTTCCACGCAGCAATCTCGTGGTTAAGCCAAAGACAAGCGACCGTTGCCATTTCAACGACAGAAGCTGAAATAGTTGCAGCTTCAGAAGCAGCTTAAGAAGCGATTTGGCTTAAACGTCTTCTAGGCGAGATGAACCTGACCGGAACACCAACACTATAATATAGTATAACATAATATAACATATGTCAACATAATATAACATATTATGTTGACAACGAAGCAGCAATACGGCTCGCACAAAATCCTGAATTTCATCGTCGGAGTAAGCACATAGCCATTCGCCATTTCTTCGTCAGAGAGCAAGTTACGGCAGGAGAACTCAAAATTCAAAAAGTTGACACTGAAAACCAATTAGCCGACATTTTTACCAAACCTCTCGCGAAGCCAAAGTTTTTGAGTACCCGGGAGAGACTTGGTATTGTTGTTGTTGGGAAGTAATAATTAAAAATTGTCTCAGAAAATCAAAATTAATAATTTGGGAGGATGTTGAAATCACTACTAAATTATAAAATTTTGATTACCAACACAACACCACCCGTCATATTTATCAACCGTTCAACCATGAATTGAAAAATACATTCTGTCTTTTGAATGTGCCCAAGCAAGTCGTTCTAGTTTATTTTCTTTAATATTCCAATATTTACTACACATTTTAATAATTTCATCATTGTCGCCACCGTGCATGCGCAAAAGTACATTATAGAGCTAATTACCAAATCGTTACAACTAATAATTAGAAGAAGTGGCAGAATGATTACTTGAGTTCATCAACTGGTGAAGAACCATCCCTTGGAATGGCGTGTGCTAGGTCAGTTCCCTGGAGGTTAATCGGCACTCACGACAGCCCCAACGCTCTTGATGGGATTGGACCTCTTATCTGTCAATGTTATTCAACTGCCGAGCGTCCTTGACCTACTCAGTTCCTCGCCGAGATAAACATCTCAGGTGTTCGACTCTTTCTCCCCCATTAGCCTGATTACCGAGTGCACACGGTCATTAGACCTTCGACTTCCGTGAATTATTTCCATAAGGCTGTGAGAGGTTACTGAACTGAAGTATTCTGAAGATCTGAAATCTGCGAGTTATTGATTCAAGAGTTGCGGGTGCCTAATTAAGTTTTAACTATAGTTCGCAAGACGCTCAAAAAACAATCAAGAAAAATGTAAATCTCAATTAGAAAAATAAGAAAAATTAATTTTTGATGAAATGATTCTTGAGTGGGAAGTAAGCCAATTTTACTAATAATTAATGATAATTCTAGTGAGAGCTCTGTTAACTAGAGCCTCCTAAGATGAGGCGTTTCTGAACAATTTCTGAATAACCCCGTACTTAAACTTGGTGCGATTCTCAAACAATAGATGGCGATGGTGGCGGGGTCAAAAGTTTTAAAGGTTTTCCACGAAAACGATGAAATTTTTTTCAATATGAAAACGCGAATGTGCTCAGAATTTATAAATGAAATTAGCTCTAACTGTAGTTTTTTGATGTTCAACTCCAATTTCGATTTTTGTAATAAACTTAAGATAATAATAAATAATAATAAAATTTATGTATTCTAAGTTGGTACCTACCTACCTACTTTCTACTACTCTGGTTTTAACCCCACGAATACAAATCATGTGACGGGCGTTGATCATAACAAACAGATTGTAATATTCATGATAAGAAAATAAAGAATAGGTAAGTTGAGTGACAAGTAGAAAAATGCGTTTTACTTCCTAATTATAAAATTAGTAATAATTATGTAAGTTTTGGTTGCTTACACGTATCTCTTTATTATTAGTGATATGAGGTAAATCAGGTCCAGCTGATGATCATTCAAACCTTCCCAATACAATAAAACCTGTGTGTTTTCAACTTTCTTGCTCGACTTTTCTCAAGAATCGGAGGTGAAAATAAGCCTTCGAAGTGGTCGTTTCCGTCACAAGTTACGGTTTTTTCAACCCAAGTGGTTCCTCTGTAAACTGTCAACTTGAACAAAAATATTGATATTCGTCGAAGACAGAGCTACATCTCAAACCTATAGGAAGTTCTTTCTAGTTCTTAGTAGAACAAGTCTTGGAAGTTTGTTATCCTACCAGTTTACCTACTTGGGACCCAAACTTCCTCCCATGTCCTCTCTTGGCTATCACCCCTTGCTACCTGCCTAATTCGCTAATATTTCAAATAAAAACCAACAGCCGCTTCGGCTAGTCAATATTTTAATTTGCTCATGATAACATAAGCCTAGAATAATAAGTATACATACGGTCTGGACATGTTTTTATCAAATACCTGTTTGATTAATTGTTAGGAAAAAAATATAATCAATTACATTTTTTGCAACATCGGCGATTACTGCTAGGACTATTTGGTTGAGATGAACTCAGATCACTTTGAAATTTTCAAATTGGTCAATCGATAGCTGAGATAAATCGAGAAAACTATTGGCATCTTCCCTACCACTCGCACACTTGTCCCTCATGGCCGTAATGCAAAACGCCTTCAGCTACTTGATTCTGAGAAAAATCAAACTGGGCAATACAGTTAAGACGCATTGAATGGTGAGTGCTTTTCAGTAATAATTGTGTTAGGATACTAGAAGTAGGTGTCGAGCTTACACTTTCGCATATTCAATTAATACGCAGTTAAGGGGGTCTCAGTTGGTCGCCGTTCGTTTTTTTAGTATTTAGCGATATTGAAGTGGCAAAAACTTGAAAAGTTGTACCTAATTTTGACATTTTCACGGATTTCATTAGTACACAGCCCTAGGGAATCGAATAACTGAAATATTGCCGTCCGAATCATCAACATTGAACAATAATTGCCAGAGAAAAACGCTGCAAATCATTGCTCAAAGGTTTATTATTTTCTGTATAGATCACCCTTCTGTATAGATCACTGGTTCTCCATCAATAGCACCTACCACCATCTGTATTCTCCCTTGACCTTCCCTCTCAAATTTCAGCTCCTGCGTTCAATAGGATTGAAAATGGCTTCGGAGCTCACTCAGCTGATCAGTGATCTGAGGAGTGAAGAAGATCTCCTCGAATGCTGGAGACGCCTGGAAGAGCACCTCCATTCAATAGGATTGAAAATGGCTTTGGAGCTCACTCAGCTGATCAGTGATGTGAGGAGTGAAGAAGATATCCTCGAATGCTGGAGACGCCTGGAAGAGCACCTCCATTCAATAGGATTGAAAATGGCTTCGGAGCTCACTCAGCTGATCAGTGATCTGATCAGTGAGCAATGATTTGCAGCGTTTTTTACCTACAAACATTGTTTTACCTACCAACTTTTTTTTACCTACCAACTATTGGTAGGTACTACCTACCACACTATAATGGCTTCACACCTTCACAATCAAGTTTATTAGAAAGAACTAAACGCTTCACACTCGATTCGAAAAATAGAAAGCTTGATATGGAAATTTGATTACTGGTTACGCAGAAGGCAAAACTGTATACAAATCGAAGAAATGAACAGCGATCGCATTTTAGTCTGATAAAATTTGAATGGAGATTAGACCTCTTTTGCGATTCACACTCATGATTCTGTTTTATCGAAGGAAAACCTTCAAATACTCGTAGGGACCGAACGGTTTGCCCTACAGAGCTCCGGGTGGTCTCAAAAATTTTTAAAAATTCTGTACTATTTAAAATTGGTGAAAAAACGATACCTTTATTTCGAGAGTTTTCGAGCTAGGGCACTCTTGAAAATTTCAACCCTTAATTTTCACCCCTTAGAAGTGTCCTACATCAACCAAAAGCTTCGCGGCACAACTAGACCACAAATGGAGCCCATATACCAAATTTGAATCAAATCGGTCCAGTGTTGCTAAGAAAAGTGCCGCGTACGGCGGACGGCGTACGGCGTACGGCGGACGGACGGAAATTTTTTTATTCGATTTTCGTATTCTACGTACCTTGAAACGTAAAACATCAAATTTTGAGGGGGGGTTAAAAAATTTTTTTTCTTGCTCGATTCCAAAGGCTTATTATTGAAAATAATAAACCAAAATGGGAAAAACCGTTAATTCAGTTACGTTTTTCCCATGAAATGTAGCTAAACTTGAAATTTTCGAAGATTTTAGAAATTAATTAGGCCTTAGGGATATAAAAACTGGAAGATTGCCGCAGGAATCATCAAAATCGAACAATAATTGCCATAGAAATATGGGGAAAACATGGAAAAACTGTTTATTCAGTAGTTTTTCCCATTTTTCTTTGGCAATTATTGTTCGATTTTAATGATTCCAGCGGCAATATTTCAGTTTTTCAATTCCCTAGGGACGTGCACTAAAGAATTTATAAAATCGCTTAACATTTCAAATTTAGGTACAACTTAGTAAGTTTTTTGGCCTTCAATTTCGCGAAATACTAAGAGCGAACGGCGTCCGACACGAAACACTGATCCAGATATCACACCTCACCAACTCCTCCTGAATGATTCAGCAAAACGTAAATTCAAGTAAGTACTTATGCAGAAGCAATTTGTAATGTACCAAACTAGAGACTTTCACGTGATGTAGATACAACAAGAGAAAGACTGGCCAGGTGGAGAACCAAAATGGCGAGAATCTCGAAGAAAACCCAACAGATAACTAGGTTACCAATAAATTGCCTATGGCCGTCACATCAATCACTATAATTCTTCATGTCATACGTGGAACGTGTAGCTCGGCTCTTGTAAATCCGTCCAACAGAAGGTATATTCGTCAATAAGTTTATTGAGCTGTCGTAGAAACGTAACAGAGGTTCACTTTCGAAAAAAAAAAAAAAAAAGTTGTATAGGAACCAAATCTTCTTCAGCAGGTAGGAAACTCAATATAAAACCTTCGGCTTTCCCGCAAATCATTTGGACCGGACAGATTTCTAGTCGTAAACTCACGCACTCCGTTCAGTTCGGTGGACGAAGCTCCATTCATACTCGATTTCCCCGCCGGTGATGTTCAATTAACGCAACACAATGCAAGAGGTCGTAAGATATCGCTACGCCTTTCCAAGAAGGAAGAATAATGAAGAACAACCAAAGAATAGATGCAGCAAAATAATTACTTCCATAATCAGAAATACTTTGTAAGACCTGCTTAAAACATCTAGTTAACCAATTTTTCTCCAATTCCCTTTTCAGGAATTCAGGATGCAATCGCGGGAAATTCCAATTCAAGCGTCTACCTTCCCAAATGACTGTCATCTCGCTGGTAATTATTATCAAGAATGATGCGCCACGCAGAGGTAAATGCCATAACTTCGACCTTTCAACTTACGACCTTTGTACCACAAGGGAGACAGTCGCGTTCTCCTGGGTGACATTTCTTCATTTTTTCGAAACTCTTCCACTCCCTCTTTGGCAGAAGGAATGAAACCCCCACATATGAATAAAACCTCGTTTTACGATCCACGTCACGATAAATGTCACGGAAAATCTGAGTGGAGAGAAAAGCGTTTCTTTTGAAGCTGTAACTTCAATCTCTATTGGAATCCAAAATCCTTCCTTTTGATTAAATGCAACTTTGATGGTCTAGAACGAATTTCCAAGACGAAATTTCTCAGAAATGTCGCCATAGAATTTCCACTTTGAATTAAACCTTTTCACTTTGATTTTTTAAAGCTTTTTGATTTACAATTGAAATTTTTCTATTCCCATGTAGAAAAGTAAATTTTTGAAGAAAACTGACGCATGAAAATTGTATTTACACACAAGAAATTCATAGGAGGACCATCCTCCAATCCATAACCGTCCAGATACCATCCAGAACCATCCAATTCTTAGGGGACCATTCTCCAATTCATAGGGGTACATCCTCTAATTCATCGATTACTGTCCTTGAATCGGAGAATGGTTCCCTACGATTTGGATGATGCCCATCATTAATTGGAGGATGGTCCTCTATGAATTTTTTGAGTGTGAATGAAGTTTTCATGCGTTATTATTCTTCAAAAATTTACTTTCTATATGGGAATAGAAAAATTCCAAGTGAAATCAAAAAAATACAAATGACAGTAAAAATTGAAAAATGTTTAATTCACAATAAAGAAGGTTTGATTCGTAGTAAAAAAGGTTTATCAAAAAGAGAAAATACTATAAGTACCTAATACAATTTTAGACAAATAGAAAATCTGTTGAAATTTGTTTAGCCCCGCCCTCTCCTACCACAACTCGCATCGGCTCTCCTTTCGACACTGAAAATGGTCCAGGCAAAGAGATTCCTCGATTTGTTAATTATTTCCTGTTTATTGCTCTTCGTTTCCTTCGTATTTTGGTTTATTGATCGAACAAACCGAATTATTTCGGTGATGACAAACAATCTAAGATTCACAAGTGATGGATAAATTCTGTACTACTTTTTTGGCTGGAAAAATAGAAACTAATCTTTTGGTTTATTACTATCTAATTATTATTATTATCTAATTACATAAAACCCCAAGCGTACGTTCGTATGACGTGGGGGACCCGGGTTCGATTCCAGGCCGTGACACAAAATTTGTTTTCTTTCAATAAATTACGTGTTCATCAACGATTTGTTTTCGTCACTTATGAGGCCCACACCGCAGCAAACATTCATCTTCAAACGAAACATTTTGTTTGAGGCAGGTAGAAAAGTCGAGGAATACGTAGAAGTAGTAGGGGGGGGGGGGGTCCGCATACCTGGCATCAGGTTGCCGAACATTTTCCCTGCCAGACAATGTTTGTCGATGTGTGGTGACTCTTCGTTTGCCGCAACCAAACTAAGTAGGATTTCGTTATTTTGACATTTTCATGTCTTTGCCCTGGCACATAGCACAAAAAACTGTCACGAAATTGCTTAACGAAATTGTGTTACAGTGCCTTTATAATGATTTCCGCTTACAACGACCCCGTTGTTAGGTTTGTTCCTTTTCTACAGTTTTTAACCCACAAAAATCGTTCACCACTCGTTGGAAAGCTCTCGATTTAACGAACATTTTCATGTTCTCCATAACATATTGACTATACGAATAGCGGAGCTATGGGCATGACTGTTCTCATATTTTGTTTACAAACTAATGATCGTGAGTGTAGAAGATAATTAATCCGGAATCGTCTATTTTATTGAAATTAGGTACCTACCTCTTAATATTAATAATTGTGTCAATTTGCAACATAATATATCTACACTCTTTCGTAGTACCTACCTCTTTACATGGTAGGTCAAAACTTTGGCAACATGGGTACATGTGATGTTCAATAATTTCGGTAAACAGCCAGTGAGATAAAAGCTGAGTAGAGTAGACAACAGCAACGCATTGTGAGGTTTGAAAAATACAACAAATAGCTATAGATAGTTATTATATAATGATTCGTTTCACATTCTGACAACAACGGAGGGTGGGTTATAAAATCCTGTAGTGAGGTAAAAAGCAATAGGTAAAGACATGAAAATGTCCCAATGCGTTGCAGACTCGTATGCAAGCGTTTTTTTTTATTTTGAAATCGGAAATTTTGACACCCCCCCCCTCACCTTTAGGTGCCATATCATTTCTAGGACAGCATTTTTTTTAAGTAAAATAAGGTACTGCAATATATTTTGTGAAGCTTAGAATCGGACCTTAAATTTGAATGTACACAAACATGTACAAAAAATGTACAATCTGTCGGGAAACTCGTCTTTCAATGAAATGTTAAAGTTAATTTCAAAATTGAGTTCAATAACATTTTTTGAAATTAAAATTTTGCTTCACAATCCACTTTATCTTGAAGAAATAAGCGTTTCACTCTAAATAGGGAGAATGGTCCCCAATGAATGAGAGGGTGGTCCCCCTTGAATTTGTTGAGGGGCGGCAGGCGTCCGAGAATATCCCTGAGGTGACGGGCGGGTGGGTGGTGGTGGGACTCTATTTGGGGTCTAGTTGTGCCCCGAAGATTTTGGTTGATGTAAGTAGGTCAGTTCTAAGGGTTCCAAAATCAATCTTGAAATTTTGAAAACGCCCTAAATCAAACAATTTTGATATAAAGGTATTGTTTTTCCTTCAATTTAAGATTCTATAGAATTTTTAGAATTTTTCCCTCAATTGTTGCTAACTAGTCCATTTCGCTTGACCATTCGGCGTATTTATTAATTTAGCAATATTAGGTACCTACCTTCTACTAGTGTTGTATTGCAACTATAGATTTTGGTTTTCATCCTAACGTAATTAATTTATTATTGTTTAGATGGATTGTGACGCAGAAAAATTGATCGCTGCCGTAGAGTCACGGCCAATAATTTTTAACTTATTTTTTTTTTAAATTTTAACCTTTAATGACCAATGTCAGAAGATTTTTTTTGTTTTTAAATTTAACTTGTATTTTTAACTTGTAAATTCAACTATTGGTTGAAAGAATATAATTTGATTCTTTTTGTTATTTACTAAAGTTGTTCTCAATGCCACAAATAATTTCTCTTCTGGTGAAATCGCCTTTCGGAACGAGGTGCTTAGAAATATCTTCGTGGATCAAACCCAACAAAAAATCAAAACTTTCCACAGTCATCGAGTGAAATTTTAAATTTTTTCTGGGAAACACCTCAATTCGGAAATAAAGTTTTAAGAATCACTTTTTAAGAATCAGTTAAAAGAATCACTGTTAGTTCTATGTTCATTGAGTGGGTGAACCCAATATCTTCTATTGTTTGAATTTAAAAACATTTGCCACACAGTGGGAATCATTTCATCAATCTCTTCGTCAGACGACATTTCGGATCAAACTGAAACACTGAAATTAAATGGATAATGGAAAGGAGTAGGCAGGTAGGAAGAGTGAGTGCTAATCCGACCCGAGACTGTTAGTGGAACTCGCCTCTTCCTAGATTGTTTCGTCGTGTGCCCAAATGTGCGGAGAGAATGAGGGCAAACAGTCATAATTGGTTTGGTCGCAACCATTTTGTATCGTTTGCATACAATACTGTACTGTACTGCATACAATTTGTACTGTTTGCTGCAGTGTGCGGCCGGCCTTAGATGTGAAAATTGAGTGTTGACATTTTCAAGAGTGCCCTAGATCGAAAACTCTCGAAATAAAAGTATCGTTTTTTCACCAATTTTAAATAGTAATGAATTTTTAAAAATTTTTGAGACCACCCGGAGTTCTGTAGGACAAACCGTTCGGTCCCTACGAGTACTTGAAGGTTTTCCTTCGATAAAACAGAATCATGAGTGTGAATCGCAAAAGAGGTCTAATCTTCGTTCAAATTTTATCTGACTAATGCGATCGCTGTTCATTTCTTCGATTTGTATTCAGTTTTGCTTTCTGAGCAACCAGTAATCAAATTTCTATATGAAGCTGTCTATTTTTCGAATCGAGTGTGAAGCGTTTAGTTCTTTCTAATAAACTTGATTGTGAAGGCAGTTTAGTGTGGTAGGTAGTAACTACCAATGGTTGGTAGGTAAAAAAAAAAAACGCTGCAAATCATTGCCCAAAGGTTTATTATTTTCTGTATAGCTCACCCTTCTGTATAGATCCCTCCCTATAGGTGCCCTACCATAGGTACCTACTACCTACTAGGGCATTTTTGGAAATGTCAACCCTTCATTTCCATTTGGTTGGTGGTTGGGTTTGAAATTTTCAAAAATGCCCTAGTAGGTAGTAGGTACCTAGTTGGTAGGGAGGGATCTACACAGAAGGGTGATCCATACAGAAAATAATAAACTTTTGGGCAATGATTTGCAGCGTTTTTTGATCGGAATTTCGCTAACTGACGTATACTTAACAAATCTGTTGTCCAAATTGATCGAGAAGAGAAGGCTCGACAGGGAGGTGGGGATTTCAGAGAGTGGAACCTGTCAGTTACGCAGGACGAGTTGGTTCTCTGTCATGATGTCGCAGCTTCGTTGTTCGATAAGACGTCCTCAAGTCCTCCCAGTTTCACGCCTCGTCAACATCTTCTTCAGATTCTATCGTGTCCTGGCTGACCCACAGTTTCGCACAGGAACGTCAATTATTCCGCTATCTCAAGATTTATACAGTCCAAGAAGCCGCCGGCAAAAGCGGAGATAAACCTTTGACACTTTCAGACTTGAAGTCGATAGTGGAATACGAGCCCTTGTCCTCTCCTGATTAGAAAAAGGGATGAAAACGGCTGAAGGCGTTCCTTCAGGGGAAAGGTATCGTGACTTAGTAGCCTCTGCGTGACCGTCAGTCAGTCAGTCCTACCGAGGTAAAGCTCAATACCCCAGCACGCTCACCGTTACCTTCCCCGTCCCATTCGTCTTGCGTTGATTCAGCTTATCTTTGGGCTCTCTGGTGACAACCCCGCGTGTGAAATCTAATGGAACCTTTGATAAACGCCCCTTCCGTTCGATGGCTACTTTATACGGCAGACAAAAGACTTCTGTCAGAGCTAATGATTGTCCATTAATCACTTCTCGTTGAGTCTCAGTTATTTGTCCTACCAATAAACCAAATGGATTCGTCGTATTTTGGTACCCCCCGGGTTTCATGCGCCTTATTGAGGTAGAAAGCCTGTAATAAACACCAGCTTTCTGTTAACTCGTTTTGGGGACAAAATTTAATTGCAATATTTACATTTCCCTCGAAATTTCGTCAAAAGATTGGCAAGTTGTGTGAACGTTGACAAGGGCGTAGACAGGATGGGGCCGTGCCCCCCCCCCCCCCCCCTAGACTTTCGGGAACACAAAAATAAATTGTGCTGAACTTATTTAAAAGAAACACTAGAATATTGAATGCGTAGTTAGGGGCATGGGAAGGTATTATTGGAATTTGGAAATAGTAGAAATACTTCGTAGTAAGAGAAGGTTCTAGGTAGATATTAAAAACACTTTTGGGATTGAACATAAGACAGGGAAGAGCGCGAAATGGGAAGTAATTCTGAGAAGCTTAAATTCTAGAAGCTCGGCTCTGTTGCAACCAGTGGTAAATATTTTGCAGGGAAAACAGCTGAATTTGCTTCAATGCAAGAATCAAACTGTGTTGTCGACTGTGATGAATCACCGTGAGTCTGCTGATTCTGTGATGGGAGATATTTATGCATCAGCCAAAAAAAGTCAGACGAATTAGGGTGGGGGGGGGGTAGAGTTTTTGACGCCAAGAGTGGTTGGACGGTAGCACCATCGTTCGAATATCCCAAGTGACTCTCCTGAGGAATATTGGAAACAATCAGTCTTGATTCCTTACCCAGACTCGTTTTCTTCAGCGCTGACTGACAGATTTTCTCATAATAATGAACCGGCGTTTTCCCTTCTTTCTCTTCACCCCACTTCATGTTGGCTTCAAAATTAGACCATTTGAAACTCCAAGCCGAAAAAATTGCCAAGTTTAATGATTTTGATGAGGATCTACTGTATGCAGAATTCCTATTATGGCACAATAAGTGGGCGGAAAAAATGGACAAGAACGACAAAGGTGAAGGCTGGAATGAGACTGAAAAACTGTCAACACTTCAGAATGTGGAAATGATCGACTTGATCAAGGAAGCGGAACCCTTCTATCCTTCCATCAAAAAGGCCCTGATGATTGCGGTAACGTTACCGTGCACGACCTGCTCGGTGGAAAGAACTTTCAGCACCTTGAGGCGCGTAAAAACATGGACACGGTTGTCGTGCCTCCAAGGAATTTTGTTGTCGTATTTTCACAAATAAAAGTAACGGTCCCTTTTCCACAGGAATGAGGTCACAACGGCCGGACACCCAACGGTCGAATTGTCCCTCCCCCAGGAGGACTAGAACCTCCCGGAGTAGGGGAACGGTATATAAGGGCCATTCCTATGAAAAAGCGATATACCACTTGTAAACTCTCAAAGCGATCTTATCTCTTCAACAACCCATACCAAATCTCAAACCTAAAAAACACTTAGGAAACTAAACCTCAGTAGCAATCCGGTTTTGTGCAGACTGGGCCTACACTTCAACATCCTCCACATTTCATTAACTTCATTTGGTGAGCTGGGTTCTACACAGACCAGAAGCCATTTTCCCTAACAATTTAGTAACCCCGTTTTGTGCAGACAGGAAGCTAAATTGTTCAAAAACGTCCCTTCAAAATTAAACAGACAAATTTCTTCTTCCAAATTATAGAGTATAAACTTCCCGTATATTTCAGTCATTTCATACAACAATTTGGAGTCAGTAAATTCACGCATTCAGAAAACAACTTTGGTGACCCGCCTAGTCAAAAATCATAACAACGGTCTACAATGGGGGAGGATAGGCTGTGTATGCTCAGCCTCCACCGAGATTTGGTGAAATCAAAGAAGGCAACCATTGTAGAAGAGGTTGTTGATCAATTTGCCAGCAACCCCAGAAGACTGATGCTGTCTTAAAAATTGTCCATTGCTGTTTTGTAGTACCTATGTTGTATAATGAAATAATGTAAAATATATAAATAAAGATATGTCATGAAAATTATTTCTCGGAATTCAGACTTTGTACCTTTCGTTTGCTATAATATGCAGATGCATACTTTATATTTATATAATGGCTCTTGGGGGTAGGCCCCCCCTTCGGCTAAATCCTGCCTACGCCCATGAACGTTGAGGCTTGGCCCATTCTGGTGCGTTGGGATCTTGCCCGAACACGGCATTCAGAACCCAGCCCATGAATCGCCAGGTCTCTGGAACATCTTTTTAAGGACATGCTTTGATTTCACTAGTTACATTTTCCTCGAAATTTCGTCTAACAATTGACCAATGGTGTGGACGTTGGGGTTTGGCCCATTCTGGAGCATTGGGATCTTGTCCGAAGAATATATTCAGAACCCCAGCCCATGTTACTCTCTGTAACATTTCTTTAAGGACAAGATTTGACTGCAATAATTACATTTTCGTAATTATTCAAAAGACTGACAAGTTTTATGGACGTTGAGGTTTAGGCAATTTAGGTAATTTGGGATCTTCTCCGTACAGTGTCAATGGATTGGGTGACAACTTTAACAACATCAACTTTATAACGATTTTCTGGGGTTAATGTGATTCATTTGTAAGGGTGAAACAATTTCCTCCCAAAGCTATAGGGTGAAGGCACCATTATCAGACACTACAAACGGAGATTCTCAGGTTTCTTTATAATGCGAGGCGTGATTCCATCAGACATTTATCGGGGGTGGGGGGTAACAACAACAACTCACCAAGACTTGAAATCGAAGGATTGTTTTGTTTTAGGATTTAATACGATTTTTCCGAAACCATGTTTTTGCACCTGTGTCAGACACGGAGAAATTTGAATGGCGCCAGTATCAAATGCTCTTCAGGTCCACAATTAGACAGTTCAATCAAACTCCGAAAAACCTCTTTCATACGAGTAAATTTTTATTTGACTAAGTACAGACGCTTTTAGTATAAGAATAAAAACAATCGTCACATAATATACTTTAACTATTTCTTTAAATACTTTTCTTTCAAACGCCCTGACAAATATTTCCTAGTTTTAATTTGCAAATAGGAATGGAATAATCGTATTCATAATGAGGCCTCAAATAACGGGCCAAAAAGCAATACTATTACACCTAAATTCCTGTACACAGTCGCGATTTAGTAAAAAAAAAATGATTGAATTAAACCAAAGCCGAGTACCAGTATCAGACATTCCCTGTCTGATATAAGTTACAGGCGTGAGCTTCTAGTCTTTAACATTAAAAATAAACGAGAAAAACCAAAAAATGCCGATTTGTCAAAATGACCAATAACAGACATACTGAAAATACTGAAAATGGCCCCATTTGGAACCCAGTATAAGACACCATCAGAATTCGGTCATGATATTGTCATTCCGAACAAAATATCGCAATCTATCAATACCACAGGACACTGATATGAAAATAAAGTGAACAAAATTTAATGGGAACGGAAGAATCAGGCAACTTAGCAGTCTTTTCTCTACATGGATGATGCGATAGTTTATATGGATCCTTAGGTGTATTCAGTCTATAAAGATGTGAAGTTCGGAGTTTCAAACGTCGTTGGTTCGTAGTGGAGCACAAACTATCACAGAAATCAGTATTCAGAAAATGTTTCGATCGAATTCAAACGTACTGATTTTTATGGGCCAGTTCTGCTAATCAAATATCAAGTGAAACGGCATAGTCGATCGTTTCCGCGATAAAAATAATTTACGAAGCCGCTCTGCAGGGAAACGGGATACCCAGATTATCGAACAAGGCGCGCGCCTTTTCGAGAAACTGAGACGTCACCTTTTACGCGTAAAGTTGAGGAGGAACAAGGAGAAGAAGGAAAAAATCGGATAATACGGCAGCATTCTGAAGCGAATATTGAAAAAGAGGAATATAACTTTATTGGAATGCCATTCCATCAGAAAAGCGACGAGGAGCATCAATGATGAAGTTATAAAATAGCGGACAACTGTCGAATAAGTAACTGTTTTCGTTTTTGTCGACTGATTTTCAAGGAGGTGAGGAAGGTATGTTCATGTTATTCACTCCGTTACGAGGAAGATTCATCGATATTGATTAGGACTGGGAAAGAGGAATCCACGATGGGACACACTTTTTGTCGCGGAGTTAGAATAGAATGATAATGCACCACGTGAACCGCTAACAAGACGTCGGAGAGGGTGGATCAAACCGGCCCAAAACCGTTGAAGATGTGAGTTTGGTAGATGGAAGTAAGTTATAAAGTTATCAACACAGAGATTTGGAAGTGAAGGGTTGGAGGCGGCACGTTGAGTTGCCCTTATACAGTCTGTCCCATGTTAAGGACCGGAAAACTTCGCAGTCGATTCTACAACTAATTTAAATAAACAAATTTTGTTTCCTGGCAATTTTATCTTAACCCTTTGTTTTTCCAAGTTTGTGTTGTTTTGAGTTGTGGTCCCTTCATATGGAAATTTGAATACTGGTTGCTAAGTACGGAAAACTGAGTACAACTCGAAGAAACGAACAACGATCGCATTTAGGTCAGCTAAAATTTCAACGGGAATTAGGCCTTTTGCGATTCACACTCGTGTTTCTGATTTATCGTAATTCCAACCCTTAAATTCTCGTAGGGAGCGAACGGTTTGTCCTACAGGGCTCTGACGGGCTTGACGGGCGGATTTTTTCATTATTCGATTTTCGGATTGCACATATTATTTTGAAACGTAGACCATCAAATTTTGAGGGGGGGATTTTCTTTTCTTGGTCGATTCCAAAGGTTCATTTTTGAAAATAATAAACCATAATGGATGGAGAAGAATGGATGAGTGTGAGTTTGGTGAAGTAAGAATTCACTTGATTATCAAGTTGGAACTGACAATTTTAGGGGATGTCACTGCTCCAATCAGTTTTTTATGACGGTTACAGCAGGAATGCCCTCATCCCTACAAAATATCGTGATTTACGGCAATTCCACGTCACGTGACTGCGGCTGATTCAACTCAACGTTCACGGATCAAACTGATATGAGGTGGTCGCAGAGGCTCATGATTACGAGGATAATGTCTGTGTGTGGTCGCCAATGATCAAGAACTCCTAATTGAGATTGATGATGTGCGGTTCGGATAGGAGTCTTTGCCGCAGACCCTCTGGAGTGTAATAACCTTTCTTTGTGCTCTACGGATTGTGTGATGATCGTACGGACGGGAACTTCCACCATTTCTCAGTGAACCCTCGCCAGCTTTGCCAGCCAGCAGGCATCTCCGAAATATGGATCCAACAAAACATTTTTCATTTTGTATTTCCCTCAATCGAATTTGGATTTTGAAGGTTCACGGAGGAACTAATCGCCTTTTTTTGATGTTTGTTTTATTGGTTGCGTCACAATATAAATTATGTAACTTATAACCTGTTATTTTTAGATAATTAATTACATTCCAATTGTAAGCTCATTAAGCTCAGTGATACTCCAGACTGTAAATTCTGTTAAGATCAAGTGGAGGATATGGTCCACAAGCTGGTACACTGTCCACTGTTCGAAGAGGAAAGGAGTTTGATGAACCCGTTTGCAACGAGCAACCTGCAGGATTTTTTGCGAAACGCCAAGAGCAGAGGCTATAAAACATCTGTGGATTTCATGAAAAATTCGGGAATAGTGTCAGAAAAATTTTCGACTCAATTTGACTTGCATTTGATTTGATTTTGATTTAACTGATATTGTAGGTAGAAAAATATTGAAATTTTCTCCAAGGAAATCCGTTTTGGGAAATTGAAACAATTCCTGGAGTCAAATCCTTTCAAGGCAAAATTTCTAGTCGACTTCGATGGGGAAAATTTCCAAACATGAACAACGAAAATAAAATGAACACAGTGTTTAGGAGGATTTCAGTGGAAATTGTCATTTTAAGTTCATTGTATGCCTGATGTTCTTGTTAACCTATTTCAAGCCAAGGGTAGAAATAATTGAATAATGAGGAGAGGAGGATGAAATGTTTTACAGAATGCCTGCAGAAATAAAGCATCATTTGCTCACCAGTCGAGAGCAAAAGTGCTCGATATTTTATGAATTTTACTTTTTGAAGAGATTTGAGTGGCCTCGGTTTTCCAAATCGATGTGATTTATCCAGTTCATTGTTTATGGTAAAATGTAAAAGTCTATTTTCATCGAAATTGAGTTAACACATTCCCAGGGTTTTAGAGGTGTAGTTCTTCACAAAAATGCGATCGTTTTGGAGCAAGAGGTAATCTATTCCCTTGAAAAACGATGGTGAATATTCCGTTTCATTTCAAAAGGTACTATGTCCAGCACAATGCCGGACTCTTATCCGTTTTGTTTCAAATAGTACTTTATCCACTTCGTTTGATTTCAAAAAGTACTAAACGTCCACGTTTTGTTCCATAAATCTGACATTTCAAACTTTGAACTAATTTACCGTTTTTTCCAAAAATATTTATTATAATTTAGAACTAAGTACATAAAAAATAACATCATTGGTTTAAAGCACATCCTTAAGGGTTTTTCGCATTTTTCTTACGTTTGACCAAAATGGATATTAGTACCTTTAAAATCAAGCTCCTCATTTATGGACCGGAATCTGTTTCAACTCATGGCCCAGAACGCTTAATGGCTCAGAATCGAATGTGAGCCACCATAGTCATGCCTTCGGCCAAGAGGCCTCCTTTTCAAAAGATTTACAAAATCGCGTTGAGCTTCCGAACGTCTAAGAAAAGTTTTGCTGAAAATTTTAGCCTCTTTTTCAGTTGTGCTTTAGAGGTCAGCATGAACGCAACATTCTGCAAGATACGTAGTCTATTTCATCATAACTTTGTGAATATCATCAAGGACACCAACTGGTGGTTTATGTCACAACAAAATTCTTCATTTGAAGTATTATTACCCTGCTAGCGAGTGTCATGAAGTTCAACTTTTGGTTTATTATTTTCATTAATGATCCTTTGGAATCGACCAAAAAAAAAAATTGTATGTTTACGTTTCAAGGTACGTAGGTAGCATCCGAAAATTGAATACAAATTTTGCCGTCCGTCCGCCGCACATGGCACTTTCCTTTTTGAAAAACAAAAGAACAACAACAACACAAGAAGAACAACAAGAACAATAGGAAAAAGATAAGAACAATAGGTCCTTACCATGGACCTATTTCGGTGGGCTCCATTTGGGGTCTAGTTGTGCCCCAAAGCTTTTGGTTGATGCCAGTCACTTCTAAATTGAAAGGTAAGGGGTGAAAGCTTGAAAACTTTCATATAAATGTATTGTTTTACCATCAATTCAAGATAGTATTGAATTTTTAGAATTGAATGAGACCACCCGGAGCTCTGTAGGACAAACCGTTCGCTCCCTATAAGAACTTTAGGGTTGGACTTACCATAAATTTACACGAGTGTGAATCCCAAAAGAGGGCTAATCTCCGTTCTAATTTTTGCTGACCAAAATGCGCCCTTAGCAACCGGTATTCAAATTTCCTAATGAGGCACCCACAACTCTTTATTTCTTTGAATTGAGTGAGAAGCGTTAATTTCTTCCAAATAAACTTGATTGTGAAAAAATTGTGAATCAAAATAATTAATAAGTTCCATGTTTTCAATGTCTGTAGTTTCTCTGTAAGCTAGTGTATTATTTGCTGAAAACTACTTTGCTAATTTTTTTATGAAAATGATCTGTGTAAAGAAGATGGGGTTCGGAAGGAAGTTAAAGTTAGTTGAAGTTCCAATTTTAGAGTGGATATCGGATGGAATGTTCGTCCAAAACACGTAAAAAGTCTCCATCTGTTTCTGGAGCTCCCTTCATTTGACTTGGACAGTTTTAAAGTAAACCAACGGCGATGGTGTTGCGTTCGGTTGCTCGTGACGCCATAAAACAGCAGCGGAGGATGATCCATTTTCGCAACTCAGTTCGCCAGGGACACAAGTCACGGCGCCTCTAGTCGGCAACATCTGTTGCATTTAGCCCCACACTGGGAAACACCGGTGAACTCGAGACCTGCATCCATCAGGCTAACGGTCATGTAGTTGTCACCGAGAAGGTTTACCGAGCCTCGGGCAGCCATAGGGAAGGAACATATGTTCTCCTCGGGATATGATGGGACGCGAAAAGGGTCCCCTTTCCTTTGGGCCCTGAAAGGCGAGAATGCGGATGATGTACCGTCCACCGCCGTTTTGCCTTCCTTCGAAGGATTTCTCTCTTCCCCCCATTGTTCTCGAGAAATGAGATACGGTCCCACCGAGCCACCCCGGACTGTAAAAGAGAAAGAAAGATTGTAGAACAAGCCCATTGTCGTGTCCGAATCGGTAGCATGCCCGTTGTAAATATATTCAGGGCTATCTGTGACATTTGGTCTTTCACGGTACGTTTGGGAGCTGCGAGCGCCTCGTTTCGAAATAGAATCAAGATAATCGAGGAATGATGGATAATAATAATTTCATGGTTTTTGAAACACAGAAAAACCTGTTACTTTTAGCGTCACAGAAGAATTTATTTCGGAATCGATCATAGTTCCTTCTCAACATAATTAATTTAAACTAAGTATGACTTATTACGATAGATTTCTATCTTGACTGGGTTCCTCCAAATAAGGTTTCCACTCACATTTTGCGTTTCAGAGCTTTCAGAACAACTCTGCACGTCTGTGAAAAATCGCAATTTGATTTTGGGTGGAGATGGGTATCTATTAATCGAGTATTTCGTCAAACTATGGGTTTGTTTTATTGTTTTGGAATCGAGCAAGAACCCTCTATTCCTCAAAATTTGATGGTGTTGTTAATGTAAAATCCAAAAATTGAATAAAAACTTTCCGCCCGCCCACCGTACGCGGTACTTCCCTTAGTTCCCATGAACCGATTTTGATGAAATTTGATATATGGGCTCCATTTGGGGTCTAGTTGAGCCATGAAGGTTTTGGTGATTATCGGTCATTTCAAGGCGTTAAAAATAAATACATAAATTAACTAGGGGTTGAAATATTCACGATATTTATAGCGAAATTGCAATGTTTTAGATATCCATGGAAAAGTGCCAGGAATAAAAGACGCTGTCAGCTCAGCACAGAAGAGGGCTCAAGACAGAGAGATGATTACTAATATTTATGCCGACCATCACTGCATCATCCCTTTGCTAAGCTTGAATGAAGTAGGAGTGGAGATACATGACGATTCGTCTGCAAATCATAAGCGCTGAATTTGCAGCAATTTTGTTAGGAATTGGGTGAAGGTTATGGAAAAACTACAAATCCATTGTTATTCTAATCTACTCCAAATCAGTTTCTTTAGCCATGCAGAATACACATTATAAAACAAGCAATACTTGATGTTCAAAATCATTAGAACATAGATGAACCCAACAAATTACCAAAGAGTAATACCATGAATTGTATCAAATAGGGGATGTACCAAATGAAGCTTTCATCTATAGGAATATTTTTCTTAGCTCATGACTAATCCCACGTGACACTCTTCATGAGAGCCTTCAGAGGGCGAGTGTGACGTTAATCAATTTGTCAAAATGTGAAATACCATTTAATTTAACTGGCAACATTTATTCGTACAAAATACAAGGTAATAAAGAAAAAAAGATTAGAAATGAATTTTCAGAATCGAATGTGACCACACAACGAACGGTTGTTCTGGAGGACTACGAGGACTTCCTTAAAGTAGAGACGAATGATACAACAAAATACGGGTGTGAATCGCAATTCAGTGTTCTCTGAGCTACTCCGTTCAAAGTTTAGAAGATCAAATGGGATCTAGTGGAATGCGAGCATTAGTATCAGTCCTGCTTCCTTGGCAACCAAGGTCCAAATTTATGAATATGAGGGCATCCAAAACTCTCGTTGAACGATATTTTGCAGGTTGGTATTTTCTGTCTGTTATAAACCTTCCCCACTAGCTTTATAACAACTAAGTTAAGAATATGTTTATTAGTGAATAAGATCAGCCATTATGTAAATTAACAAGTATCATAAATGTAAAATTATAAATATTCAGATAAGAATAAAATTCAGCACAGAAGGTCAGTAACCTGGGTTTTCCCCGACAGCCTAGGCCATTCCCCTGGGACCCTCGGGAAATTCCCGGGATACCAAGAAGGGGAACCCTAGGTCTGCTTAAATAGGGAGCGGGCCCAATTCTAGTCACCCATTCTATTCCTGACCTTCTGTCTGACCACTCCACCTAAAAAGCTCTTTTACTTTCAAAACCCTAAAAAACTCCTTGCCAAAACCTATTGAGTGTAGCTGTTACCTTACTTGGTAAGGTGTACTTGTCTCCTCAATAATCTGATCAGTTGGGCTGTTGCCTCCCTTCAGGGGGCGTACTTGCTCCTGATTAATACAGTAGTGTAGCTGTAGGTCCCCTTCAGGGATCTCACTTGCTCCTACTAAATTATTGGTGAAGCTGTTGGCCCTCTTCAAGGACCTTACTTGCTCCCAATAAAATCTATGGTGTAGCTGTTGAGCCTCCTTCAGAGCCTCGTACTTGCTCCCATAAAATTTTGTGTAGCTGTTGATCTCCCTTCAGGAGATCGTACTTGCTCCTAAATTTATAGTGGTGTAGCTGTTGGATCTTTCCAAGATCCGTACTTGCTCCCACTACTGGTGAAGCTGTTGTCCCCTTCAGGGACGTACTTGCTCCCACAGAAGTGAAGCTGTTCCTCTTTAATACGAGGGTACTTGCTCCTTCACAATAGGGACACCTCCTTCAGAGGTGGACAAGGTGATGTCACTTTAATACCAAAATTCAATACAGTCGAGCCATTTGCCTAATCATAAAATAATAACATAAAAAACCTTTAGCAAGAAACTTTTAGTTATTTGAGCAAAAACTCATAACACTGTCAAAATAAACTTGCTTTCCTAATAGACCCAGTTTGATAATAATGTTGGTAGGTACTGATGATGGAAAATCTGTTCTTTACTGGCTACAATTACAGACAAATAAACCTTTGCGTAATGTGCGGCGTTTTTAGATTCATTGAGACCCCCTCCCTTCACCCTGAGTACAAACGCAGAGTCATGCAAAGATCTTCTGGCTACGCGTTCCCCTTGAATCAATGGAAGAAGGGGATGGGGGAGGGTCTTAAGGGTGTGGGTGTGGCACATTGCTTCCTCGTACACATAACCCGGTTGTACAGATGATCCGATGCATAGTAAATAATCTCTAAGTACCTTGCAATACTCTCATAGGCGACCATCTACACATCAACCGGCAAAATCCCTGAATATTGTTGGAAAATGTAGAAGTTATGGCTGTTACAAGGATTTCACGTTTGCGCATGCGCAGAGGCTACTATCAGTCCGGGGGTGATAGTTTTCATACGCTATTTTATCACTCAGGAATGCAACACTTCTCGACTTAGGTAGGTACCTATGAGGGTAAGCGGTTAGTTGAAGAAATCGAAATTCGCTTCTCTTGGCAGACGAGTCAGTGATTGTAGTGGTAATTTGTACAAGAGAAAGGAATCCAACATAAACAATAAATAACAATAAAAGATCTTGAGATATAAGTTATGGTTGTTCGTAAGTTGGTTCTTATCAGGGAGCAATGATGTTCGTAGGGGACCATCTATCTGCTAATGGGGTAGTTGCATGGGTCGGAATTTCGTGTTTTTGACTTCAGATTCGAATTTAGCGCACTTAAAAACGAATATGGACCAGTTTTCAGTTCGAAATTCCATTTAGTTTAGCCGTATTTCAATAAAGAAGTACCATCCTTTTTAGTGTTGGCGGGCCACACCTCTTACGTCATCCCTAAACGAGAATCTCACAATAGAGTGCGTTGAGATCACTGCAATCGAGGACAATTCGAGTCAGAAACATTGAAATGTACTTGCAAAATGATGGTGATGATTAAAAAAACTTTGAAATATATTTTTCAGGTTTTTTATGTTTGAATTAATCGTTTGAATTGAAAATTTTGAAGCATAATTTTGGCTGTTTTGCCGATGCCCGGGGGGCACATCGGCGCGGGGTACTTCGATTAACCCCGTTGCTTTAACTGTCGTAGTTATCACGTTATCAGTTTTTCGGGTGGGCCTTTCTCGTAGTGCGGTCCGAGTTGTTACAGTTGTTAGTTGTTATAGTTTACACCAGTATTTACCATAATTTATTAGTTGATTGGTTTGGAAAAGATAATGTTCACTGTAAAGTTTCAAGAAGCTATTAATAAACGCTTGCATACGAGTCTCCAACACATGTCTTCACTTTTCCCGCTACCCAATAATCTGCTTTCGAATGTTGTTGATAGTTATTTTAACTCAGGGGTAGGTATATCTCATTTTCTCCCGTAAGTACAACGGTTTTGGCAGTATATCATTTATGCGTAAATGTAGGGCTTTCCAACGAATGGTGAACGATTTTTCTACGAACGCGAATGACGAAGATAAAGTTCGATAGGAACAACTTGGCTGTAAGTAGAAATCATCAGAAAAACAACCGTAACTTTTTTTTCGTTTATTTGCCAAAGTATTGAAATAAAATGTCAATATGCCAAAAAGGAGAGCCATCGACTAGAGTTTCGAGGTAGCTTCCCTGGAAAATATTCCGTACATAAATATTGGCATGATGTACGATTTTTACGTCAATAACAACAAGTTCGTCAGCGCCGAAATAAAAGGAGCCAATAATGTGAGGTAAGTTGACACTTTTATAGCAAAAGGTCAGTTGTAATTGTGATTTCTTGTGTGTAGTACTTCTTCATCCAAATGGTTGCTCATTTATTGGAAGTTTCATAGTAGTGTCATTATCCTGTACAACGTAGTACCAATGAGTGTTTGTAAATTGTTGAATAAAACGATGTTGGTTATGTCCAACTTAGAAGAATCTAGCAAATTTGCGAGGTTGTGGCTCGAGTAACACCAGAACACCGCATTTCTTCACAACCATATGAGGTTTAAGTTACAGTGGAGGGAATGCCAGTAGGAAACAAAATCTTTGATGCAACATCTTTCGATTGCACAGCTAGCAAATTCAGTATGAAAGCACCACAAAGTGTGAGTGATTCTCCAATTTTATTGCCACAAACGAACGTAAACAAACCCAACAGAGGGTTGCTATCAAAGGACCCCCTGGGCAAAGGAAGGGGTCTTTTGGCCCCCTTCACACCCGTGACGTGGCCCCCACCCCGCAGTGTCCAAGCCGTGTGTAGGTTTTCCCGCCTGAATCCGAAATCCCGTTTTTCGAAAAAATCTCTAAATTTTTTGGAAGCGTTTCCGGGAGTTTTATTTGCAGATTCGTACTTCAATAGAGATTCTCTACACAGAAAAAATACAAAAAAATATCATGCAACTACCCCATTCGCACCATAAAATTTCATCGAAATCGGACAATAAATTCGTATAGTTTTGCCCGCTACAAGGATTTCATGACTAGCACACAGACATTCAGACATACAGGGAACCAGAATTGTTCAGAGAGGCCTAAAACGTAAAACATGAGTGGAAATTTTTATTTTGAAGAACATTTTTTTTCAATCTTGAAAAGTGAAAACAAAGCTTCCGCTTCCTTGGTGGACTCGGAAGCAAAACTACTGCGACACGCGTTCCCACTCGCGAGCGCTCACCCATCCAAGTGCCCACCAGAATCGTCAACTTGATCTCATTGGAGATGGATCATTCGACCCCATAACGGTGAACAACTGGTAAATAAGTACTAATTATCGTCAAACCATAATCATGTTATTATAATATCCAGCCAATATACGCAGTTTTCACAAGGTTTGCTTATAAAGACTTTCAGTGGTCCGCTCAGTAGAAATCAATCAAATGACAGGAAATAATTAATGTCTCACGTAAAATTGATAATAAATTTTGAATGATTCGAGTTGGTTTTACGACTTAAAATAGTTAAATGAAATATAAAGTCGAAAGGAATTAGTTTCCAAGGATTTATCTGAGTAAAACTACATGAAAGTTTTTTTGAAGATGAATAAGAATAATAAAACAGAAGTAACTACTGGATTTAATTATAACCATTAGGCATGGAAAGGAAACAATAAATTACTATGATCACGCAGTGAAGGTACTGATGAATCGTACTTACGATGGAAGTTAGTGGCAATATTACATTGATTTAGAGAAGAAAGGTGCAAGGATACACATTTCATGGGAATGTGTTTTGTTTGAGCCCAATCGACTTTCACGAAGCGAATTGCAGCATAATTATCGCGATAAATACATTTTGATGCAAAAACATCTGGTTTCTCGTAGGAAGGGACGGATGAAAGTGACGCTACCTACGTCTTTTTCCCAACGTTCACTCTGCTCTCTACACTAATTTGCGGTTTTCTACAAATACCACGAATTTTTTCTCTGGATAGCCGGTTTTGCATACATGAACGGAAAAATCGAAACAAAAAAGAGAAGAAAAAAGAAATCGAAACTAAAATGAAAATGAAGAGTACACACTCGCTTTCCTGATTCCTCTAAAGATGAAACATTGAAAGCTTTCAACTACAGTACGGAAGAGACGTTACATGTTCAAAACAGTGTAGGTCCCCTGACAAGGTCAAATTATTACATAAATTTCATTTTCTTCCGAGTCTACGAAGGAAGGGGAAACGTTGTTTTCAGTTTTCAAGGTTGAAAAAATATGTTCTCCAAAAGAAAAATTTCCACTCACGTTTCACGTTTTAAGCTTTCCTGAACACTTCTGGTTCCGTGACTGTCTGTGTATGTGTCTTATTAGTAGTCTATTATATTCAACAGGTAATAAACCTTTGGAATTGACCAAGAAAAAAATGTTCTACACCCCCCCCCCCCCCCCCCGTCAAAATTTGTTGGTTCACGTTTCAAGGTACGTAGAATCCAAAAATCGAATAAAAATTCGGCCGTCCGTCCGCCATACGCGGCACTTTCCCCACTTAGCATTGACCGATTTTGATGAAATTTGGTATGAAGGTTCCATTTGGGGTCTAGTTGTCCATTTAGGTCATTTCTAAGGGTAGAAAAATGAACTTTGAAAACGCCCTAACTCATCAAATTTTTATATAAAGGTATTGTTTTTCCATCAATTCAAGATAGTATACAATTTTTTGAGACCACGCGGAGCTCTGTAGGACAAACCGTTCGCTCACTACGAGAATTTAAGGGTTGGACTTACGATAAATCAGAAACACGAGTGTGAATGACAAAAGAGGCCTAATCTCCGTTCAAATGTTAGCTGACCGAAATACGACCGATGTTTTTCTTCAAGTTGGATGGTAGCAACAATGGCAAAGCCGTGTTCTTTGCAGATGATTGATCTATATAGAAAAATAATAAACCTTTGTGTAATAATTTGCAGCGTTTTTTGGATATTGAAGAAAATTAACCCCCCCTAATAATTTGTTGGTGTACGTTTCAAGGTATGTCGAATCCGAAAACCCCTTTAAAATGTTACCGTCCGTCTGCCCTCCGCGGCAAATTCCTTAGTTACCAAGGACCAATTTTGATGAAATTTTATGAATTGGCTTGGTTGGGTCTAGTTGTGCCAGAAGCTTCAAGTTGATGTCAGTCACTTCAAAGGGTTAAAATGTCAAAAACGCCCTACCTCAAAAAATTTTGATATAAAGGTATTGTTTTTCCACAAATTTAAAATAGTATTGGATTTTTAAGATCGAATGGGACCACACGGAGGTCTCTCTGGTTCCGTGGAAATTTGAGGGTTCGACTTACGATGAATCAGAAACACGAGTGTGAATCGCAAAAGAGGCCTAATATCCGTTCAAATTATAGCTGACCAAAATGCGATTGTTTTTCGTTTCTTCAAGTAGAACTAAGCTTTGCGTCCTTAGCAACCAGAGTGAGAAGCGTTTACTTGTTCAAAATAAACTTGATTGTGAATAAAAATATGGTTGGTGGGTGGTGACAATGGCAAATCTGTGTTCTTTGCAGGCGAGTGATCTATACAGAAAAGTAATAAACCTTGTGTAATAATTTGCAACGTTTTCCTTGCTCGATTCCAATGGTTCACAATTGAAAATAATTAACCAAAAGCGCGTTGGCAGATTTTTCGAGTTCTTCGTAGATGGAACTTTTAAAACCTGGGCTTATACTTCATGAGAACTTACTATGAGAAGCGGCTTCTGGGAGAATATAGTAGGACCGTGTAATGGAATATCAAGGTAAACCTATGACACATTATTCCCCGTTATCATCAGACGTGTAGTAGTAGGTAGTACCTGCGAGTGGGCAGACCTGCGCGCCCCCTCAGTCCGACATAACGCGCCAACCTCAGAAGTTGAAGGAGAATTTACTTCGTTCGACCTCTGACTTTTCCGAGGGTCAAAGCTTGTCGTTGAGGAAGCGTCGCGTAATAAATTTCAACTGGAGCCCCCACCGATTCACTCAACTACACAGGGTGTCCCACAACCAATCAACAACACTTCAGGAATCTATTTTACAACTAATTTGCAACTTTTACCTCTTAGCACCTTTTATATTCATATTAAAATGACATTCCATCAGTTTTACATGTTCAATTCTTAGAAACTAATGAAACCGAATGGATGATCAACTTTCGTTAACAAGAATGAGCAATAACCAAATTTATCAGAAAACCCACATGTTGGTCTCTAGAAGGCTCGGAAGCAGCCTTGTTTTTTTTTTTTTTGCAGAAAGTAACAAAAACACAATAAACCGATGTGTAATAATTTGCTGCGTTTTTTATTGGAGGCGACACATTCTAGGCGAATCTGGGGCAAAACATTAGAAAACCTCACCCTGTGCGGGTTACATCGTAGAGAAAATTCATTTTGGTTTATTATATTCAGTAGTGAACCTCTGGAATCAACCAAGAAGAGAAAAATTTACCCCCGCCCCCTCAAAATTTGTTGGTTTACGTTTCGAAGTACTTAGAATCCAAAAATCGAATAAAACGCTGCAAATTATTACACAATGGTTTATTATTTTTTTACATAGATCACTCGTCTGCAAAGCCACCAACCATCCAAAATGAAAGAAAAAACATCGATCCCATTTCGGTCAGCTATAATTTGAACGGAGATTAGGCCTCTTTTGCGATTCACACTCGTGTTTCTGAACTATAGTACGTCCAACCCTTAAATTCTCGTAGGGAGCGAACGGTTAGTCCTACAGAGCTCCGGGTGGTCTCAAAAAATTCTAAAAATTCTATAGAATCTTAAATTGATGGAAAAACAATACCTTAATATCAGAATTTTTTGAGTTAGGGCGTATTCAAAATTTCAACCAAAATCTTCGGGGCACAACTAGAAACCAAATGGAGCCTTCATACCAAATTTCATCAAAATCGGTGAATGCAAGTGGAGAAAGTGCCGCGTACGGCGGACGGACGGCCAAATTTTTATTCGATTTTTGGATTCTACGTACCTTGAAACGTAAACCAACAAATTTTGAGGGGGTGTTAAAAAAAAAATTTTCTTGGTCGATTCCAAAGGTTCATTATATAATTTGGCCGTCCGTCCGCCGTACGCGGCACTCAGTTCCCATGGACCGAAATTGATGAAATAACAATAAATGTTTATAATTGATGTTTTGGTGTTACCGAAAGATTGTTTAGAGATCAGCGACTATGCATCGGATCATCTATACAGTCTGGTTATGGATACGAGGAAGCTATGTGCCTCACCCACTTGGCAGAACTTTTTTTACATTTTATGTCTTTACTTTGGCACATAATCAAAAAAACGTCACGAGAATTGCACCTAATCATCATCAAATTTCAAGTTTCTAGTTTTCAATGTAAAATTCAACATGTTTGGTTAAAAATCTTCTCTAACGACAAACTCAAGAGTTAATTTCAGTTCTCTATGAATTGTTAACAATAAATGTGGTATTTCAAACTTAAAAAACCGAAATTTGAATTGAAAACTCAAAATTTCTCCCAAATTTGCTCAGGATGCAATACTCTGTCGATCTTGAATTCTCCAACTAAAAAAAAACAAGTGGGTGTGGCACATAGCTTCCTCGTATCCATAACCCGATTATATAGATGATCCGATGCATAGTAGTTAATCTGAAAACACCAATCTCTAAGTACCTTTCACTACCCTCATCTACACGCTAATCTGGACAATCCTAGAAAATTTCATCAAATTCGGACGAAGAATGTAAGTGCGGTAGTGATGGGAATCAAAAAATTTCATTTCACGCAACTGTTACGGCTGTTACAACTATTTTACGATTGCGCATGCGCAGAGGCTACTGTAAATTTTAAGGCCTTGATTTTCATTGGGGACCATCTACAACCTAATCCGCGTAATCCCTGAAAATGTTATCGAAATCGGGTAGAAATTGTGGAAGTTATGGCTGTTACAAGCAATTCACGTTCGCGCATGCGCATCGGCTACTATCAGTCGGGGGGTGATGATTTTCATAGGGGACCTTCTAAACACTAATCTGTAACATCCCTGAAAATTTCATTGAAATCGGATGAAAAATGTGGAAGTTACGGCCGTTACAAGAAAATTAACGTTTTCGCATGCGCAGTGACTACTATCAGTCCGAAGGTGATGATTTTCATAGGGGACCATCTAATCACTAATCTGTAACATCCCTGAAAATTTCATTGAAATCGGATGGAAAATATGGAAGTTATGGCTGTTACAAGGAATTCACGTTTGCGCATGCGCAGTCGCTTCTATCAGTCCGAGGATGATGATTTTCATAGGGGACCGTCTACACACCAACCCGCACAATCCCTGAAAATTTCATCGAAATCGGACAATAACTTCGTATAGTTATGCGCGTTACAAGGAAATCATGACAGACACACAGACACACAGACAGACAGACACACAGACAGACAGACACGGAACCAAAATTGTTCAGAAAGGTCTAAAACGCAAAACGCGAGTGAAAATTTTGATTTTGGAGAACTTTTTTTTTTTGTCCTTGAAAAGTGAAAACAAAGCTTCCGCTACCTTGGTAGACTCGGAAGCAAAAGTATTAAAGAGCAAAAATTTTAAATTGAAACGATAAAAACGTATTTTCTAAATATCTTTGAATATTGAAATCAAGAATTCAACTCTTATAAAGACACAGAGGATTTTTTAATGAAAAACGCTGCAAATCATTGCTCAAAGGTTTATTATTTTCTGTATAGATCATCCTTCTGTATAGATCACTGGTTCTCCATCAATAGCACCTACCACCATCTGTATTCTCCCTTGACCTTCCCTCTCAAATTTCAGCTCCTGCGTTCAATAGGATTGAAAATGGCTTCGGAGCTCACTCAGCTGATCAGTGATCAGAAGAGTGAAGAAGATCTCCTCGAATGCTGGAGACGCCTGGAAGAGCACTTCCATTCAATAGGATTGAAAATGGCTTTCGAGCTCACTCAGCTGATCAGTGATGTGAGGAGTGAAGAAGATCTCCTCGAATGCTGGAGACGCCTGGAAGAGCACCTCCATTCAATAGGATTGAAAATGGCTTCGGAGCTCAATCAGCTGATCAGTGATGTGAGGAGTGAAGAAGATCTCCTCGAATGCTGAAGACGCCTGGAAGAGCACCTCCATTCAATAGGATTGAAAATGGCTTCGGAGCTCACTCAGCTGATCAGTGATCAGAAGAGTGAAGAAGATCTCCTCGAATGCTGGAGACGCCTGGAAGAGCACCTCCATTCAATAGGATTGAAAATGGCTTCGGAGCTCACTCAGCTGATCAGTGATCAGAAGAGTGAAGAAGATCTCCTCGAATGCTGAAGACGCCTGGAAGAGCACCTCCATTCAATAGCATTGAAAATGGCTTCGGAGCTCACTCAGCTGATCAGTGAGCAATGATTTGCAGCGTTTTTTACCTACAAACATTGTTTTACCTACAAATTTTTTTTTACCTACCAAACCTACCTATTGGTAGGTACTACCTACCACACTATAATGGCTTCACACCTTCACAATCAAGTTTATTAGAAAGAACTAAACGCTTCACACTCGATTCGAAAAATAGAAAGCTTGATATGGAAATTTGATTACTGGTTACGCAGAAGGCAAAACTGAATACAACTCGAAGAAATGAACAGCGATCGCATTTTAGTCAGATAAAATTTGAACGGCGATTAGACCTCTTTTGCGATTCACACTCATGATTCTGTTTTATCGAAGGAAAACCTTCAAATACTCGTAGGGACCGAACGGTTTGTCCTACAGAGCTCCGGGTGGTCTCAAAAATTTTTAAAAATTCAATACTATTTAAAATTGGTGAAAACACGATACCTTTATTTTGAGAGTTTTCGAGCTAGGGCACTCTTGAAAATTTCAACCCTTAATTTTCACCCCTTAGCTACCTACCCTTACCTACATCACCCAAAAGCTTCGCGGCACAACTAGACCCCAAATGGAGCCCATAAACCAAATTTGAACAAAATCGGTCCAGTGTTGCTAAGAAAAGTGCCGCGTACGGCGTACGGCGGACGGCGTACGGCGGACGGCGGACGGCGGACGGCGTACGGCGGACGGACGGAAATTTTTTTATTCGATTTTCGGATTCTACGTACCTTGAAACGTAAAACATCAAATTTTGAGGGGGGGTTAAAATTTTTTTTTTCTTGCTCGATTCCAAAGGCTTATTATTGAAAATAATAAACCAAAAGAAATGATTGAATTAAAAACCTGGAATTTGCTCAATTTTGGAAGATCTGAAATTGAAATTGTGATCAACAGTTTACCTCACGAAGAATACCTAATTATATTAGGTGTTCAAGTAGCTAAGAATAGCTGGAAATTTCATAGATAGATAGTAGGCAGCTAGGTAAATATTGTTAATATTATCGCTAGGGTTGACGTCGTTGTTGACGGGTTCAAAACTTATCATCCGCTGCGAACCTCTACTAATCCCTTCGAGGTCATCGGAGTCGACGCCAGTCGTCGCAGGCAGTCTTTTATCAACCTGCGTGTGCACCACTTCGAAGCTTTTCATCGCTCGGTTCGCGACTTGTGCACCGATTCAAACCGCTTTTCATCGCTCGTGCACCGATTCAACATCGATTTCTACTCTAAGCTACCAGAGATTCAAGAGAAGTTTCCGTACTTGAAGGCTCATAACTTGGACGGAGACTTCGTGGCTTACTTCGTGGCTTAAGGACTCAAACCACTCAGCCTTGGTTGGGTCCTGCCGAAACATCTACAATCCATCATCGACATCTTCATTTTATCCGGTCACCCCATCAACCATCTTCATCTTCATCGACCATCCTCCTCTTCACCGAATTCATCCATTCATTTTATCATTCCCAGATATTCAAGTAGATACTTCTATTTTTATAATTTCATATTTCATCTGCGGTGCAGCGTATTCTTTAATATAGTGATTTGACCGCATATTCTTTCTTTTGTTATTTTCTATTTCTCACCTAAAGCCATCTCTCATAATCTCTCATAAATAGGTCCTTCGAAACAACTATCTTTCCAGCCCTATGTTTATCTTTCGGAATAGGCATGTCGATTGAAAACAAATATAACAGTTTTCCCGACACCTAACATTAGGACTTGTAGAATTTTTTGGTGTGAAAATTTTGGGTCCGCCAAAATGAAAATTTCTCTTTAATCTCTCATTTCATATCCTTGCTACAATATGCGGGCTCAAGTTGAGATCCGAGGAGCGATTTTGGTTAAGTTTCGAATATTGTTTATAATAAAGTCAATAATTGAAGGAAGAGACAACTGAACGTTTCTACGTAACGAAGTTTCATTGACAGTCAGCGCCACATCAGATTAGGTACGCATTTCGTAAGTCTCGCAAATTCGTAAGTAAATACGTGTTGAACGTACGAAAGGGTGCCAGAACACACCGAGGCCTGCGCTAATCAGTTGGCGCCCGCTCCTATCAGGGCCGTCCTGTCGACAAGTGAAGCTGTGTTTACTCGGACTAAGTAATGAGTCGGCCGCTCCCATCAGCGTCAGACCGCTAATGAATTATTAATCACGAGCAGCATCGGATTACAGAGGGCTTTGTTTCGTAGCACGAGGATGATCCTCGTGATAGTTTCGTGAGCTACCGTAAGAGCGATTTCCAGTAAGCATTATCGTGGGCTGAAGGATAAAAACCCTAAAAATCCTCAAAAGTTAGCGAAATTTTCAGAATGAATAGAGTTGTTTACAATCAAATAGAATTTTCGATTCACCCAAACAGCCTTCAAATTGGCCATAGTTTCAGATTTCATAAATGTTGTAGGATTCGATGGGGATGCATATTATATACTTATTCTGGCATACATAGTTTGGTTCAGTATAACCAGCCCCACCACTCTAATTTGGGAATTAAGTAGGAACTGTTTTGCCTCCAGGTAAGTAAAGCAAATAAATTTGGAAATTGTGTGTGGCACATAGCTTCCTCGTATGCTTAGTAGCTAATTTCAAAATATCAATCTCTAAGTACCTTGCACTACCCTCATAGGGGACCATCTACACTCCAATCACTGACAATTTCATCGAATTCGGGTGGAAAATATTGGAGTTGTGGCTGTTACAAGGTTTTTACGTCTGAACATGCACTGACGCTACTATCAACTGACAGACAGACAATCAGGGAACCGAAATTTTTCAGGAAGGCCTATATGTTGGATCGCGAGTGGAAATTTTGGATCAATCATGGAACGATTTTGATGAAATTTAGTATATGGGCTCCATTTAGGGTCTAGTTGTGCCCGAAGAAGCTTTTAGTTTATGTCACTTCTAAGTTGAAAGGTAAGGGCTGAAATTTTGAAAACACCCTAGCTTGAAAACTTTCAATATAAATGTATTGTTTTACCATCAATTTAAGATAGTATTGAATTTTTAGAATTGAATGAGACCACCTGGAGCTCTGAAGGACCAACCGCTCGCTCCCTATAAGAACTTTAGGGTTGGACTTACGATAAATCAGAAACACGAGAGTGAATCCCAAAAGAGGGCTAATCTCCGTTCTAATTTTTGCTGACCAAAATGCGCCCTTAGCAACCGGTATTGAAATTTCCTAATGAAGCACCCAGTAAGTAAAGTAAGCCTAAGTAAACATAAAAGAATTGTTTTTCATCAATGTGAAATAGTATCGAATTTTTAGAATCGAATGAGATCAATAAATCAGAAACGAGTGTGAATAGCAAAAGAGGCCTAATCTCCGTTTAAATTCCAACAACCAGTAATCAAGTTTCCCAATGAAGTTACCCACATCTCCTAATTTCTTCGAATTGATTGTGAAACGATTATTTCTCCAAAATAAACTTGATTGATAAACGAAAATACGGTCAGTAGGTGGTGGTGACAATGGCAAAGCTGCGTTTCTTGCGGGCGAGTGATCTACACAGAAAAATAATAAACCTTTGTGTAATATTTTTCAGCGTTCGTTTCGAGTCTACCAAGGTAGCGGAAGCATTGTTTTGACTTTTCAGGAAAAAAATCTTCTCCGAAATAAAAATTTCCATTCGCGTTTTACGTTTCAGACTTTTCTGAAACTTTTTGGGTTCCGTGTCTGTCTGTCTGTCATGAAATTCTTGCAACAGCCATAACTTCCACATTTCTCATCCGATTTCAATGAAAGTTTCAAGGATTGTGTGGATTGGTGTGTAGATGGTCCCCTATGAGGGTAGTGGAAGGCACTTAGAGATTGATGTTTTGAGATTAGCTACGTTGCATCGGATCACCTATACAACCGGGTTATGGATACGAAGAGGCTATGTGCCACACGCACTTGGCTGACTTCAAAAAGTGAAAAAAGGATGCCTAGGTAGACTCGGAAGAAAAAGCAACCAAATTGTATGGAAGGTATTTTGTGCCCGAAAATTAATGATATTTTTAGAATAAATAATTCGTTTTTAAGACATCTGAATAGATGACATAGTTGTAAATGATATTTTATCTCTAAAAGATAAATAGAGACTTTTAATAGGAAAAAACCCGGATCACTTTTTATTCAGGTACTTTTCCTAATCTGTGCAAATGTTACGAAACTGTAGGATAAACTACCTACCTCAAAATATGTAAATCAGGTGACTTCAATACTGGTCGTCGGAAAGACAACTAAATTATTCTCTTGAATAATAAACAAGATCATCAAATTCACTAACGTAGATACTCATTTCTTCACTTCTTCTCCTCTACATCCACATGAATATTTGCAGTGTAACATCAGTTTGAGTTTGATCTTTCTTTCTTCGTCATAGCGCCCTTCGTCACGATAATTACCACCGAAGTAAACGACCCCGTACCGACGAAGGCCCATAGTTCACGTTGAATATTGATTATTCGAGTCGTAAATTAATTAAAAACGCTCATTATTAATCTTTCCGTCAGAGGGAAGAAACGGTCGCTTCGCTGGTTTGAAATGCCGTTCGTGAGTTACGACGCTCATTAGGAATGTATCGCAGTTAAGTGCATCCATATGGGATTATGATGCAGGTTTGTATCTACCGACGATTCCTTTGATGATTCACCTGCTATTAGCCTACTTCCGAGCGAACTGAGAAAAACGTTCCAAGTCAGAAGATGAATAGTGAGAGTCGAGATATTCTAAAAATATATGAGCTGTGCCCACCTACCGAGTAGAATGGAATTATTAATTGGCCTCAGAGTCAGAGTTGAGCAAAATCATACTCATGATTATGATTAAGATTTTTATTTACAGAAATATGTTTCTGTGATTATGAACAAGATTAAATTCGCATTCAGACACAAAGAGTATGATTAGAATCATAATCACGGAGTATGATTAAGTATGCATTCTCAATCATAGGATTAGTAAAGATCAGAATTTGTTGGGATGATTTTGCTCATGGCTCACCGCCCTGGATTGGGACGAGGGGAGCGATGAGCTTCGAACCCACGATCCCCGCAGAAGTCGGCCCAAAGTCCACCGCCAAACAACGACGCCCCAACGACCGTAGCCACAAGAATCAAGAATAATTAATTTACAGGAATATCTGTGCAGGAAAATACATCAGAAAGGTTTTGAATCACAATGCCGGCCTGTCGACCCTATTTGTAGTATAGTCAGGAGGGTAGGGTATAACATAGTATCTTAAGGTAATTTAGGTTGATTAAATGCAATGTTGTAAGAGAAAATTAGATTATTTGAAAAACTCTTTGCATGATGTGACTTGGGGCTAATATTATGAATAATACTTACGCCAATATAATATATTATACAATATTTACTTTTTTTAAATAAATATTAGAGTTCAAATCCGTTCAAATTCAAATTAGGTTCAAATCCGTCACTGGTGAGGGGTGGAGGAGGTGCCAGGACCCCAGCGCGGTTGGGGCCTATGTCTATAGTGATTTGGGGATTATAGTGGTTTTTTTTTTTAATTTATCGGAAAATGTGTTAGTGAGTTTGTCTATGAACGTTTTGAGTTTGTCCATTTGAGTTTGTCAACCGTAGCCACACCGGACACCCCTGCTCAATCATAGGAAATCTGTGATTAATCACAAGAATAACAATATTATAATTTTATTCGCGCACTATGAGAATTATTAAAGTTATTATCACGGGAAATACGAGATTAATAACAGGAATAATAGGATTAATCATTTTAAAAATTGGGATTAATCATGGAAAAATAATGAGTAATCATAGATTTCTGTGATTAATCATGGGAAAATTGTGGCTAATCACTGGAAATCTGAGATTATTCACAGGAATAATTAATATAATATATTAATTATTCCTGTCATCATATTATGATGACTTTAAATGATTATGAGTATGAATTAAGCCATAATCACTGGAAATATCCGTCTAATCACAGGAATAATAAGATTAATTATTTTAAAAATGTGATTAATTACAAGTTTTCTATAATAATTATAGAAAAAATGGTGATTAATTATAAAATTTTGTGATTAATGATTAATCACATAATTTTATAATCAATCACCATTTTTTCATAATTGTTCACAATTTGTCCATGATTAATCAATAAAATTCCATGATCAATCATAGAGTTTTATGATTAATCACAATGTTCATGATTAATCACAATATTCATGATTAATCACAATTTTTCCACAATTAATCACAATATTCCCATAATTAATAACAGAATTCCATGATTAATCACAATTTTGACATGAATATGTCCTTTGGCTGGGGGTCAAGAAATTTTTCGCGACACCTTTTTTTTGCCACAAAAAATGCAACGCAATATCAGTAAACAAAATAATAGCTACATATCGGTAGCTATGGAGCAAGGTTCTCTAGAATACTGCAATATATTACGTGCAATCGGATTTTTTTTTAAATTCTGTTTATTCATTGAAAAAGTAATAGGTAGGTACATATTAATCTAGTAAAGTATTTTTGACATAGATAGGTATGTCTTTTGGCCGGGGGTCAAGGAATTTTTCGCGACATATCCATGATCTATTGTTTTTTTCTCTAAGGAAGGGAGAAATTGATAGTTTTTTTTAGAAAGTTATTACATAATGCATTTGACAATAACGTAAGTAGGTGATAACTGAATCGGTAAATAATAATGTAATAAGGTATTTAGGTACTAACAATTACAAACTAACTAATCTGTGATAATTTATAATAGTTTTTTTCATGAATTATCTTTTTTTTAAATCATTAATACTATTATTCCTGTAATTAAGAATGTATTCTTAATCATACTCTGTGAAAATGATTACGAATACGAATTTAATCTTATTCATAATCACAGAAACACATTCCTGAGCATGTTTTTTTTTTCTTAGATTTTTAATCGAAAGTAGACCTCATCCTGAAAATTTTGACACCAGCCGTTCTCGTTTTGGAACAGTAGATCTTTTTCTATGATTTCTCAGAGTTTCGAATTTTTATGACGTCACGCGCCCCTCCCGCCCCCCCCCCCCCGCTCAATGTGACGTCATAAACATTCGAAACTATGAACAATCGTGGAAAAAGGTCTTCTCACGCTAGAAGGTCGCGGTTGGTGTCAAAATTCTCAGAAAGAGGTCTAGTTTAGATTAAAAATGGCAATTAACAGTTTATTCGACCCATGCGCACACCCTATTGTCACCAACACCTCGTGGCTGAACTAGACGAAATCGCAATAGAATCTTTTTGAATATTGAAATCAAATCAATAAGTTATTTGCTTCCTTTGCTGCACATTATGGGCACTTATTGGTATGAACCGAATACGAAATGAAATCATAAATATTAGATCTTGGCGTTCACTGACGGCGACACATAAAAACAAAGAGAAAATCAAGCATATTTATTGTGAATTCCCTTCCAATAGAAATCACAATATTCTTATTTTTGCAGTCCTGCAGGATCGTAAAAATTCAACTTGATTAGAAAGCAGTTCGATACAAAAAAACAATAAAACTAATTTAGTACCAAGTCATAACTACTGAAACTGGCGTAGTAGTAAATCATGAGAATGCCTCGAGTAAGGTGGATGTGATGGAGGGCTCCCCAGTAATCACCTGGTGTCATCGACCCAATGATGTTTTCATAGTTATTTTCTCAACATTTTGGAAGACAAGAAGCAAAGTAACAAATTGTTCCATCTCCACATCATTTCCAAAAATGGGTCTGAGATGAAAACACCATAATATTTATCTGCGCGTTATATGTATATATTCTGCGTGGTATGACTGCATGAGAGAACTTTCAAAATCAAAGTTCTTGTACTTAACCATAAAAGGCAATTTTCGAGATGGATGTTTCTGCTGTTCAGTATGACTATTTGGACGAATTTTTGAGATGAAATCGTCTACTGTGCAGTTGAATTTTAAAGAGGAATATTCGAGATGAATGTTTCTGCTGTGCAGTATGACTATTTGAACGAATTTTCAAGATAAAATTGTCTATTGTTCAGTGTGATTTTAGAGATAAATTTTCGAGATGAATGTTACTGCTGTGCAGTATGACTATTTGAACGAATTTTTGAGATAAAATTGTCTATTGTTCAGTGTGATTTTAGAGATAAATTTTCGAGATGAATGTTACTGCTGTGCAGTATGACTATTTGAACGAATTTTTGAGATAAAATTGTCTATTGTTCAGTGTGATTTTTAGAGATAAATTTTCGAGATGAATGTTTCTGCTGTGCAGTATGACTATTTGAACGAATTTTTAGATAAAATTGTCTATTGTTCAGTGTGATTTTAGAGATAAATTTTCGACATGAATGTTTCTGCTGTGCAGTATGACTATTTGAACGAATTTTTAGATAAAATTGTCTATTGTTCAGTGTGATTTTAGAGATAAATTTTCGAGATGAATGTTTCTGCTGTGCAGTATGACTATTTGAACGAATTTTTGAGATAAAACTGTCTATTGTTCAGTGTGATTTTAGAGATAAATTTTCGAGATGAATGTTTCTGCTGTGCAGTGTGGCTATTAGAAAGAATTTTTTGAAATTAAATTATCCCCTGTGCAGTGGGATTTTAAAGACGAATATTCGAGATGAATGTTTCTGCTGTGCAGTGTGGCTATTTGAACGAATTTTTGAGATAAAACTGTCTATTGTTCAGTGTGATTTTAGAGATACATTTTCGAGATGAATGTTTCTGCTGTGCAGTGTGGCTATTAGAAAGAATTTTTTGAAATTAAATTATCCCCTGTGCAGTGGGATTTTAAAGACGAATATTCGAGATGAATGTTTCTGCTGTGCAGTGTGGCTATTAGAACGAATTTTTTGAAATTAAATTATCCCCTATGCAGTGGGATTTTAAAGACGAATATGCGAGATGAATGTATGCCATGTAATGCCATTCGAACGAATTTTCAAAGATGAAAGTTTCAAAAGTTTTTTAATAATTCCTCCGTTCTATTCTTGAATAATCGTCATTCATGCACTAATAATTGATCTATTGTACTCTTACTCTATAATATACGGTCAAAGTGAAAGTGACATGTACCAGACAAGTACAAATCTCGTCTACCTGTTACCTCAACTGGTCCCCATGATTCTTCCTTTGAACATCTCCTATATCCACCAGGAATGAGTACAACTCCAGCCTCATCACAATCCTCCTCTTAGTTCAGCCGTTTACAGTACCATAGCCGTTGAGCACCATAACGTTAAAATATTCTTCAAATTCCTTGACATGATCAATCTTTCACTTGTCTGCTGACTTGCCAATAAGGTTAATTGCACTCGACTCCAGTAGATCTAGCCTTGTTTTGATTCAGCTGGAATTTCCCAGTTCTCTGAGGTGTCGAACGAAATCAAGAACGTCTTATTTAAAAAATTGTCATTTAATTTAAGTTATTATTGCATAATGAAAACTCCTGGTGAGTTCTGTCACAACAACCTCGTGTTCCAAAGTCTCAAAGGTCTGCTTTTTATGCCTTTCGTCGAGGATTAAGATATCCATAATTATATTCCTGCATCATGAGATACGATCGCAACCTGTTCGGATTTTGGCAGGTACGACAGAACGAATTAATTTAGCTATTTGAAAGGTGTAGCTATGTATTACAGTTTTTGTTTGTTGAGATGATTATCGAAAAAGCGGATCGTCTTTGGAGAAAAGCGTTTTGGATCTGATATCGAATGAACGGGAAGACGTATATACAACTTGTTTAGGCGGTTTAGGCCGGGCGAGCGGTCTCCAGGATCGTAATCTAGATCGTAATTTCCGACGAGACAATTAATAATATCGTATTTTTCAAGAGGGTGAAAGGAGATAGAATGATTAATCAGGCGAGTTTTGATATCCGAGTGTTCGGAGGGGACGTCAAGTCGAAGAGTCCGACCGAGTTTATCGAGATGGTCGTAGGTTGAGGGATAAAAACGGAATGGAAACAGTCGAGTGAGACGAGGGAATCGCGTTGCAACCGTCATGAAAGAGGCTTGTAGGCGATGTAGTGATCTGTAGGCCGTGTCAGGGGGTAATCGATGCCTCACGCACGGTAATCACAGACCTAATGGATTGCTCTTTCTCTCTCTGTTCCTCTAGCACTGAGAAAACATCTGGTCATATTATGAGATATCTCGACAGCACGTCAGTGCAGAGTAACAAACCAGTCAATTCGGGGCACCCTTTTTATGGTGATCCTTTTTAGGACGTCCCACAGTAAGACTTGGGCGTCCTTATGCGATCGATCTGGGGTGAAGGAGGACAACACTCAACAGAACAAAAAAAATAACCACACAGTAATCCGTTTTAGACCATTCTGAATCCAAATCCGCGAAAAAAACCATAGGTGGATGTCTGTGTGTGTGTGTGTGTGTGTGTGTGTGTGTAACAAAATCTTGTGTACTCTGCACAGGCCTTAGTTCTCAACCGATTTTCCTGGTTCTTTTTTTGTTCGTCGCGGAAAACTATCTAGTTGTGCACTACGTCGCCGGAATTTCAAATTTTGCCTTTTAAGGGGAGGAAAGGGGGGGTTAATGCTCGAAAAACGTGCGTTTTTGGGCATAATCTTGTGTACTCTGCCCAGGCCTTAGTTCTCAAACGATTTTCGTGGTTCTTTTTTCGTTTGACGCGAAATACTATCTAGTTGTGCACTACGGCGCCGGAATTTTGGATTTTGCTTTTTAAGAGGGGGAGGGGGGGGGGGTTAATGCTTAAAAAACGTGCGTTTGCGTGCGTAATCTTGTAAACTCATGACAGTGGGTTTTTAAGCGAAACAGCCTGACGTGTTTCGCTTAAAAACCCACTGTCATAAGACTGCCCCTCACAGTACATATTCAGTGCGAACATCATACACAGTGCGAACGTGCGATTCGTCAATTTTCTCCCAGTAAGCAAATTCATTATCTACCTATTGTACTTTTCTAACACTCAAAATTTGTATTCACGCCCCCCCCCTTTTTACCATAGCCTTAGTTTACCATACATTTTTCATAGCCTTCTGCTACCATACCTTGCAATTTAAACATTCATATTCATTCATGTTAATCACTATTTACTTGCATAACAATTGTTTCGGTTCTTCTAATTCAAAAATTTGTATTCACACCTTTTTACCATAGTCTTTCTTTACCATACATTTCCATAGCCTCCTGCTACCATATCTTGCAATTTAAACATTCATAACATTTATAACATTCATTTTAACCACTATTTACGTGCATCACAATTGTTTCTTTTCTACCACTATAAATAATATATTGTTACCATTATTACCATAAGTATTTTGACAGCCTCATTTGTTACTTGCAGAGGCTGATGATGGCATAACGTCCGAAACCGGTCCCCTGTAGTAATACGAAATAAAACTATGTGTGACTGACAACGTCTCGTTCAAAAGCCATATTTTCCAGTTTTGTCAGCTCTAATGAGGAGGCGTTATTATGGCCCGGAAAAACAGGTTAAACCGTTCGAGAAAAATTAGAGTGTGTACTCAAACGAAATCCTGGCTGGAGAACTGTCGTTGTGTTGGCGAAAGTGTTGGAAGGCGACTCACCCAACACCAGCAATTGGTCATAAACTCCTCAAGAAGTGGCGTCTTTCAAATATCTACCAATTGTCTCAGCAGATGTGGAGCGGTCATTCTCCCGTTTGAAACTATTATTGCACGATTTGAGAAAATCTTTTGCAACTGAAAATTTGGAAAAGCACTTGGTAGTACAAGCTAATATATTTTAACAATTAAATGTTTTGTCTAAAAACTGAGTAAAACTATTCTAAATTTTTTTTTTTTTGAGAGAGAGAAACCATATTGTAAAAATTGTATAAAATGATTTTGTATAAAAATGTACATACAAAAAAATTTAATAAATACAAGTAATTATGTACTGAAAATACTTTGTTTCCGACTTATTATTCAATTGTTCAACTATCTTGCGCATATTTTGAAGGCATATTTTCGGATTTTTTCGCGCATATGTACAAATGCATATATTGGGCATCTACGTGCATATTTTGAGGTTTTATTTCGCATATATTGCCGAGCTCTAGTTATTAGGGTGTAATAAAAAAATATCGTTTTCGCTACCTCTTCGAACTGTCGTCCTCCTCTCCACCAAGGTCAAATATTGGTCCTATCCGATAAGCCAACATTATGTACTTTGAAACAGATTACGTACTCCAGAACAGTTCAATCTGCAACTATAACTCACATCAACTCCTATAGTATCAGCGCTCCTCCAATCAGACCATTAGAAATGTAAGTTAGCAATTTTTTAAGAAAATGAAGTTATTGCAATGAACTCAAAATGTTTAGCATGGACTTTTTTGAAAATTTTCACCAAAACCCGTATTGGAACATTCTAACACGATTCCTGAAGTAATTCCAAAAATCATTGTATGTTGATCTTGATATAATATACATAATATGTTCACTCCAAAGGATAACTTGAGTAATTGTTTCGCATGAATTTCAAGTTTTTGCTACAATGATCATAATAACAAACGAAAAGACGATTTCCTTAGTCGATAATTTTCTAACAACCTAAGGGGTCCAACAAATAGCCCAAAAACGTGTTTTAAGGGTTGTACGTGGATATTACCATCATAATTACTTATAGTAAAATTAGGTATATTTGAATTCAGCACGAAATTTCTGATATAAGTACGACATAGGTACAATTTCACAAATCAAAAATTGTTAAAACATTGTAATTTCAATAGCCGAGTGGGTACTCCATGAGTTCATAGAGACGAGTAGAACATGAATATGGACTCTTCACATATTGTAAACATACCTCTATAAATTAGATGTGACGAAAAGATTATTTTTTGTGTTTTCTTTTTACATTTTTAACCAAGGGGTTGATTGCATAGGTTAAACGATCCGCTGCTATGTGCCACAACCACAATGCTGACATATAGCTAATATTTCGAATTTCTTAACCATAGCTTTGAAGATTTGTTTGAAAATTCGCTCATTAACTCATGCTGCATGAATGGAATTTGTCTAAAGTAATATCGTTCAACTTCCTCAACAAACCTCAGTAACGAGAGGTCCCATAAAGAGGTCCACTGACGGAAAAGGGGAACGATTAATGATGCAAAAATGGCTGATAACTGGAGCACAGAGGGTCAGCTACTATTGAAAGGGGAATTCATAAATTTGACAGGTTGGGAAGTGGAGTTACCTATTAGGAATTGACTCTTATCAAAATTTAATTTTGAAATTGAAGTGAACGACAATGGTGGTAATGACAGGTTGATCTAACTGATCATTTTTCTGGAAATTTTTGATGCCTCTATCCACACGAACCGGCTGAAAATCGACTAAATATGTAGGATATTTTAGAAGATTCTAATTGCAGACAATAAAATAATAAATTAATATCTACAAAGTATTACTAAGTAACTACTCACAAAGTTGAATCATAAACGCCTTACCTGAAAACAAAAGTTACCAAATTATTAGGTATGATGGAAGATGGGAATTAGTCAAACATCAAGTGGAAGTTTAAGTTAAAAACCATACCACAATATTATACTACGTGGTGCAATTCTATGTTATTAATATCAGTTAAATGTTACAAATATTTTTAGTGGTTAGGCAATCCAATCTGGGAAAAAATAAAGGTTGGAACGTGTCCAAATCGTATTTCAAGTTTCCATTGAACTCTTTACTATAGAGAGCTTTGATATCGATAATGCTTCGAACGTGTGGCGCCTGTCCAACCATTACAATACAGTCAACTGCAAGCTTACCCTGCATTACAGGGGGAGCGTTTTTAATAACGATAAACATCCGGAAATGACATTATGTCACATTAAAGAGTGACTTGAGAGACAGTAACAAAAGACGACAGGCTGACTGTTCATAAAGCCTGTGGGGCGCTTCGGTCCTGCCGACAAGATTATTGGAAGTGATGAATAGGTGGAGATTGATTTCAGACGTGATGCAGCATAATGCTGCATAATGAGTGATGATGGTCTTCACCGGGGAGGTTGGATGATAAGGAAGATGTGTGAAGTGGAAAGGGTGCGGGATGAAAGCGAGAGATCAAATCGCACATCCGGAGTAAGACTGGTATAAGTCAAAAAACCCAACTGATGGGAAATCGCATTTAAAGATTTTCGACTTCTTTGTTGTTCTATAACTGTCATCTGAACGAATTTTTTTAATATCTCAAGGGTCTACGGCACTCATATACTATTTAACTATCATGTGCTATACCAAAATTGCTTCGTTACCTCTTCATTTGCGATCAGCATGCTTAAATTGATCAAATTCCTATGATGTACCACTATTACCCCAAGAAATAGTGGAACATCTCAAAATAAACCAGAGTTGTAATTCTAAAAGTGGAACCAATACATGACTTTTCGGATCAAAAGTGGTACATCTCATATTATACCAACGTTACAACATGCAGACCAAAGAGAAATTCCATTTTGTTTTGGAGAAATACTGGTGCATCTCAAAATAAACCAGTATTGCAAATTTAAAACTACCCTACCCCTACTAACCACTCTAATTATTGTTGGATCAAAAGCGGTACATCTGATATATACCAGTATTACACATACCTTGAGATCATCACACTTCGGCGTCTGGCGCATAACTGAAGTGATCCAGTCTTGCTCCGACGCCATGGTAGAAGAATGGCTCAGAACCATACTGGTTTATCTGCTCTCTAGCGGCAAATAACTAAGTTATCGTTAAACCCGTTCTACCCCCGTGTAGAGCTCGACGAGAGCTATCTGGTGGAATATATAACTCAAAACCGCCAATTTCGGACTTATACCAGTCTTACTCCGGATGTGCGAAATGCTTGGCAATATTTGTTGAGTAATTTACGGGCAGAGCTCGATTGCAATGTTTATAGAAACAACAAGATGCCAGTTAGTTGCCAGCAGGAATAATGGTAGGCTAGCTTAGGTACATGATAGGTACAGAAATAATGATGAAACCTAAATAGGTTTTAGGAGTAAGTTTTTATGTAGTGCAACAGGTGCAGCTCATTGGGAGACGTATTTAGACCAACATAAACATTATGATCAGATAAGTGTTCTAAGAAAAGTGCTTCAACCATACGGAAGTAGACTGCTTAACGGAGGACTTATTTATTAAAAAGCTCCAGAGGAAACTTTCCTCAAAGAAGTAGCTACTCCGATTGGAGCTACTCCATTTCCCTAATGGACGATATCTGATGGAAAAACCAGAAACCCGAAGAATAAGCTGTCCAGTCGCCTGTCCATAGCTCAAACAACAAAGTCCTCCAATAATCATCAAGCTTCCATTCAACATCCATCCAGGAATCATCCACAACTCAACCAACCAAATCCTCCAAGCTGTCATGTAAGCAGTTGAGTATAAAGTCCATAACCATCCATCCAGGTGTAAAAGTCCATCCAGGAACCTCTAACGTGCTTATAAAACTCATGGAAGTACGCCCAGACTGGATAAGCTGTCGAGTCTCAGGTCCATAACTCATCCAATAAGATCCTCCTACAAGCAACACCCAATAAAATCCTCCTGGTGGAAGCTCAAACGAGTGAATGTAATTTTTCCACAAAATTGTATGACCAATAAACCTTACCAAGGTACTGACCTATTCTTGAACCACCAACTGATACTTATTCATGGGTTGAATTGCAGATACCAGCACTGCGTTTCAGTAAACTTCTGAGCACCTACCTAATCATTATTAATGAGCCAAGAATGAAGTATGTTATCGCTGTTCGTTCCAACATGGTTTATGGATTATATCTCTGAGAGGCGCTACTAACAAATTGGGGATGGGGTACCCACCATAACCATCCCCTGAGAAAGCTTTCGAAAAGGAATGCGGCCCATTGGCCATCTCCAGGCCCTCGGGAGAAAAGAACTGCTAATGTACCTTCCCTGGCCATATGTGGGTAGCCTCGCCAGTAACTCCGACATTTGTCACCCGTCTGGCGGTCACGGAGGAAAATTACGCCCGAAGACCATCTTTCGAGGGTTCATCGCACGGCCTCCTAAATGGGTAACCACTAAGAAGGAATGCGTGGAGGGACATTAGTACACGATACCGACATTATCATACGTCTTCCCTTTCACAAACAATACCCATTAAAAACGGAGCGGATACGGAAACCCAGCATGAGAACATTATCACGCACCTCTCAACTCCTAGAACTTACAGTATCCTGACTCACGTGCGTAAGAATCCACTAAACATCTTCAGTATGCAGTTATTATTATACTACGGAATATTATTTTTCCGTATAGATCATCCACTTGCAAATAACAAGTTTTTTCCATAGTTGAATCAGAAGGCTGATTCCCACTCCTTCCCAGAGCTCTTTTCAGATTCGGATCCCCAGTAAACTCATATTCCTAAGAACATAAATTACAATTTGGTGAAACGTATAGTATTTGATCTATATAAATACTCCCGTGAGGTTGAGCTAGACAATGTACAGGCGAGAAGGACTTGCAAACATCACTCTCACCCACGACTTTCCAGGTAGAGTGCTCATCTGGAGGTGATGAGATAAGGAGGGAGGTCACGAAACTGTAGAACCTTGAATTGTTGAAACTGTTACAAACTACCAAATTTTGAGGGGTTGAAATGTGCATTATCCAACTCAATTCCAAAGGTTTTGAATCCAACCAAAAATTTTCTAATCCCAAGTGAGACGTTTTGGTTCCTCTAAAAGTTGTGAATCCATGATTTGATTCCTAAGTTACAATACTAGCACAAATACACCGTTTTGTTTTGAACAACAACAAACTTCTCACTTGGAGATGTAAAATTTTTGCTTCCTCACTATTGAAAATAGGAAGGACTCTGTAATCATGCCGAGGGTCTAAAATTTGGGTGTCTCAAAATTCGGAATTTCGAGTGGCATTTTGCCTTCCTGAACAATGTCGATTCCCTGTTCATAGTCAATCCATTGCCCCGGGAATGAATATGACTATAAGGAATTTTTGTCCAATTTTGATGAAATTCGTAAGTTTATGAGGGGGATGGTCCCCCATAAGTTTCATCATCAGATTAATTATAATATGTGCACTATTTTGTAAGTCAAAGCTTCTTCTGATTTTGGTCAGTGACATTTTATTTCTAGCAAAAACTGAACCTATTCTTGAAATGTTTTTCTTCAAATATGACCCGAAATCTTAAAGGTCTAGCCATTAAAATATATTATACTTGTTTTTCATTTATTCCTAATCCATATGGTGGAAAACATGAATTTTCTATGCCTCAATACCGTATCGATCAATAAATAGCGTGAAAATTGGGTTATACAGACCCCAAGTGTCAAAATAGGAGTGTCATTCTAGACTAGGTATGCCAGATGTACAAGAAAACCATGGAAGGAGCTCACTTGATCACTGCCACCCTTCATTGTTAGGTAGTTTCACTCAAGGCCCTCCGTTATATTGAGGTAAAAGAGAGCCTTATTGGAACTTGGCAGCATCCGTAAGCCCTGAAACACGGTTTTCTACTTTCAAGTGAGAAAGTACCCTCTGAATTACAACGACTGGTGCAGTTCGGTGGGAGGCAAAAGGCTTCCAGGGGATGGTTGGTCGTTTGAGGGATATAGGCGAATAACAGCAGAGGCGGAGCCACGACGGGTTTCCTTATGGGGCATCCGGCTCCCGGTCTTTCCGAGAAAGGCTGAAAAAGGGAGAGGAGAAGAAGGAGTCTCATTGTTTTTAAAAGGATTCCTTTTCCCCCACCCCGAGCCTTGAAGAGAGCATGTATTGCTGCGAAAAAAGAAAAATCGCCCCTTCGGATCCAGCAAGATGGCCGTCTTCCTTCTCAGAAAGGACGTGACACGATTTGGAGTGCGGGTTAAGAGAGGAAAAGATTTTCAATGGGGCACCAGATGGGTGACATGATTGAGTTTGAAGTCATGAGGACTCGATATTTATAAAGTACTCTCATCAAAGAGAGAACAACCACTTTATTAGAAAAGTTGGCGAGCTGCCCTTGAATCGGGTTGCCATAAGACACAGATAACAACAATTTTAGTCAAATCGCAACAATTATTATAATAAAAGATTTCAAAACAATAATATTAATATTTGAAACAATTTTAAAATAGTCATTAATAAGAGCAACTACAAAAAAAAAGTAGTTACAAAAATAGAAAAAAATTTAGTTATGCGTAAATAAGTTTCTATTAACAATGTGGAGTGTGTCTCTCATGACTGTCAGGCATAATTCGGAAAGATCGGCCTTTTTTACACTTCAATTCCGTAAAGAATTTACATATTGCTACTTTGGTTGATCACCTTTGGGAAGGAATAAGTTGTGATTCAACATAAAGTGCCTAATTTCTTGAAGGATTGAAAGCTTCAAGGCATCAAAGTGCAGCGTGTACACCGTCCTGAGGTAGTAAGGACGAAACGACCCTCTAGTTATCAATGTGTCCACTAGAGGGCTCTGTCATAGATACCACTTGATGTGTGGATGAGCAGGCACTGTGTAACATCAAACCTGAGAGCAATCTCAACCTCAGCAAGTATCGTTTCAAATGAGTGAGAAGACGCAACATAAATTCACCAACCTTCATAAGAAGAAAACAATGTTATAACGACGGTCTCTTCCTCAGGCAAATGCAAAAAACCTTCGTTATTACTACTTAATACCATAACGAGCATTGAGCTGGCAGGTGTATTGAACAAAACGTCAGGCACAATTCGGAGCGATAATAGTTTTTACTGTGGTGATTCTCAGCAAAAGAGGGGAGCAACTTTGTCATAAGCATCTTGAAATTATTCAACAGGCGGAAATGGACTTAAAAAACTCTGGAAATGATTAGGATCTAAGTGGCCAAATACCTATCTAAGTACCCAAATTGGTGGTTCAAGAATACTGAAATGACTGGGTTCATTTTGAGCTCATCGGATGAAGCTCTAGGGATTTTGCACATCTTCAAGTCTGCATGTAACCCTAAAGCAAACTCGTTGGTAGAACTCGGTGGGCTACCACTGCTGGGGACAACATCATCGCTGAAAATATATCTCAGATGAAGAACAGCACTTCATACAACTCCTTGGTCAGTTCATAGAGGAATCCCCCATTTCAGCTCTATCGCAGGAATTTGTTAGACCTAAAGCAGGCTATGGACAAGCTGAAGACCCAACGCAAAATGACATGGACAAAGAGCCATCCAGCGTTACTATGGCATCCGCAGATCACTGATGCTTCCTTTGGCCCTTACGAGATCTAACAACAAACGGAAAAAACAACCTGTATTTTAGGTAAAAATAAAGAAATGTCCGTCACAATAGATTGCCAGTCACCAGAATTTTTAACGAACTCATCCTAAACAATTCCACAGCATTCCATCGCCACAGCAGCCAAACAGAACCAGATCAGGAAAGCTATTCGGTTTCCCACAACATCTAAGAGTTATTAGGGAGGGGGGTTGATTAGAGCAATCCATAGTCAAATTTTTGTTTCCAATGATGTTTTTGACGCCTGTTAATTTGTTAACTTTGAAAATTGTGTTGTCAATAAAATTTCTGTTCTCATTCTCATTTCACGAATTCGAAATTTTTCTACATTAAAATAGATACATACACCCTGTAGAACAATTGTTTTTGAAAAAGCTGACCACAGACAAACTTGGCAATCGCATCTTCTTCTTGTTTATTACACCCGACATTGCAGACGATGAATCCAAGAAGATCAATCAAAGATTTATTCCCTGGGAAAGGCAAAATTTTGACAATTTTGTTACGGTTAAAACATTGACAATGTATTAACTGTGTATTCAATCAGGAGCCATAAAAATACCAGGTGGATCGTAGACTGGGAAGAATGATGGATACCACGCCTTTTCCCCAATGAGTTTTTCGGGTGTTCAAAATGTCGTTCTCTTGAAATTATATTGCTGACTCTCGTATGTCTAACGATTGTAACACGAGTTCTGAAATTCCAGGTTCATTACAGACCAATCAACATTCGTTTTCTGAAACACCATTATGAAAATTTTTGGAATATTTAAATGATTATCTTAAGGGATATGCCTTTTGGAATTAATTCTCTTTCCAAGCCTGATGGAGGAAGCGAGGAAATTGTGAAGCCGCGCAAGATGCAAAGAATTACAACGAGATGCTGAGCTGGACAAATGAAGAAAACGGCTACAAGTAGTTCTGAGAGCAATAGGTTAGTAGCAATAAGAATCTGTAAGAGTCGGAGATAAGAAACCATGCTTCAGCAGTTGAGCAAATTATATAGGATGGTGGAGTCCAAAAGATCTGATAAATTCCAGTACAAGAAGGGATACTGAGCTCCAACCTGAGAATCAGTGTCAGCTAAGGTGACTGGTATAGAGATAAGTACGCTGAAAACCTGCTGGAACAGGTCGTAGAAGGAAAATGGGGGTGCATCTGATTTTTTTTTTTTAATTTTGAATCGAAAGTGGACTTCATCCTGAGAATTTTGACACCAGCCGTTCTCTTTTTGTATGAGTAGATCTTTTTCTATGATTTTTCAGAGTTCCAAATGTTTATGACGTCGCGCGGCCCTCCCGCCTGTGCGGGACCCCCCAGCCTACTGTGACGTCATAATCATTCAAAACTTTGAAATATCTGAAGGTAGCGGTTGGTGTCAAAATTCTCAGAATGAGGTCTCATTTTTAGTTGCTCGTGTTAGGCCGAAGGAAAATGGGAGTGCATCTGATTTTTTTTTTTTAAATTTTGAATCGAAAGTGGACTTCATCCTGAGAATTTTGACACCAGCCGTTCTCTTTTTGTATGAGTAGATCTTTTTCTATGATTTTTCAGAGTTCCGAATGTTTATGACGTCACGCGGCCCTCCCGCCTGTGCGGGACCCCCCAGCCCACTGTGACGTCATAAACATTCAAAACTTTGAAATATCTGAAGGTAGCGGTTGGTGTCAAAATTCTCAGAATGAGGTCTCATTTTTAGTTGCTCGTGTTAGGCGTAACGTGAAGCACGGATGGTTCCGAGATGATGGAGTTGAAAATAAATTACGTTTTAGCATCCAAGTACCTTGTTTTGAAGTATCTTCACTCCTGCAGGATATGTGTAATGGTCCACAGCAAGGATTTTACTTCAGCATGCAGGTTCAAACTCCGCATATCTTAAAACACATTCGTTTTTAGGACGTCCCACAGTAAGACTTGGGCGTCCTTATAAGATCGATCTGGGGTGAAGTTGGACAACACTCAACAGAAAAAAAAAATAACCACACAGTAATCCGTTTTAGACCATTCTGAATCCAAATCCGCGAAAAAAACCATAGGTGTATGTCTGTGTGTGTGTGTGTGTGTATGTGTGTATGTGTGTATGTGTGTGTGTGTGTGACAAAATCTTGTGTCGTCTGCACAGGCCTTAGTTCTCAACCGATTTTCCTGGTTCTTTTTTTGTTCGACGCGGAAAACTATCTAGTTGTGCACTACGTCGCCGGAATTTCGAATTTTGCCTTTTAAGGGGGGGAAAGGGGGGGTTAATGCTCAAAAAACGTGCATTTTTGGGCATAATCTTGTGTCGTCTGCCCAGGCCTTAGTTCTCAACCGATTTTTGTGGTTATTTTTTTGTTCGACGCGGAAAACTATCTAGTTGTGCACTACGGCGCCGGAATTTCGAATTTTGCCTTTTAAGGGCGGGAAAGGGGGGGTTAATGCTTAAAAAACGTGCGTTTGAGGGCATAATCCTGTAAAATTTGCCCAGGCCTCAATTTCCAACCGATTAGTGAGTTTCTTTTTTTGTTTGACTCAAATAACTTCCGAGTTGTACATAATTTCACCCGAGTACCAAAATTCACAAGGGGGGGGGGGGTGTAGTGGGGGGATAATATTCACAAAATATCCGATTTTTCAAAATTTCGGTTGCTTTACTGCTTACTAATTGTACCCAAGCTTTGAAATTGAGGAAAAATTCTCATTATACCTCCGGGTTTTCATGAATTATTCTCTGTAGCACCAAGGAAATAATATTGGTGCCACCATGGTGCCAGGACACCATAAACCGCATATTTCGTGCTTTTTTTTTGTGTTTCACCTTGAATACGGATGTGAACCTCGACGGACCGCCTACTAAAACTAATAGATGAAAGTGCAATGTTACGACGTATTCCCCCTTTGGTGCCAGACTTTCACCATTGGTGGTGGTTGGGGGGGGGGGGGGGGGTGAACTCGAATTCGCATGTTGGGTGTCTTAGATCATGGATTTTAAAATGCTCTTCAGATTCGAGGCTCCCACGCCGCTAGAAATGTTTTGGTAGATAATGGTGAGGGGGGGGGGGTCACTATTTCTTGCCTAAAGTAATAAACCAAATTACATCGAGTGAAACAGTTTTATCGCTTACCAACTGGTTAACTGATCTAATGGTTATCCAATGGGACGTCCCCCTGGAATGCATGCATTACTAAACAATATGTTTTAATCTCAAGACTTATAATCCACATGCCTGTACCTTCCTACATTCTCCAGTTTTCTCACACTCTCGCCACATCAATTCGTAATGAACTGAGCCTAAGCAAATCCGGTAGAGCACCTGCGAAAGGTCAGCAGAATCGCCGTCTTCCCTGTCGATACCTGCAGGTTTACAGCTCCATTGAACCTTCCGCCCGTATCTTAGCCGGGGGGAACGTAAATGTACACCGAGAAGAGATTCAATTATATGTACGTTACTCTCCGATGAACCGGGACCAAGGAGTCGTTCGGCAAATCATGGAGAATAAGCTGTTGCCGGGACAACAAACTACTATTTCTGACCCCATTCCAAATTCAAATTTAAGCAAAAATGAACCGATTTTCCAAAATTTTTTGCAAAAAATCTGTTAAGACGTCATGACAGGGCAGTGGCGTCACCGCCCTCGATAAATCGCAGCCAGCGCTCAATATCCGGAAACTATACGAATAAGAGACTTCAAGAAGAGAATCAACATTCCCGTAGCTTGAGTTGGAGCAATACAATGAATGATAGGTGAATGCAAAATTAAGCTTTCCGATACAATTGAAACCAGATGATTGAAAACAAGACAGAAAAAAGTCCATTCAGGCAGGATGAGTTAATGAGCGCACACTCAATGAAATCTTTCAAGCTATACTCGTAGATTTAAAAATCGATATATGAGGTATATGAGAGAGTAGTCAGCCTTGTGGGTTTGGCACTTAGCACGAATCTTTAAAATTATACAATCACCCTTAATTGAAAATTTAAAAAAAACTCAAAAATTACTTTCCTAGTCACTTTGAACACAGAGTACCCACTCGCGAATTGTTGTTTTTTAGATTTTCATAAATTTAGTTTTTTTTTCCATACATACCTACTAATACATACTGTATGTACTGCATTCATACACAAGGTATGTTTTGAAGGTGCCAGGAGTCCATATTCATGTTCTACTCGTTTCCACGAACTCAAAAATTACTTTCCTCGTCACCCTGAACACAGAGTACCCACTCGCGAATTGTTTTTTTTTAGATTTTCATAAATTTAGTTTTTTTTCCATACATACCTACTAATACATACTGTATGTACTGCACTCATGCACAAGGTATGTTTTGAAGGTGCCAGGAGTCCATATTCATGTTCTACTCGTTTCCACGAACTCATAGAGTACCCACTCGGCTATTATTTGATTTTGGGTTTATACTTGGTACATATTTACCTTCTTTTGACGAATTTTTAATTTTTGAAATTGTACTTATATAAGAAATTTTGTGCTGAATCCGAATATACCATAATTAGGTTACCGTGATTATGATAATATACTTTTTTTTTGTTGATGGGCGAATGGAGTGACCATGTTTTCGATGTAGTTTTTGGAGTCTAATATTCATTTATTATTGTCGTTTGGTACATGTTTCAGCAAATACAACGTTGCCTTCATCAGCCTAAAAAATTATTTATAATTAGATTAAATAAGTTATAAACTACACTAGGTACTTAAATTTAAAAGAACAAAAAAAATATATAATACGTGTAATGTAAGTATATACGCAATGTAGATTTTTATTCTACTGCATAGCAGCTTTGTCAATTTCTTATTACTGATAATTACTCTTTGCTCAACTGACCTTAATAAAACGGTTTGGGGATCATCCCTTGTGCTGTTGCTTCTTTCTTTTCATTGTTCGTTATGGAGCATACGGTTAATTTGTTAAATTTTTCTGATCCTTAACCCTACAACAATTTCATATTTCATATTTATCAAAAATTAGTTGATGCTAATAACCATTTCATTGTACTATAATTATTTATCATCATGAAATTACTACCGACCAATGAAGAATGATTTTCCCCATTCTTTCCCTCTCTCTTCATTCCTTCACAGGCACGAACCTTCGAAGAAATGTATCCGAGGTATCTACTAACAGCTGAAATTATAGTTTAAAAATATAGATGCATTTATGTGAGGAACGTACTTAATGGTTTTGCTTAAAATTGAGTTGATTGAAATTGCTACTTACTTGATGAAATTTTTTAGGTTTTCCAACTTAATTTTTCAAATTTTGCACTGTGATTAACTGGGGCGTTGAGCAAATGAACAATTATATGAGAATTAACTGTTACCATTCTAATCAAACCCATCTTATTCGACTGGATAATTGGCGTGGATCGCTCCATAACAGACATTGGCTTTGTTGTTAATGAACATAATTTTCTTAATGATATTCAATCACTATTTGAAAATAGAGGTTAGAAGCTCTCACTGTGCGAGTACAAATCTGTCTTTATGTTGAGAGAACTGCTGCCAGCTTTAACAATCTTTATATTCTCTCTGATTTTCCTCTTTCTAGTGTTTGCTTCCTTTCCCAATATCTTGATGTTAGTTAAATCTGGAGTATGTTGCATCTCAACCATATGTCTTGAACCATATGTCTATTTTTTTGAAATTTGGACCCCTTAGGTTGTTGAAAATTCCTGGCTAACGAACTCATCTTTTCGTTTGTTATCCTGAACGTTCAGGCAAAAACTTGAAAATTTTGCAAAATATGCTGTTATAAGTACATAAGATTTCTTTAAAAACTTTAGGAATCGTTGTAGAATGCTCTAAAACGGATTTCAATGAAACTATGCAACATAGTTTCACAACATGTCCTATGAGGCTCGAAATATCTTACAACACATCCTAACATCATTATCTTATTGTTAGAATAATTTATACTGTTAAAAATGATTTAAGCTCTTCTATCAGATTATCTTGTGCCTAAACATTGAACATTATTGAAATTTTGATGAAAAAATGTTGTAACAAAAGCGTCAAAATGAAATTTCCAAAAAAAATTTTTTTAAATTGATTTTTAAGGTTTGTTATTGACAATAATTAACGGAAATATAAACCTTGGCTATACCAATAAATTATGTGTTCAATCAATATTATGCCCTTTAAAAGTGCAGGGTTCATTCTGAAAGTCCTAATAAGTCCCGCGATCTACCAAACCGTCTGAATCTGGGCACTGAATTATTGATTTATTAGTTATTTTAAATTTACTCGTTGTTTTACATTACTTAACACCAACTTCTTCTAGTTTTTCAGTGCTACAAATCGTCGATAATTTAATGGCGGACTCCGAGAAACCACGTTTAAATGCCATCAAAGCTAAAAGCTGGAGACTACAGAAGAAGAATTCTCGAAATGAGAGTTGACCCATTTCTGGACTCGGGGAGGATGTACCTTTCACACCCCCGAACCACCTGTTGAAAACCGATCGCTGATTGGCTGCCGGTGCCGTCCAATCACAGCGCGCCTCATCCCGGGTTTCCCCTTTTCTGGAATAAAGCTTTCGCCGGGGGATTTCTACGCACCAGATGGCAAATTGAGCGGCAATTGTATTGAAATACCGGAAGACGGGATTTTGTTTGGGCGTAGAAATTCACATACTTATGTGAATTTTATGTGATAACTGTAGTTATGTACGAGTATATACTTAGTAGAACACGAGAAGAACGAGGATAGAATTGGGGGTATAGTAAATTGGGGAGACAATAAAGTGTTCTACACTCTGACCTTACCCGCTATATTTGAAGTTACTTATAACTGATCCACAAACCTCAACTTCGGAATAACAAGGTGAATTTGTACACCTGGAAAGCGAAAAATGCCACCTTTTCAGGACAACGCTTTCAATTTCGGTTTATTATTTTCAATAATGGATCTTCGCGATAGGGCAAGAAAAATTGTTACCCGTCAAAATGTGATGGTTTACATCTCAATGTACGTAGGATCCAAAAATAAAACATTTTCCGTTCGTCCGCCGATTATAGATCGATTTTAATAAAATTTGGCACATCGGCTCCATTTGGGGTCTAGGTAGTTGAGCACCGAAGCTTTTGGATCGGGCCCACGTCTAAGGGCTCAAAAGTGGTGGAAAACGTTTTCAAAACGATCTAGCTGATATATACTTTTTTTCATTAATTTGAAATAGCCATGATTTTAAAGAATTTTCAAACACCCCCAAGAGCTGTGTGACCATCCGTTCGCTCCCTATAACGATATTTAATTATTTAATTAGTGAATAAACAACTTTCTTCATCAATTTAGCCAAGTGTTCAAGTTTTAGAAACGAATGAAACCATCCAGAGATCTGAATGATGAATCATGGTTAATTGAGAGTTTATTGAGAAAATTAATCCGGATAACTGAAAATGAAATGTTTTTCGTTCTCCGAATGGCATTTCAAATCACTGAGTTGTGCTTCCTTAAAAACAAAAACCAAAGAATTAATTTGTTAGTGGGGAAATTTATACTATATAATAAAAAGCTGTGTATATTTAATGTACCCAAATATGAGTTTGTGGAGACGAGTAGAACATACAATTTATGAAATATCAACATCATATAATCATATATTTATTTATATCAACATACTGTATGCTCATGGTTAGGAGTCCTTATATTTAATATAAGGACTCCTAACCATGAGCATACAGTATGTTGGTATGGTATACTGAAAATAGAGGGAAAAAATATGAGTACTCTATGAGTTGGGGGTGATGAGGAGAGTATTTTTTGAGTTTTAAAAAAATGTTTTAACCAAGGGGTTGATTACATGTTTTTGACTAATTAGAAAACGTTAGATTGAGGGTGATCTAACCGACACGAAAACATTTATAGATGTGGGTGTGGTGGTTAGAATGATCACCCGGCTTGAAACTTTTCAATTCGTGAGAGAAAAGGCGAGAGAAGTTATCAAGACGAGATTTTTAGCTAAAGTGGATTCTGATGGTACCTCAAGCTGCCCTTTCAATTAAGTGATGTAGGCAGGAGATGAGTGGAGGTATGTGGAGGTACTTCCAGTCTTCGCCGTTGCAAGTAAACAAATGACATGTCGAGGTACTTCCACACCATTATTTTATAAGTGGAATATTGACAAGAGAAGGAGGTCACGACAGCTTGGAAATGCTACTTGATTCGATGTTTTGATTATTTGATGGTACATCCTTACGGTACGGCAATAATTTATTGTTTTCTACAATCTCTTTGCTGTCGGTAATTCGCTGCGGATGAATTCTCGTATTATAGCAAATAGAAAACGAATAGCAGCGGATATGACTCATTATGAATTCTATAAACATCCATATAATAAAGTAGATAAATAGAGAGAGAGAAAATAGCTAGTAAATATAGACACAACCACCGATTCGACTTTTCATACAATAATATTTATTCGGAACATTTGGTTAGAAAAAGAAATTTAGACACATATGGTCGAAACGTAATAATTTCGTAGATCAATCAATTGACTCCATAATATCCTCCGCCCCACCAGGCAATGGTGTTCCTGGGTCCTCTTCTTGGTTCGAGTTGGTCAACAGAGGAACGAGTTTAACTACCGGTCTCCGCAAGACTCCATCCGTCGTCCGTACGTCTACAACTCGTACCTGCCCGTCCCGGCCTGGGTAAGTCTCCTCGATGACTCCTTTGCGCCATGCGGTTCGTCGTTCATTCGGATCCACGATCAGCACCACGTCCCCGACATTGATCGTTCCATTCGTCCGCCAGTGGTTCCTCAAAAGTAGCTGTGGAAGATATTCGACCACCCAACGTCTCCAGAAATGATCGGCCATCTGCTGGGATATTCTCCATCCTTTCTTCAGGCAAATGTTTTCCGGGATTGCTGGTACGACTGGCTGTAATGTGGGTGTGCCAATCAAAAAACAGTTTGGGGTAAGTGGATCCTCGTCCTTAGGATCTGGAGATGTGTAGGTCAGCGGTCTACTGTTGACAATCCCCTCTACCTCTGCCATCGTTGTCAGAAGAACTTCGTCCGTTGGAGTTCTGCTTTTCAACGCTACCTCCAATGCTCTCTTAACGCTGCGTATTAGCCTTTCCCAGCTACCACCCATGTGAGGAGCACCAGGAGGATTGAACACCCATTCTGTACCCCGAACGGCCAACGGGCCAGCAAGTGCTCGTCGGTCCCACTCCGCCAAACATGCCTCCAGTTCCTTAGAAGCGCCTCTCAGATTCGTTCCATTGTCTGATCTTATCAACGTAGGATGTCCCCTCCGCGCCGCAAATCTTCTAATGGCCATGATAGTTCCACTGGATGATAAATCGTGAGCCACCTCAAGGTGAATAGCTCTCACTGACAAGCAGGTGAATAAACATCCGTACCTTTTCTCTTGTCGCCTGCCCACTTTTACCCACTTAGGTCCAAAATAATCAAGCCCAACGTTAGTGAAAGGTCTAACATGATGTACAAGACGTTCTGGTGGCAGTTCGCTCATTTCGACTTGAGCTGGTTTGCCCCTTTGAGCTTTACACACTGTACAGTTGTTCACCACCTTACGAACGGCGCTTCTACTATGCAGAACCAAGAATTTCTGCCGTAGTTCACTCAAAACAGTCTCTTGCCCTTGATGCGCCATTGATTCGTGCATAAGGGCGAGAAGGAGTGTGGTGAATCGGTGAGTTTGACTCAGCACAATAGGGTACTTACTACCCTCGTCAATCTCAACTGCCTGAGCAGTTCGTCCTTTCACGCAAAGTAGATTGTTCCTACGGTTGTAGAATGGGGATAGTCTAGCCAGTAGACTCCTTTTGTCTACTGACTTTCCTTTTCTCAAAACACGTAGCTCTTCAACAAAACAATCCTCCTGTACTTTGCGACACCATAACTGCTGGGCTGCGTCGATTTCCGACGGTTTCAGTTCTCCACTCCGTGGAGTGACTTTCTTATCATTGTGAATAAACCCCAATACCCAAGCAGTTGTCCTAACTAGGGTCTTCCATTTCGAAATTCGGTTGATATCAGGTAGTACAGCTACAGCTTTTACCTGAATCATTCCAACGAACTTACTACATTGTTTGAGTTCTAGAACATTCTTACTTAGATGGCTGTTGGGAGTCTCTGGCCAATGGTTTCCTTTCTTCTGTAAGAATTCAGGTCCCTTGAACCACGAAGATTCGCTGGAAGGTCCACCTTTCCATCTTGTAGCGTGGTCTGCAGGATTCTCTTTGGAAGGTACCCAATGCCATTCTCCCAAGGCTGACTTTTCTCGGATCTTCAGTAACCTGTTGGCAACGAAAGGTTTGAACGCTTTGCAACTATTTGGTGTGCTCAATACCAAATCTGGACGCCCAAAGCGGCGCTCTAAAATGTCTATGATCTTTGGCACACTCTCTGGGAGCGCTAAAAGACCAAAAACTGCCTCCTTAGCCTCCCCACTCAAGCATTTCTGAAGCCTATTCAAATTTTCATCGGAAGTAAAACCGCAGTTCTCCGTCGTTCTCCTAAAATGACTTATAAAGTTCGCCCAATCTCGAGGGTTCCCGCTAAAGTTGGGCACATCATTCCCTTTCGACTGCCTTTCCAAGAAATTCCCCATGTGTACATTTTCAATCATAGTCAACGGACGATCACTTACTCTGGGGCACTGGGCTTGCGTCGTACAATCGCTTACCTCTGGCGGATGAACTGGAAGTACCTGGACAGGACTGCTCTGCGCCTTCAGCGTTCCCAACGGTGCTCCAGAGGGTTCCCTGACAGTCGCAGCCGACACAAGTGAAGATTTGGAACAGCAACTGTGGGTACTTTCCAGCCTTTCCATTTTCTCCGCTAGCACTGCCACGGCTGCCAGAACTTGCTCCATCTTCTCATCCCACATCCGACTACGAGCGCTTGATCGTGATGATGTTGAAGATCTGCTTCGTGTTGACATTGAAAATTCAGTAGTACGCGGCCGCTCCGAATTTAGGCCTATTTCTTCCACCGAACGCGATAAAATGTTTCGGTTCCGCAGTCTCAAACCCTCCATTGTCGTTGGTCACGGTTCGAAAGGACCACAAATATAATAAAGTAGATAAATAGAGAGAGAGAAAATAGCTAGTAAATATAGACACAACCACCGATTCGACTTTTCATACAATAATATTTATTCGGAACATTTGGTTAGAAAAAGAAATTTAGACACATATGGTCGAAACGTAATAATTTCGTAGATCAATCAATTGACTCCATAATAATCCATAAACCATAATCTTCGCGGATGCCTACTCCTGGAGGCTACAAGAAGATTTCTACCAGCTGTACACAGTGGAGGTGCTTTTGAGAGTTGCAAAATGCTGCTCCCTTAGGAGTCCTAACAATATGTTTTTTTAAAGTAGATACCCGCGAGTTTGCAATTTCGTTATGCACAAATTGACTGGGCTAAAACGTCACCTTAAGGCTAAGGAAGGAGAAATGCATCACCCAGCTCTCCACGTCATTTGCAGGCAGACCCACTTCTCCGCCTGTGAATAATGCGGAATGTTAATTATAGCATTAGCCGTAAATCTTCATGAGAAGGAATAAGTCCCCGTGTAATCGAGATGGGGATCGCTCTTACAAGATGCATCCCAAGCGGAACGAATAGCTTCAACTTTAAAATAAGTGGCCTCAATATGACCGAACGCGTTCTCCATTGTCAGTGGAGGGCACTTCCTTGGAGGCATGTTGGGACGAACTAGATCAAGGCGTGCCCGTTCATATTTCAAAATTGACTCGGTGGTGTATTTGGCGTCCACTTTTCTTGTCTAGAGAATGAAATTAATGTTGGATGCGCGGTGGTTCGAATTCAAAGTTGATGATCTAGAGTATCCAACAACCCTCGTAGGGGAAGTTATTGTGGAACAGTTTTCAAAACTCGATCTGCAGATCCTCAAAAAACTGTTGAAAAATGAAGCATAGCAGGAGAACGTTTTTTGTAGGTGGTTTGAATCCAAATATCTAATCAAAGAAAGCGTCAGACCGTATTGCAATAAGTAAGCTATGTTTTTGTGCATGGATGAAAAGTATTCGCTTGGCTACTTCAACAAGTAACGAGAATTCGTTCAGAAAAAAGCGGGTTGTCTGGTCCTCAGACTGGAAGAACGGAGCTGGAAGTTGTATTCATGTGTTAGATAAACACTGAATTCAACGAGAAGTAGGGCTCGTATAAACAACACTGTTCAACTGTCGCCAAATAACCTGACTTCTCTAGGAAAAGTAGTGGAATTCTCCCATTCAGTTACTTAGCTTCTTCATTCTTTCCACCTACGGACTATACTTGATACTTGGAAGAAGCAGAAGGAAGCTCACTCTAATGACCCTCAGAGTACCCATTTTTTTTCTCAATATTAAACGTTTAGAATCGAGCAAGAAATCCAATTTTCAACGCCCTTCAAGGGTTTTTTGTAGAATCCAAAAGTCAAATGAAACCAAAAATCAAATCAAAATCTAATTCAGTTACTTAGCTTCTTCATTCTTTCCACCTACGGACTATACTTGATACTTGGAAGAAGCAGAAGGAAGCTTACTCTAATGACCCTCAGAGTACCCATTTTTTTCAATATTAAACGTTTAGAATCGAGCAAGAAATCCAATTTTCAACGCCATTCAAGGGTTTTTTGTAGAATCCAAAAGTCAAATGAAACCAAAAATCAAATCAAAATCTAAGTTTTGTAGAATCCAAAAGTCAAATGAAAACAAAAATCAAATCAAAATCTAAATCAGTTACTTAGTTTCTTCATTCTTTCCTCCTGCGGAAACTGTTCCATGAGGGATACTGTTCGAATCAGAAAGAAGAGTGTTCTCACTGATGGAACGGAGCTGGAGGTTGTATTTATGTGTTTGATAAACACTAAATTCAACGATAAGTAGGGCTCGAACAGACTGTTCTGGATACTGTTCCTCTGTCGTCAAACAACCTGACTTCCAAAAGTCAAATGAAAACAAAAATCAAATCAAAATCTACTTCAGTTACTTAGCTTCTTCATTCTTTCCACCTGCGGACTATGCTTGCTACTTGGAAGAAGCAGAAGGAAGGCTCACTCTAATGACCCTAAGCGTAGCCATTTTGGTTCATTATTTTCAATATTAAACTTTTGGAATCGAGCAAAAAATCAAATTTTTATCACCCTTTGTTTTTTTTTTTTTTTTTTTGTAAAATCCCAAACTAAATGAAACCAATCCCTCTGTACACCATAAGCGGCACTTTCCCATGTACGGATTTGGAAGAAATTTGATAAATGAGCTCCATTCGAGGAGTTTTGCTCTGCAGATTTTCGAAAACTTCTAACATCAATTTTTGAAGAGACCATTCAGAGTACTGCAGGACATGAAGTCAGATGATTTTAAAACTAATTAAGAGCACCTAGTTGTCATTACTGGAAGGTTAATCAATGGATCGGATAAGTTTGGTTTTTAGTTCTCTGTTCTCTCACTAGAATGCGGTATTACTGATGAAATGATCATTTTTTCTCTCATTTTTGGATTCCTAGCTGTCCTTCTTGACTAAGGGAGAACAATTCAACTCAGATAGTAGTGTTCAGAGAATCAAATAATACCACTAGAGCTAAACAGCAAATTAATAGACAGTTGGGTAATAATTTGCAGCTTTTTTTCAGATGTATTGAACCATATGGAAAGTATAAACCAACATACCATGAGAGTTACCATTCTCTCGTACGGAAACGGATGTTCGATCAGAATGGATTATAGACGTGGAATGATCAATGTTATTCTTGCTAATCGATTGAAATAATTAGTCCCTCTAAGGATGGGAACATTTTTGAGCACACCGTATCCATCGATGGTCCTTCTCTCTACTTATTCCATGATTTCAAGGTTTATCAAGTTTCTCACAGAATTAGTGCTGACGTTCACGTTGGTAGGCTCTAAAATTAGCAGTTTCACAAACTCCTGGGGATCCTTGACCATCCACCATCCAATGAAATGGGATAAAATTTTTCTATCTTGTAACCCTGGATAACCTTCAAACGTAGGTTCATAATCTCCACATGAAAAGTCCAACCAAAGAATATCGATACTCACGAGTGACACTGAACGGTACAGGAAAGGTGTAGATCAGAACGACTTTGGCAGACATAAACCCGAAGAATCCGATGGGGCATGTTCCCACATTCTCTTGCCTGTCATTCTCACCGTTTTCACCCCGTCTTCGCCGCCGGTTTATTATTATTATTCATACCCCATCGGAGATATCCCTTCGTAGATAAGACTCGCCGCAGCACCGAGATTTTTCGATTTTGTCGATACGAGGAATGTCAATTTCGAAAAAACCCGTCCGGAACGTATACCGCTTATAGAAAGGAAGAGAAAACCGTTTTTCGGAATCTCGAAAAATAAAACGGGAGGTGTCTCTTGTTGTTTTTTTCGAACGCCCTCACTTTTACCCGTCAAAGTTGAACAAGGTGGTCATAAAATCTTCGTTTTTAAATGAGAGACAAGATCTAAGACATACTCGGGCAAGGAGGTTAGACTGTAGCTTCACGTGAGTGTCATTTTTCATTTCATACAAAAGTGACAGTAGTCAATGAATTGCCGGTTCAGTTTTGGTTTATTATTTGCAATAATGACCTTAAGGTTTGGACTTACGATAAAACAGAAACACGAGTGTGAATCGCAAAAGAGGCCTAATCTCCGTTCAAATTTTAGCTGAATGCGATCGATGGTATTCTTCATGTTGGTAGGTGGTAACAATGGCAAAGCCGTGTTCTTTGCAGACGAGTGATCTATATAGAAAAATAATAAACCATTGTGTAATAATTTACAGCATTTTTGTGGTTGTAGTAGGTATGTTAGACCACCTATGAAATCGGCAGCCCTCCTACCACGGATAGTAATCCCTTTCGAGCAAAATGAGCGAATTTTTAAATGTTCCATTTTTTACTTCAAGAACCTCGATAAGTACACTACTCATCCATTCGTCTCCTTGGATTCATGGAGTACCAATGCGCGGGGAGATGTCTACGTGTAGGCAGGAAGCAAGCCAAATTTTGTAGTAAGCACCACAATACTATGCTTGAGATCACAATACTATGGATTGAGGGAGTGTATGTGTGAGATCTTGGTGTGGTTCTTCTGCCTCCAGATGCCCTGAACATATTCCGATGTAACTTGGAGAAACCGCTGAGTATTAAGCCCGTCGGTGGGGAACTAGCATCCTGAGAAGAGAAATTTCGTAGTGATAGATTTTGTTTATTTGGCGCCATTTTGTACAATTTTACAATAAGATAAATGCATGAAGGGATGCGATTTGCTCAGATTTCCTACCCGACGTCAGGCTTGGCCCATGTTGTAGGGTAGGATCAAAGATGAGGGGTAATAAGCGTTGAGACGAAGACACGTAATGTTCTTCACACAAAATAAGAACACATCTCTACGTGTCATTATTATTGCTATAATTATTGCTATAAATAGCAGGACAAAACCAAGCCCGCACAAGAGGCGTAAACACTAATAGTGGGCAGATCGCGCAGGACTACCCAACGCAGGCTCTGGGGAAGTTGAGGAAGGTGAAGGAGAGACAGAGAAAGGAAAAAAAAGTACCCTTATAAACTAATGTTTTCAATATCTCGGTATCTTTTAGTATCGCGAAACTGAAAAATTGCATAAGAACCCTTTCTAATTTACACTCAAAAATGTCCACTTTTTTATCCTTGAAAAGTGAAAACAATGCGTCTATTACGTTGATAGACTCGAAAGCAAAAACGATGCAAATTACTACACAATGGTTCATTAATCTACAGAACGCGGCTTTTCCATCAATACTACGTACTAGCAAATAACATCTCTATCCGAGAGATTCTAATTCTATTCATCTCGAACCGATTCTAACCGCCTAACGCCTTATTTGATCAGCTGAAATTGGACTAGACAATTAAGGAAAATTCTTTTGTTAGTTGAATTTTCCTTAATTTTCTAGTCCACTCTTCATTTTACACCATTGTCCATAGAATTTTTATAACCACACATCCATCTAAAGCCATTCTCCAAAATTAATAACAGTTGTATGTCTTAAACTATGTCACATTTCCAATTTGTTGTTGTAGGGCTGATGATAACAACCAGAGGGTTGTTGAAAGCTCCCCAGAATAAAAGCTGTTACAAAGAACACAGGACTTCATTTGTCTCACCCTCAATTTATTTGAAAAATAATAACTTTATAACGAGAGTTTTCGAGCTAGGGTGTTTTGAAAATTTCAACCCTTAGAAGTGACTGGCAATAGGGGCACAACCAAAAGCTTCGGGGCACAGCTAAACCACAAATGGAGCCCTTATACCAAATATCATAAAAATGCATCAATATTCGATTTTTGGATTCTATTCCATGAAACGTAAATAACGTTCAAATTTTGAGGGGGTTACACTTTGGACATGGATATGTCTTAGTTCTGGGGGTCATTCCAAAATTTTCGACACACAAAACAATGCAACGTTTTTTTTTCTGATGCTGTTGAACGCAGGAAGCTGAAATTTGATAGGCAGGGTCAATCGATACATTCTTGTATACATCATCAAAGTTGATGATCACTTATCAGCTGAGTGAGCTCCAAGGCCATTTCCTCTCCTGTTGAACGCAGGAACCTGAAATTTGAGAGGGCGGGTCAATGGAGAATGCTGAAGGCGCCTGAGTGGTCATTGATCAGCTGAGTGAGCTCATCATTTAAATTGCCATCATAAGACACATCCATGTACAGATGTATCTGCATGCAGTGTAGATACTCTTTTTTTTCTTGTTCTATTCCAAAGGTTTATTTTTAAAAATAATAAACCAAAACCGGCAGCGTAGGTACCGATGATTTATTGTTGCAGTCTGCGCTCATAATCTTCGTGTATTTCCGAAAATGGGAATCAACCTGGACGAACTACCGGAAACTGCCGCGTCTTTGAACTTGAGGAGGGCGAGAACGGCCCTGCACCTACATCCGTTGTTTTTTCCCCCTTCGAGTTTTATGAGATGGAGGGGTACGATGTAAACAGAATAATAACGTCTGGAGGCCTCCGGTGAACACATTGAAGGGCAACTATTTCTAGGAGTGGAATCCGCCTGCTTGCACAGTCCAGGAGATTATTAGAAGTTCAAAGTCGTCAGAAACTAACATCAATTCCCCATTTGACTGAACTTGATGCTTGTAGCCTCATTCACTCGCTCATAAAGTTTTGAAGTGCCAATAAAACCGGGATCGAGATGCTACTAATTCCACGTGATTCAAAGCTCCATAATTTATTAACTTCCTTCAGTTTACCTCGAATTTATTTTTGCTACTCGCGAGCACTCCGCCTGGGCGAGTTATATTCCTCGTACCTAAGTCTAAACATGGTTGCTAGTTGTGGGTATTTCGCAATTTGACGATGATTCCGCCAGAAGACTGGCTTATTTATTTATTTATTCAGATGTACCAGCCTACAATAAGGCAAACATCAGTCGTAAACACAATACAAAATAATATAATGGGACAGAAATAAAAGAACCAACAAATCAGGCTGGGTTTAAACAACAGGAAGGATGAGAGAAAAATAAAATAAAAAAATAATAATTCAACCTATGATTGGTGAAAGTTGTCCAGTGGGTGGAGGCTGCGCAAGCGGGCCCCCACCCGCCGGCAGGGCGCCACCCAACCGGCCCCGGGCCCACCCACCATGGCGGCTCCCCATACCAGGCACCCAACGGCCACCACCCCCAGATAAACCCTGCACCACGATCTCTGGCAGGTAGCCGAGAACGAGGCACCAAGGAGACCGTCCCCGGGACCAACCAGGCGACAGCCCAACCAACGAGGGAGGACATCCACAAACACACACTCATACATACAATAAATACAATCACACCACTGTTAGACATTGAAAGCACAAAATATCACAGATAACTACACAAATATCACAGCTGAAAATATAACATAACGACAAACAAACAACTAGACAGAGTACTTGTATAAAAAATTCCTCTGCTAGATAAGACGACATACCTAATATTTAAAAATAGAGAAAACTTGATTCGAGTAAACTTTAGATTGATAATCGGATAATGGCTTGCTCTCGGAAAAAATTCAAATTGAAGTTGAACACTCGAATTCACGGAAATATCTGTAAGTTTCTATCTGAATTTTACAGTCGGACGTAGGTGTAACACTAACGCGACGCATCAGAAAATGTTTCCAAGACAGCCCGAATCTTTGACTCCACAAAGAAATCCATCACGTTTTATTGAGACGCCATCCCGCAGTAAAATGTCCAAATTTTATGCAGTGGAAACGCTTGCGAATGTAGCGCAACCCCTAAGCACCCTTTTTATAGCTTTTAGCCCTTCCGTCGGCCAATTTTTTATTCACTTTATGCGGTCTTTGAAAAGGTTACGACTTTTTTATGACGATTCTTCAATCGAATACTTCTCTTTTCACTTCTTGGCTACCGCACTTGTGTTAATGGTTCAGCAGTCGTAAAGTCGGTGGTGGGTGTATTTGGAAGTTGGACGCCTCGGAGGTTAGACGGCCGATAATGTCGCCAAAGGGATCAGAAGGTTGCAATCGAAATGTTATCGTTTCCTACACTCTTATAATAAGGTTCCACCCACAACATACTATATAAGTTGGTTTGTTATAATTCGTCGGTGCCTGCCCAAATTTTGTGCCCTTACGTCAGTCCTTGACATGAAATTTCCAAATGAGGACTCGGTCTGGTGAACCCACACCTTGGTGAAACATCTCGAAGATTTTCGTTTATATTTATATATCAACAATTTTTAATTTCATGATTATTGTACTTATTTCAGAAATTTTGTGCTGAATCCGAATATAGTTATCATAATATTATGATTATGATGGTAATATCCACAAAAACCCCTATTATTCACGTTTTTTGGTTTATTATTTTCAATAATGAACCTTTGGAATCGACCAAGAAAAAAAAAATTTTAACACCCCCTCAAAAATTGATGGTTTACGTTTCAAGGTACGTAGAATCCAAAAATCGAATAAAAATTTGGCCGTCCGTCCGCCGTACGCCGTACGCCGTACGCGGCACTTTTGCCACTTAGCATTGACCGATTTTGATGAAATTTGGTATGTAGGCTCCATTTGGGGTCTAGTTGTGCCCCGAAGCTTTTGGTTGATGTAGGTCACTCCTAAGGGTTCCAAAATCAATTTTGAAATTTTGAAAACGCCCTAACTCAAAAAATTTCGATATAAAGGTATTGTTTTCCCTTCAAATTAAGATTCTATAGAATTTTTAGAATTTTTTGAGACCACGCGGAGCTCTGTAGGACAAACCGTTCGCTCCCTACGAAAATTTAAGGGTTTATATTGAAATATATATATATATAAATCAAAACACGAGTGTGAATCGCAAAAGAGGCCTAATCTCCGTTCAAATTAGAGCTGACCGAAATGCAATCGATGGTTGGTGATTTTGATTTTTTTTTTGATTTTTTCGATTTTTTTTGGATTTTTTTATTTTTTGATTTTATTTTAATTTTTTTATTTTTCTCTTCATATTGGATGGTTGGTGATTTTGTAGACGAGTGATCTATATAAAAATAATAAACCGTTGTGTAATAATTTGCAGCGTTTTGTTGCTATTTTGGGTTATTATTGTCAATAATAGCGAGCATTTGGAACGGATCAAGAAAACAATTTTGCAACCCCTCCTCAAAATTTGACGGTTTACATTTCAAGGTACGTAAAATCCTAAAATCGGACAAAAAAAAAACTCTCCTTTCGTCCGCTGTATGCGGTAGTGTCATTAATTACCTATTTTGATGAAATTTGATACAATGTGAGCTCCTTTTGGGATCTAGTTGTGAAGCTTTTGGTAACTTTCAAGGGATGAAAAATAGGAGCTGCGATTTTCAAAACACCCTTGCTCAAAAACTCTACTTATAAAGGTATTGTTTTTTCACCAATTTAAATAGAACTGAATCCTTTAATTGAAGAATCGAGATCTCTGTAGAACTTAAGCACTGGAATTCCAATAAATCAGAAACATGACTGGGAATCGCAAAAGTTTGATGAAATTGCACTAATATCCGTTCAAATATCAGTTGATCCTTTGCGATCGATAGATGTGACTGACAATAACCAAAAGTTTCGCTGCACAACAATGAAGCCTGTAAACCAAATTTCATCAAAATCGATCCATCAAATTTAGGCGCAAGTATTTTACATTAAAAAAAACCTATTTCTTTGAATTGATGTATCTTCACAAATTTAACCTAATTCAAAAGTTACTGGGCATAAATTATTGAAATTATCTTATACCTTAAAAATTATATTGGGAAATAGGAAAACGTGCGAAAATTTCATGGTTTTCAGCGCACTACTTCATTAGTACAGAATTTTCGGGGATCAAAATTTGGGAATAAACTACCCTCAGGGAACCTAACAATAAATTTCAGAGAATATTAGATACCTGCTCATTTCGTCGAATTATACATTGTCTGTTCTATGTATGACACCACATAAAGCACTAGCAATACTGTAATTTGTCAACAATTTGGAGTTTGGTGTTATTTTCATCCCACGAAAAGAAAATTCTCGTTTTATCATGCCCGTTTGCCTCTCGGCCGCAAGAAGTTGATGTATCAATATTCCATTGAGGGGAAAAAATCTACAATGATTTTTACAACACTGGTTCTCAATATCCGAAAATGTACAAAATTTCCTACGAGTTTGATTAGTTCTGTGCTTGTTACTGTGTAAGTTGGATACTTTAAATTGAATGAAAAACTCATCCTACAAACTACATCAAATAAGAAACTAAATAGTCATCACTAAACGGAGAAAACTCTTTTGAATTTTGTAGATATACTGATGACAAATTTTCGATTCTTTGATCGAGAAAAGCAAGATAGTAGATAGGAAGGCAATAGTCCAAAATTGGTGTTGATAGGACAATAGGGTGTGCGCTTTGGTAGGAAAAACTGTTTATTGTTATTTTTAATCTAAGGTAGACCTCATTCTGAGAAGTTTGGTACCAACCGCGATCTTCTAGAGCGTGTAAATCTTTTCCTATGAATTTTTGAAGTTCCGACCGTTTATGACGTCACAGTGGGCTGGGGGGTCCCGCCCAGGCGAGAGGGGCGCGTGACGTCATAAACGGTCGAAACTTTGAAAAATCATAGAAACAGATCTACTCACGCTAGAAGGTCGCGGTTGGTGCCAAAATTCTCAAGATGTAGTCTAATTTCGATTAAAAATCGAAAAAAAATCAAGGCGCACACCCCATTAGCAGTGAAGTCGAAGGTAATTCAAAATGCCCAACTACATATTTCCGTCGTCGTTATTTCCCACATGGGAGTTATTGGTTTATTATTTTCAATAATAAACCATTGGAATCGAGCAAGAAAAAAGTTACCCCCCCCCCCCAAAGTGTCATGCTTTACGCTTCAAAGTATGTACTTAGAATCAGAAAATCGAATTTTAAAAAGTCCGCCATACCCCATACACGACACTTTTCTCAGTCACTATGGACCGATTTCGATAAAATTTGGTATATGGGCTCCATTTGGGGACTAATTGAGCCGCGAAGCTTTTGGTTAGTGTCAGTCACTTTTATCAGATGGAAAAGAAGAGTTGAAATTTTCTAAAAGCCCTTGCTCGAAAACTCTCGAAATAAAGGTATCGTTTTTTTCACAAATTTGAAATAGTATTGAATTTTTAGAATCGATTGAAACCACCCGGAGCTCTGTAGGACAAACTGTTCGCTCCCTACAAGAACTTAAGGATTGGACTTACGATTAATCAGAAACATGAGTGTGAATCGCGATAGGGGCCTAATCTCCGTTGAAATTTTATCTGACCAAAATGCGATCGCTGTTCGTTTCTTCGAGTTGTACTCAGTATTGCGCTCTTAGCGACCAGTATTCAAATTTCCATATGAAGGGACCCCTATTTCTTCGAATTGAGTGTGAAGTGTTTATTTCTTCCAAATAAACTTGATTGTGGTAGGTACGTAGGAAATACCTATGGCTAGTAGGTAAAAAAATGGCAAAGCTGTGTTTTTTGCATAGGTACGAGTGATGTGTACAGAAAAATAATTAACCTTTGTGAAATAATTTGGAGCGTTTTTGGAGATGTAACAGTATCTCTTCTCACTCACCTCAGTATCTCTTCTCACTGTTAGATTAAGAAAGTTGCAATAATTTTTGTCAATTCTATTTCTGTATTCAAGGGTTATAAATGACCACAAGAGGGGTGTAGAAAGCATCCCGAAGAAGTGAACGAATCAAAGGTGCCGATCTCTATGGGGTTCACCGTAGTTCCTCAGATAGATTCAGGGAGAAGACCAAATCGTATTCAAGCTGCCTTGAAATATTCTCCGCCTCCAAACAAGGAATGGCTTTTCCATGTTCGATATAGATATTGTTTTGTTCGTTTTAATGCAAAATCCTTTCGGATGTTTCGGTTGAAAGGTCGACCATCCCCGAATATTCAGGATCTCGGGGAGCGAGTGATTTACAACCTCCGAGGGGCTGATTTATGTAAAAACCCCGTCGCTCCTTCTGTGTCGCATTCCGCGGAACTCGGAGTACCTCAGGAGCGAAGAATACGACCTGGCGTCCCCCAAGGATCCGTTTCAGGACCCGAGATTCTTCTCGAAGGGCCAGGATGTCTGCGTGACAGACGGAGTTACTCCCTTGAATGGCGGTACTTTAGAAGGCTGCATCTGTTTGGTGAAGATCCGGTTTCCCCCGACTAGGTTGGTGTCAGCTTTGAGGCAAATAGTTGCGAGTCAATCTACGTCTAGTATTTTCATCCAAAAACATGGCGCGAAGAGAAGTGCATCAAACTGAACTAGAACTCGAAGTTTTCAAAACTTTTACAACATGAGCTACAATTTACATACTTTAGTGAAACATCATTCAATCCATCAAAGGCTGCTTCAAGCGAGGAGGACCCCCTCCCAACCAGAGTTGGGCGTAATCGTTATCTAACCTGTAATCGTAATTTGAATAGTAATCGAATCTGTAATCGTAATGTTTAAGGCAATTAAACTGCATGTCTCTTGAAGTCAATGATGCTGAATCAATTTTCAGCTACTCTCGGTCTGATAATAAAAAACGCTGGAAATTATTACACAAAGGTTTGTTATTTTTCTGTATAGATCACTCGTCTGCAAAGAACACAGCTCTGCCATTGCCACCACCTACCAACTGGATACCTACTTCACAATCAAGTTTATGTTGGAGAAATAAACGCTTCACATTCAATTCGATGAAATTGGGAGTTGAGGTTGCCTTAATTATTAGGAAATAATAATGTGATTACTGGCCAAATTTTAACTGAGATTAGGCCCCTTTCACGATTGACACTCGTTCTGATTTATCGTAAATCCAACTTTCAAGTTCTCATGGGAGGCGAACGGTTGGTCCTACAGAGCTCTGGGTGGTCTCATTCATACTATTTTAAATTGATTTTAGATTCATTATTGAAAATAATAAAACCAAAATGCGTATTTATTCATATGTGTTCACGGTTAACACCAAACCCAATTTACCCACTATGTAGAGAAAAGAGTAGAGTAAGCAGCCATTTCAGATAGGATTTTCGTCCGACTGTCAATCCTTGCGTCGTGGACGTCATCAGCTGTTTCCCACTGCCTCACCGCCCTGAGTTGTGACGAGGGGGGCGATGAGGGCCCCGGCCGTCGAGAAACGCACGCTGCCGGCGATGAGCCTTGAACCCACGACCCCCGCAGAAGTAGGCCCAAAGTCCACCGCCAAACAACGACGCTCCAACGACCGTGGCCACACCGGACAGGGAGAGAATTGGAGGGAATTTTGGGTCCGAGCCCGAGGAGAAGTGCCGAATTACACATTGAAGAATGAGTTTTCATTATGAAAAGGTTAAAATTCATAAAATTATTCGCGAAAGACGTCAGCACCATGTTGTTGTTGGTTCACACCAAAAACCAGCAACATAATCGCAAAAATCATAACTAGTATTGGGGATTATCAGTGATTCAATAATAATCATATTTACACAGGTAATTCTGTAGGTCGGTGTTATTCTAAGCGAGAAAGCTACACTGCCCACCCAACATGCAAATCGTTTTTTGTAGTTATTTCAAGCATGGTTGTCGCACAAATGTAGAATTCAGGCTTTCCTCCATATCCTTAGGAAAATGTGTTGGGTGAATCCCATAATCCCAACTTAATAGTTAGGTATAATTCCATAATTATAATGAGAACAGCGACTCTACCGGGACAGCACGTTGGATTCTAAAACGTAGAACGCAAAACAGTTTATTCGAATACTTTCTTACCGAGTTGACATGTTTACCTCATTCATTGAATCCAGCTGTGATACGTGTCGGGGAAAACATTTAAAAACAACCGAGTGATTCAGACAGGATCCAGATACGGTCGCCGTTTGAGATTTCCGTTTTATTGCCGACCGTAATTCAAAAATGCGCTTTCGAAAAAACCGCTCAGAGCGCATCTCTGTATGAATCGCAAGAATATATTAGCCCGAGTCGGGGCTCCCTGGGGATTATCGCCTCTGTAGCAGATCTTATGGTTTCAAATGTGTCCCCTGGATCGCTGTCTGCTCGGAAGGTGGTCTTCTAGTCCTTACAGTTGCAGTTACCCACCACGGAAACAAGGATTGGATTCCTTCGACTTAACGAACCTGAAAACTCACCCGGGATCATTTCCTTGTTCAGTGTAGGCGTGAAGGGCTTTAAAAGACACCACAACGGATCCTGTACGACTCACCTTGATAAGGTCACGAACCCTCCGGGATTCGCAGTTAGAAAAAAAACTGTTGTTCTTCAGAGAAGACTATAAACTAAGTTGACCTCGTTCGTGAGACTGCTGTCGACCGGGGAATTTGATACCGAGGGTAACACGTCGGTGCACCCCTTGGGGGTCTTGATGTTAAACACCCCAGAAACGAGACGGTTTCAAGTATTGAATTTCGTGAGATACGCCACATTTGCGACCTTCTGACAAACCAGCTGAATCCACTTACTATTAAGTCACAGGAGAATTTAATTTAATATATAGTCAACTGAGACTCTAACTTCTTCCTATTCGGGATAACACCTTAGAGGTTTGGAAGTTTGTCCATTTTATTAACGGAAGGATATTTTGAATCCTAAAACGTCGCAGAAAACAAACTAATATTTTATATTGGTGGGAACGAAGATTGAATTAATACTGAATCGATTAGACGTCAGGGAGAGCAAAGTCTTCTAACTATCTCCCAGAATGGTTCAGTTTGGCGTTTTTCTTTTATACATGTTGGTAATCTGTGCAATCAGGAACCCAAAAAATGCCTCCCTCTGAAATCAGGAAATTCAAGTCCTCGATGAACACCAGGTATTTACAGAGTAGATTACTGTATTAGCTTATCACTTAACCCTATTTTTTTGCTCACCATCCAATTTACGCGACAAAATCCTGAAACTTTGGAATACCACCCAAAAATATCTGTACACTCACCAGATCAGAGCCAGTATTACCCTGAAGTACTACTGTACAAGTGGTTCCGGGGTGAGTCCTAAGCAGAGAGTGGGGTTTTAGTTGGTAGGCCCAATGCGGGGGAGTCCAATACTGTTGGGGCCAACTTCCCCTTCGCTCTTAAAGAGTTTCCCTACTCCCGTAAAATTTTTTTTAAAAACCCCCTATTTTTTTGCTCACCATCCAAAATCCTGAAACTTTGGAATATTACCCACAAATATCTGTACACTCACCAGAACAGAGCCATTGGAGCTGGTCAACGTAGCACCAAACCATTGATTCGACTTGGAGTCGATGGGTTGATCATACTGATCCCTGTTGTCACCTGAAAAGAATGAAAAAAATCATTGTTAATTTCTTGTAGGTCAATTTAATGTAATGTGGTCGGTAATTTGTGCTGAGTAGAAATGCATTGGTAATGGAAAGTATAACTTCAAGATTTGTAGCAAAACCATGGATAGATGACAATTATTCCGGACTGATTTTATTGAATTCAACACGTTGTTTATATTGACATTTTCATGTCTGTGCTTTGGCACATGAACTGAAAAATCGTCACGAAAACTTTGATGCTTGGTTACATGAACTAACAACCTTACTTCACTACCTTGTTGTGTAGTGGTTGACATGAAAATGTCCCAATGTGTTGCAGACTCGTATGCAAGCATTTTCCTATTGTTTCTAATCAACAACTTTTTACAATTTATGATGTTCCTTTGGACTCACAAGTCACACTATCAATCAGCTGATTCTGTACGCCGGGTAGGGAAGGTACCCCCGCTCTCCATTTCAGCTTTGGGGAGTCTCGGAGAAACTTACTGCCCTCTTTTTCATTAGTTTTCTCGGGATGATACAAATCAACAAGAAAACCATCCCAAATTGAAATCTTTGTGCCATCCTCGTCAGCTTGGGTCTCCACGAAGGCTGCAGCTCAGTGAAGATCTGTGTGCGAATCGGTATCATCAAGGAATCAAGCGTCTGCTCCCCTCCCGAAGAACCAAAAGAAAAAATCTTCAAATTGGCTTTGTGGACACTAATCTACACTCTTCTCTGTCTGACTACGAACAGAATTTTAAAATCTAGAGGTCCTTAGGAAGCTAGGTAGAATTGATTAAACAAGCGTCTTGATCTTATTTCTCATTTACTCCCCCAGAAATCCTTATAGGCAAGTACGCCCCCATGCCCTGATCAATTCAATTAAGTAGGTAATTAAAATCACAATAAACATACATATCACCACATATCAGTTGGACTGATGATTTTTTTGCACACCAGTTCCAACCATCTGGAGATTACTGAAAGAAACAAAGATAGCGACCCCAGGAACGTTTGGAACTCGTTGGCCCCATAAGTTTTAGAGATTGTGGAAGCAGAGGTGCAGCAGGTGGTCGACGAAGATCAAGATGGCAGGCGACGCACCAGCATGTCTGAATCCAAATCCACCAGGATCGCCTACAGATCAGTCATCTTAGACCCAAAAAAGGTAAAAGACACAAGAAATTAGGGTAAACTTCTTTTTTCTGTATGTCATTACTTTTTGTATTTTTTCAGTTTTTTATCAGAAAACAAGTAAAGAAAGGGACTGTTGATGACATTAAATTAAATTGTCTACTATTTGAAATTTTAATGACCTTAAATGCTTCCAAACTTCCCGAGATCCACCTCGGCAAAACAAAAACAAATTGTTCCAAAAAGTGACAATTTATCTTCATTTCCTTTTTGATTGAAATACAGACGGAAATATCCACCACAGAAAAAACTTATGGGAAATAAAGTTGTAGCGAATTTGATTACTACCGTTTTGTAACCAAAATGGTACCCTTCAAACCAATAATTAGCTCATAAATGGCAAACATAAAAATAATTGAAAATCCAGTACGAGGGAAAAGTTAAAATAAACGTAGTATATAATTTAAATTCATTTTAATGTATTTATCAAGATACGTTTATATAGAATTGAGCAAGTTTTAATGAGATCATTAAAGAGTGGACTGACTAATTTCCATGTGGACTCACTGAGGCATCTAAGGGTGACGTCACGATCGACATGTTTTTTTTTTTTTTTTTTGAAGCTGTATCTCGTTACATTTCAAATTGTAGCTACTTTAAAATTGAATATCTAGGGTGTTTTTTAACGTTAGTCTCTTCCTTTACGGAATTTTTTATTTTTTTATTTATTTTTTTAACTGAAAAAAGTATAAAAATTAATAGGTACTTTTTGGGTATTTTACAATGTTTTTGAAATTTTTTTGGGTTGCAAATTTGGATTTACACTATCCGGGCAAACCCTAAAAACAGAGAAAAACGAGGTTCAACCTCGTCTAAGATGACTGGCCTACTAGGAGTTGTGTTAGTTGTTGGCTTGGAAGTCTAGATTAAATACAATGAAACGCCTCTCCTATCCCTCAACCTGCAAATCCAGTGGATGCTGCAAGAATAGGATGGATCAGTGGACGGAATGTTCACTTGTTCACACTTCTGAAACGAAGTACAACCAGATAGTTCCCACACGTGTAGCATGACTGAATGAGCGAACTTTCGAAGAAACATTTAAACCGAATTTCAGCCCACGATGAAGATGAAAACACACATTTTTGTTCATTATTAACCTTTAGAATCGACCAAGACGAAAAATGTAACCCCCCCTCAAAAAGTGTTGGTTTACGTTTCAAGGTACGTACCTAGAATCACAGAATCGAATTAACATTTTGCCGTCCGTCCGCCGTACGCGGCACTTTCCTTAGTTCCCATGGACCGATTATGATGAAATTTGGTATATGGGTTCCATTCGGAGTCTAGTTGTGCCTAAGCTTTTGGTTGATGTTGGTCACTTCTAAGGGTTGAAAAATAAGGGCTGAAATTGTGTTCTAGGTCGGATTCTAGGTCAATTGAATTTGACCTAGAATTGAATTTGACCTCTGCATTGAATTTTTAGAATCGAATGTAACCCATTGCTCTGTAGGACTAACCGTGAACTCGCTATGAAAACCTAAGGGTTAGACTTATGATAAATCGGAAACACGAGTAATAATTTGCATGTAATTGCATAATTTGATTTTTTTAAATTTTAAAAATCAACTTTAATTTGACCCTTTAAAGTTGTCCAAAAATCCTGGTTTTTAGATTTTCCCAAGCAAATTTTAATTGCAACATTTTTTCTTCAATTTTGAGCCCATTTTAATGGCTTTCATTTTTTTCGAAAATTCACTCAATTCGTCAGCAGCAGCATGAAAAAGTTTGGATCCAAGTTCTTGCAGGTATCAGTACTTTGCTCAACAAGAAATGTTGGTGTTTAGAACTGTTAGCAAAATTTGCTAACATTTAATGTTAGCAATTAGAACTTTTCGAACTTAATATGGTTCTAAATTTATTTTTCCATCAGGTTTTTCAATTTAAATCAATCTACCCTTGAAGTCTCTCTCTATTGGCCGTACTTTTCTCTACTTTATTATATTTGGGGAAATAATTGTGTAGAACTTGGATGGTGTTTGTTCTGAGGGGAAGAAAGACGAGCAACGGAGGCCTCCAGAGTCCTCCACTGAGCAGAAGCAGCACCTCTGGGGTGGCGTCACGTATGAATGAGTTATCACGGGGGCTATCAGACGGCCCCACTCGACTTTCAGCCCCACGACACGCACTCAGACGGATCACCTCACACCTACTCACTGACCTTCCTCGGCAGGAAGCTCGGTGAGGGACCAACCCTGAATTCGAAGCAGCGGCCAATGACGCAACTGGAGCTCTTATCGCGATCCACCTCGAATCCACCCTTAAGGCAGGTCCTGCAACATCTGTTTCAAAACGAGCCGTGTCGGTGGTTTTTTTTGCATTTGAAATTTTGGCGTCAAACAATCACCAAGAACCAGTCGAATTTAGCAACATTCCTTGGCAATATTCAGAAAAAAATCCGTAAAATCGTTGATACTTGACCAAACTGAACCAAATTTGAGCAACGTACTCCCCTGAGTTATGTGCACCAGAGAGGGGGGAAAGGTTGGTTGAAGTGAGGAGGAAAATTTCCTAAATTCAACATACTAACATTAAAAAATCGGTAAAATCGTTACTATTAACCGAAATTCACCAAATTTGGAGGTTATGTTACCCTGAGCCTGAGTTACGCTCATCAGATAGATGTGGAAGGAGGAGTTGGAAAGAGAAAATTTCCTAAATTCAACTTCTTAATGTGAAAATATCGATGAAACCCTTACTTGTTAAGATGTTGAATTTAGGAAATTTCCCCTCTCCAACCCCTCTTTTTAACTTCATCAGATGAGCATAACTCAGGGTAATATAACGCCCAAATTTGGTAAATTTTGAATAAGTAGTAACGATTTTTTAATGTTAATATGTTGAATTTAGGAGATTTTCCTCCTCTCCTCAACCACTCTTTCCACACCTCTCTGGTGCACATAACTCAGGGGAGTAAGTTGCTCAATTTGGTTCAGTTTGGACAAATATTAACGATTTCACGGCATTTTTCCTGAATATTGCTAACGTCAATCCGGTTCACTAAGTAGGTGAAGAAATTCCATGTGTTATGAACGAAAAGATCGCTAAACCGTCCAGTACAGCGCCCGAACTGAAGATTCACTCATTTGTAACAGGTTATTCCAAAATCGGTGAAAAAATTCCATTCACTTTTTGCCCAATTTCAAAACACCCGAAATCCATAAGTAGGTCTCACGTAAGGTACTCCGGCCGCCACCGCAATAGTCAATTCAAATTATAGTGACATAACAAATAATGCTTTTTAGATTAATTCCTAAGGACAATCATTCTTTTTTTGAATCTAGTAAACCTAATTTATCTTCACCTAATCAACCTCCATGACATCAAGGGCAGCTGGATCTTCAATATCCAATGAGTAATAGGTGTAATCCCTACTTGACTGTCCATGATTCTCAACTTCTGATGAGGATGCTGCGAGGAGAAGTTTAGCTTCAGCATCCACTCCTAATAAACGTTGTGATTGCCATCGAGGCCGGAAAGAAGTGAGTAGAGAGTGACGTTTTCCGAATAATTCGGAATTATATTAATTATTTTTAATAATTAATAAAAAAAAGAATTATTCTTTCAGCTCTAGCATCGAAGGCCGCAGATTGCCGCAGCCAATTTCATTCTATACTCCAGCATTAAAAAAATAATTTTTTGAACATTAAATGTCTTTAAATTAACTTAAATTTTAAGTCCGAAATTAGAGAGACGCAGAGAGCCCCAGAGAGCCCCAAAAGCTGAAGGACAGAGAGAAATCTGATACGTTTAATTCAATTCTTTACTTTTTTAATAGCCCAGTCCTTGATGACGATTTGAAAAATAAAATAATAGTTTTTGTCCTGATAACGTCCCATTAAAAAAAACGTCTGCCAAGTTGGGTGGGCAGTATAGCTTCCTCACTCATTGTAACATGGACGTACAGAATCAGTTGGCGAAAAAATTATGATTCAAAGAGTTATTGAATACCAAAATATTAGCGGTCCACCGTCTAGGACCTAACCCACACAATCCCTGAAAATTTCATCGAAATTGGTTGAATAGTTGCGGAGTTTTGGTTGTAACAATAAATTTAAAGTTCGCGCATGCGCAGCGGCTATTGCTTGACCAATTTGATTGAAACTTATAGGGTGTCTCTTAGAAGTTAGTACCTAACTAACCTCCAAATTTGAGCAAAATCGGTTCATTAGAAACTGAGAAACCGAGGTTCCAGGAAATTCACGTTTGCACATGCGCACTCGCTCCTATTGGTCCGAAGGTGCTGAAATTTATAGGGGACCGTCTAGTACCTAACCCGCACAATCCCTGAAAATTTCATCAAAATCGGACCACAGGTTGGTATAGTTTTGCCCGGGACAAGGATTGACCACAGACAGACCGACAGACAGACAGACCGACAGACAGACAGACAGACAGACACGGAACCAAAATTGTTCGGGAAGCTCTAAAACGCAAAAAGCAAGTGGAAATTTTGATTTTGGAGGACATTTTTTTTTTTCACTTCTTTCACGAATACAAAGCTTCCCTACCTTCGGTAGTGAGGAAGCAAAATCTTCAAAACACGCTTCAACCTAGTCAGTTTGAACAAGTAAAATTAGAGTAATGATTCTGATACATTAGGATTTCGAATATTTTTTTCATTTCTAGTATTTTAATGATTAATTACCGTCATGTAATCAACAGTGGGGACCTAAAACTCAAGGAATGGCACTCACAGGAGATACCTAACACATATTTTAGGCCGACGTCTTTGGAGAAAATACTTCAAAAAATCAAGTTTCGAGCGCTTTTTGACGATTCTGGATCATTGAGCGCCGGCTTTTATGAACGTGGGTGAAGAGCGGGAATGGGCTGCGATCGTAGCAGTGATGTCGACTGATGAAGAAGAGACCACAAAACGGAGAAAGAAAAGGTTTTGGCTTCCGTACATACAAGTGAATGGGAGCAGTTATGACATCAACACGATCGGAAAATTTAGCGGAACGTCTAGACAATTCAGACGTCTTACGAATGATGCAATCAAAATGGGCGTCAGCTTATGCCATCTGCAATCCGCATCCTATCTTCAATATTATCATTCATCTAACTTTATATCATTCAAATGCACTTGATTCAATTGCATGCGGGAAGTCGCGCATGAATTCTCCTCGAAATATTAATTTCTAATATTTCCCCACAGTAATAATTACCTATTTATTAACTACCTTGGTACAAACAAACCCAACCTCACGGGATTGGTGAATGTTCGATCAGCTGTGTTCGCGACAATCAATCTCCATCTTACGTAAATCGCTCGAAATTGATCGTATCAGCCTGGTTCCGATGCACTGGTCACTCACTATCACTAAACTCACGAATCGTAGGCGAAATGACCATAAACCCGCACTGCCTGGTAGTTTTAGGCCCGAAATAGGGGTGGTAAATACGGCACTTCATTCGGAATTTAGGTACCTATCCTGAAACCTATCGACAAAACACTCAAGAGGAAAGAAGATCGCAAAACGCCGAACTCGGGCGTAAACAATCACAGAAAACTGGTACTTGAATCTAGTAAAATAAAACCTACAGGGAACTAATCACTAAACACCAAACAACAACTTAAGATCATGATCATGACGCGACGCGCGAGGGAAATGAAACAAGGAAATCGTACGAGAGGTTTTCAGGGAAAATCAGCTGTTTTTGTTTACATTGAGAAGAGATTCAAGGGCGAAACGAAATCCCCTGAGTGATAAGTGCTGATACCCTAGCAACGGCCATTGAGATCGAGAAAACTGTTGCAGGTAGTAAATTGCCGATTTCGGAAAAATTGCATAATATTTAGGGACTATTTTACTATAATCAACTAAAAGGAAGTTAAGCGAAGTAGAAGAATGGAAGGCGATTTTGCCTAGGACACTAGCCCGCAACACACCGGAGAGTTCCACAGGTCGGCATGGAACATTATTCCATGAAGTCGGTAATTACGATCGATTGGAACTAGCGCGGGGCCTGGTGGTGCACGGCAAACAGTTCGTAGAACCGAATTGTGACTCTCGTGAGGGGGGGGGGGGGGGTCAGCACGGGGTCCAGTATTGCCTTGCCTACAACAGCACAGGTAAACAATCGAGGATGGTTGGTGACCATGAAAGCAACGAAACACTTGGAAGATGAGCCGTGGATACTAATCAACCCCCGAAGGGCAAGGCATGTATCCATCCACGTACATCCAAGGCATGTATCCAAGTATCCATCCATCCACGTCTCTCAGGACGATATTGCCTTAGGTGCGTTCTTTCAATTATTTACTCTACAGAAGTAAGTAATTATTTATTGATTGAAATATTACATGGCTAATTACTGAGAGTACCTATTTATAACTGAACTAGGTAATTATGCCGCTTCGAAGGGTTTCAATTTCAACCGGCAGGAAAACGGGAGTTTTCAAGTTTTTGGCCTTCTTGGTCAGTTCGTTTCTTCTCCGCAAATTGCGACTGTCTGGCGCTGGTTGCTGTCCCCTTCCCGATTTTACTGTATTTTCACTGCACCCACAGAGTACAGGAGACCCAATCGTTTTTCCTCTTAATACGGAGAATTTATTGTATTATTGTAGAATGGAGGTTTCACATCACTGTAGATCTAAATTTGAAATCTACACAAGTGTTCATGACCGGTATAATTATTCCCTTTTAGTTAATTATTTTCAAGAAGAAAAATGTTTAACCCCTCACAAAGTTTTATGGTTTGCGTACCAAGGTAATTTAGAATCCAAAAATTGAATAAAAAAAAAATCCGTCCGCCCGCTGCTCTTTTTGTTTATACCATGTACCGATTTTGAAGAAAATTGGTAGGTACCTATTATGGTATTCGGGGGTCTACTTGTACTTGTGCTGCGTAGCTTTTGGTTAGTGTCAGTCACTATATCTGAAACTATCGATATGAAGCTATTTTTTTTGGACCAATTTAAAAAGAATTGAATTTTTAGAATTGAATGAGACCACCCAGAGCTCTGATGGACCAACCACTCCCTATGAGGACTTCACTTAAGATGAGTCGGAAACACGAGTGTGAATCACAATAGAGGACTCTTTTCAAATTTTAGCTAACCAAAATGCGATCGCTGTTTGTTTCTTCGAATTGTATTCTGTTTTGCGTCCTTAGCAATCGTTACCTATTGAAATAATGTCCTCTCGTATAAAATATAGCACCCACAACTCTTTATTTGTTCAAATTGAGTGTGAAGCGTTCATTTCATCAAAATAAACTTGATTCTGGAGCGAGAATATGGATGGTAGGTGGTGACAACACAATGGCAAGGCTGTGTTCTTTGCAGGCGAGTGATCTATTCAGAAAAATAATAAATCTTTATGTAACAATTAGCAGCGTTGTTCACTATTGTTTATTCCTATGTGACTGGCCAAGAAGTTTGACGAATATTCTCTCCTGACGCCCCTGGTTTAAATGCCATTTTAGAGGAAATGGGTTATTTTGGGATAAGCGGTTTTGCAGATTTCCCATCACTATGAGTTGGAGGATGATGCTACGAATTGGATGATGGCCATTGAAAATTGGAGGATGGTCCTCTATGATTTGCTTGCGTGAAAATGAAGTTTTCATGTGGAGACTATTTGGGAAGAAGGAACTATGTCCACTCTTTAAAATTTGAGATTATAACGCCACTTCAATCCAGATCATGCTGTTGGATCTCGAAGAGCACTTCAAGGCCATACAACTGGAAAGGGGAGAAAAAAACCCAATCTCGAGATATCGAGAACTCAACATAATATTATTATTTGTGATCCTACGAGAAGAAACCACCGCCAGAATATACAATTCTCGATTTTGGACTTGGTTCATTCTTCCTCTGAGGTCTTCATGTATTAATTTTCTTCAAAAATTTACTTTCCGGCATGGAAATAGAAAATTTTAATGAAAAATAAAATATGTTTAAGTAAAACAGCCTACTTAGAACACAGCTCTTCCATGATCAGAATTCAGAACCAACTAATTTTTTTTCGCTCAAAGTTCAGTGTGCCTTGAGGGGGGGGGGGGGGGGAGTGAACACTTTTTTTGTTACTCCATTCCAAAGGTTCATTATTGAAAATAATAAACCGCAATGCAAGTCAGGATTTCACTTTTAACCGCTCGGGAGACCAAACTTTCCACTTTCCGCAACCAAGAGCAGACATTTTTCAAGTTTTAGAGCAGAATAAATTCTTGTATAAGTATAATGCAATGTCAGTTGGAGTGTGATGCCTTTGCAGTATGAAACCTCTTATGTAATTTCCTACACTCAAAGACACCAAATAATTCGAAATGTCGTCAATCATCGCTTCGAAGTTTTCCACTTTTATGATAGTTTGTTTTACGTTGTTCGACGTACTAAGCGGCCTTCAACTTTCCAATATCCCTTTCCCTTCTACAACCGCAGAGAACGAAAAGTGACTGTAAAATCTTAGGACCGATCGCTTGGTAATCCTCTCAAAAGAGGCAACAAAAAGGTAGTAAATTACCACACAACCGTCGTTAATCACTTGAGATACGCTCGTTGGTCGATTGTAATTGTTTGAAGATTTTCTGTGGTAAGTAATGAAATAAGCAATTAGTAGAAGTTTGATATTTAAAAAAAAAATCTACCTAGTTTGTCTAATAGGAAAAATATGAAACTCACGCGAGAGCTTGTTTGTCGCAGATTTTGGGTATTGCTCATTAAAATGGTCTACCCATTTTGCTTCCGAGTCTACCGAGGTAGCGGAAGCTTTGTTTTCACTTTTCAAGGATGAAAAAAAAAGTTCTCCAAAATCAAAATTTTCACTCGCGTTTTGCGTTTTAGACCTTCCTGAACAATTTTGGTTCCGTGTCTGTCTGTCTGTGTGTCTGTCATGAATTCCTTGTAACGCGCATAACTATACGAAGTTATTGTCCGATTTCGATGAAATTTTCAGGGATTGTGCGGGTTGGTGTGCAGACGGTCCCCTATGAAAATCATCATCCCCGGACTGATAGAAGCGACTGCGCATGCGCAAACGTAAATTTCCTTGTAACGGCCATAACTTCTACATTTTCCATCCGATTTCAATGAAACTTTCAGAGATGTTACAGATTAGTATTTATGGTCCCCTATGAAAATCATCATCCCTGGACTAATAGAAGCGACTGCGCATGCGCAAACGTGAATTCCTTGTAACGGCCATAACTTCGACATTTTCTACCCGATTTCAATGAAATATTCAGGGATGTTACAGAGTACCTAATGTTTAGATGGTTCCCTATGAAAATCATAGAGAATTGTTTTCCATAGAGGGATTCATTCATAGAGGAACGGACTCCTGTGAGAGTCTCAAATCGTATACACGATGAGGCTTCAATAGCACAGAGGATAAGTCGAATTATGTATCAATAGCACAGAGTCGAGGCTAAGAATTTTTTTGATCCAATAACATACATCTACTCACTCAATTTTTCATCCGAATTTGATGAAATTTTCTAGGATTGTCCGGATTAGCGTGTAGATGGTCCCCTGTGAGGGTAGTGAAAGGTACTTAGAGATTGGTGTTTTGAGATTAACTACTATGCATCGGATCATCTATACAATCGGGTTATGGGTACGAGGAAGCTATGTGCCACACCCACTTGGCAGACTTTTTTTTTTTGAGCCCAGCCAATTTATACCGCAAAATGTTGTTCTCCCCTGCCAGAAAGTAGCCGAAAAGGTGTCATCAATCAAAGGCGAGTATAAACAAAGGACGTATGTTAAGTGAGAACTGATTTCTCCAAGAGCCCAGTATTTGAGAGTACTTTAACGGTTAGAGATGATGTGTACCCTCTGGTGTGACTCGAAGGGTTGAGATCTGAAGAGGAGATTGATTTCTTCCAAAAAGGTGACAGAGGTGGAGCAGAACGTGAACAATTACCACCCACTTGCGCGGAAATGCACTTCCCACGAGACTTGTATTGTTCCTACTCACCTGGATGTGATACCACTTCGCCCGTTTCCTGGCAGGGAACTACAACATTTTGCAACACATTCAAGAGGAACGCTGGCAAAGATTTTCTTGAAGCCAGACTCCAGCTAGGAGGAGGAATCCGTTGCTGGTCAGAAAATTCAGCTTGAGATTCACATTGTCAAGTACCAGAAAGGGGCCTCGCCTACTCAAAAGCATTTCTTTGCACATTTCTCTTATGGACGGCATTTTGGAGGGAATCTTGTTGGTCCTAAAAGACGAGGACGTCCCACCAGCAACACAGAGCCGATTGACCCCCCCCCCCCCCATCATCTTCCTATGACCTCGAGGTAAAACGATACAAGAAAAAGACTGATGTATAATTTGTATAATATAGTTTGTTTAACTTTGGTTTTCATCTTCTATTTTCCACTCATTTTTGGGGAAACTATACCTAGTGGTTACAGGTATAATGAAGATAACAAATTGAAACTTATTACATTGCCTTTGTTCCTCTCTCATTACTTTCTTCTAAAATAAGAGTTTTGCGAGGTCCAACACACGGCCTTAACACGAAAATGTCATTTATTGGTTTGGTTATTTTTTTTTTTTTTCAATAATGAACCTTTTGAATCGAGCAAAATGTACCCCCACCCCCCTTCGTCTCAAAATTTGATGGTTGACGTTTCAAGGTATGTGGAATCCAAAAATCGAATAACTATTTTTCGTGGACCGATTTTAATGAAATTTAGTTGGCATTTCGGCTCTATTCGGGATCGAGTTGCGCTCTGAAGATTTTGGTTATTGTCAGTCACTTTTAAGAGGTAAGACCGAATGATACACATTTTTTTTTTACAAAGTTACATACATACATTCACACACCCACAGACATACACAGGATTTGTATTCAGAATGGTCTAAAACGGATTTGAATGTCTTCATTTTCTTCTCCGTTGAATGTTGCCCTCCTTCACTACAAATTATCGTACCTATAAGGATCCCCAAATCTTACTGTGGGACTTCCTAAACAACTCAAAAATTGCAAAAACTTGAAGTTTGTATGAAGTTTGTATCGCGGGTGTATCTACGATTTTTTAAAATGTTGTTAAGACCCCAAATGGTAGTTTATCTTAAAAGTTACAATCCTGGAAAAAACTCGAAGTTTATTTTCCAGGATAGTAACTTTTAAGATAAACTACCATTTGGGGTCTTAAAAACATTTTAAAAAATCGTAGATACACCCGCGATTACAATGTGTTGCACAAATTTAAGAAAGTCTGCCAAGTGGGTGTGGCACATAGCTTCCGTATCCATAATCGTGTTGAATGGTCGATCCGATGCTTAGTAGCTAATCTCAAAACATCAATCTCCAAGTACCTTCCACTACCCTCATTGGGGTCCTTCAACACAATCCCTGGATAGTTCATCGAATTAGGATGAAAAACGTACAAGTTATGGCTGTTACAAGGCATTAACGTTCGCGCATGCGCAGGGGCTACTATCAGTCCGGGGCGATGATTTTCACAGGAGACCACCTACACGCCAACCGGGACAATCCCTGAAAATTTCATCGAGATTGGACAATAACTTCGTTCAGTTTTGCCCGTTACAAGAATTTCATGACAGACACGGAACCATAATTGTTCAGGAAGGCCTAAAACAATGTGAGTGGAAATTTTGATTTTGGAAAAATGTGAAGAGTTAAAACAATGCTCCCGCTACCTTCGTAGACTCGGAAGCAAAAATACTACTACTTAGTACTGTAGATATTGTATGTATAAATTGAATGGACTATTTGGACAGCTTATACATATTTTAGCGTCTGAATCCCTGTGAGACGGTTCATTCGTTGTGCTCAGACTGTTTGGTTCCACGACCGATGACGTGTTCACCCAAACTTTAGTTAATTATTTCGTCAAAACTGAGTTTGATAGAATCCTGAAATCCCACAATTCAAAGCTCCCCTATGCTCGGATTAGGCCCTTTTGTGCTGGCGAGCTTAGCGTCGGATTCTACGAGGGGTCGGTCAGTCTGAAGATGGTTATCGAGGTGGACAAAAAAATTCCCACACCTCCTGAAATTCAACTCCTCGGAGGGTCAATTCCGTCAATTTAACAGGCCAGCAGATCCCAGTAGGGGTTGTGGAGGGCCTTTTATGCACGATAACCTGCCAGGTCGTGTGCTCCCGACGAAACCCGATCAGAAACGTTTCATGTGACATCGTGAGTCACGACCCCAGCAAGGGTCGCAGGATGGCTTTCTGGGTGCGATCCTCGGAGGAAGGAGATGGTGAAATGCAGTCGCGCCTTATAACTCAAGAGACGGAATTTCGTGGATCGAAGGTCAGTTCTGGGCTTCTCGATCTCACCCTGTCGCAAGCGTACCTATCAAGCAGTAGAGAAAAAACGCTGCAAATTATTACACAAAGGTTTATTATTGTTCTATATAGATCACTCGTCTGCAAAGAACACGGCATTGCCATTGTCACCGCCAACCAACATGAAGAAAAACATCGATCGCATTTCGGTCAGCTAAAATTTGAACGGAGATTAGGCCTCTTTTGCGATTCAGGCTCGTAAGTCTGATTTATCGTAAGTCCGACTCGTTCTCGTGGTCTCAAAAAATTCTAAAAATACTATAGAATCTTAAATTGAAGGAAAAACAATACCTTTATATCAAAATTTTTTGAGTTAGGTCGTTCTCAAAATGTAAACCCTTATTTTTCAACCCTTAGAAGTGACCTACATCAACCAAAAGCTTCGGGGCACAACTAGACCCCAAATGAAGCTGAGGTGCGTTTGATCTTTTCTAGGAATGGGGGGTGCGCCTTGATTTTTTTTAGATTTTTAATCGAAAGTAGAACTCATCCTGAGAATTTTGACACCAGCCGTTCTCTTTTTTGATGAGTAGATCTTTTTCTACGATTTTTCAAAGTTTCGACCGTTTATGACGTCACGCGCCCCTCTCGCCTGGGCGGGACCCCCCAGCCCTCTGTGACGTCATAAACGGTCGAAACTTTAAAAATTCATAGGAAAAGATTTACACACGCTAGAAGGTCGCGGTTGGTACCAAAATTCTCAGAATGAGGTCTAGTTTAGATTAAAAATAACAATTAACAGTTTTTCCTACCCAGGCGCACACCCTATTATAATTTCATCAAACAGTCCTTAGAAGTATTAGAGAGCGAATGAATACTTTTATTTTTAACACATGAAATAATAGGGTGGTAACATGATGGGAGGAAACTTGGTAACTGAATTAGCTGAAATAATTCATTGAAGTCTTGAAGCCGTGAAATTTAACAATTTAGATTAATAATTAAATAAATGAACTTTTGGCTCCGCCACAGAGCCTACATACCAAATTTCATCAAAATCGGTCAATGCTAAGTGGGGAAAGTGCCGCGTACGGCACATTTGGACGGACGGCCAAATTTCTATTCGATTTTGGTTTATTATTTTCAATAACGAACCTTTGGAATCGACCAAGAAAAAATTTTTTTTAACACCCCTCAAAATTTGATGGTTTACGTTTCAAGGTACCTTAAATTCTCGTGGGAGCGAACGGTTTGTCCTACAGAGCTCCGAGTGGTCTCAAAACATTTTAAAAATTCTATAGAATCTTCAATTGAAGGAAAAACAATACCTTCATATCAAAATTTTTTGAGTTAGGGCGTTTTCAAAATTTCAAAATTGATTTTGGGACCCTTAGAAGTGACCTACATCAACCAAAATCTTCGGGGCACAACTAGACCCCAAATGGAGCCTACATACCAAATTTCATCAAAATCGGTCTATACTAAGTGGCAAAAGTGCCGCGTATGGCGGACGGACGGCCAAATTTTTATTCGATTTTTGGATTCTACGTAGGTACCTTGAAACGTAGACCAACAAAATTTGAGAGGGTGTTAACATTTTTTTTCTTGGTCGATTCCAAAGGTTCATTATTGAAAATAATAAACCAAAATTTGGCCGTCCGTCCGCTGTCCGCGGTACGCGGCACTTTTGCCACTTAGCATAGACCGATTTTGATGAAATTTGGTATGTAGGCTCCATTTGGGGTCTAGTTGTGCCCCGAAGATTTTGGTTGATGTAGGTCACTTCTAAGGGTTACAAAATGAATTTTGACATTTTTGAAAACGCCCTAACTCAAAACATTTTGGTATAAAGATATTTTTTTCCTTCAATTTAAGATAGTATAGAATTTTTTGAGACTACGCGGAGCCCTGTGGGACTAACCGTTCGCTCCCTACTAGAATTTAAGGGTTTTGCGTACGATAAATCAGAAACACGAGTGTGAATCGCAAAAGAGGCCTAATATCCGTTCAAATTAAAGCTGACCGAAATGCGATCGATGTTTTTCTTCATGTTGGATGGTTGGTGGCTCTGCAGACGAGTGATCTATATAAAAATAATGAACCATTGTGTAATAATTTGCAGCGTTTTTTGATTCTACGTACCTTGAAACGTAAACAAACCAATCTTGATGGGGACTTTAAAAAAAAAATAAATTCTAGGTCGATTCCAAAGGTTTGTTATTGAAAATAATAAACCAAAAGTGGGTGTGGCACATAGCTTCCTGGTTCCCATAACCCGATTGTATAGATGATCCTATGCATAGTAATTTATCTCAAAACATCAATCTCTAAGTACCTTGCACTTCTCTCATAGGGGACCATCTACACCCCAATCCGCACAATCTCTGAATATTTCTTCTCTGAAATGGGACGGAAATTGTAAAAATTATGGCTGCTACAAGGAAATACACGTTTGCGCATCCGCAGCAGCTACTATCAGTCCGGGGGTGATGATTTCATTGATTGATTTCAGCACGATCCCTGAAAAATTCATCAAAATCGAACTTCGTAAAGTTTTTACGACAGAAACAACAGACATACACGGAACCAAAATTGTTTAGGAAGGCCTGAAACGTAAGTGGAAATTTTGGTTTTGGAGAACATTTTTTCAACCTTGCAAAGTGAAAACAATGGTTTCGGGCCATACCTTGAGTTTACCTTGGTAGACTCGGATGCAAAATTATAATAATTTATCAATAAATTGTCTTTTGTTTTTAGGAAGTACTATGTTCCGTGTCGAATAAACTAGTACACAGAGAGTCTCATCAAGTTGTCTCCGATACTCCGTAGCATTCGTTGAACCGGCTCAGGAAGATTTGGTGATAAGAAGGTGTCCAAAAACGTCTCTGGAATGGATTCTCACCGAGGAAAGCTGCAAAGTAGCTTCCATCGTTCTTTGCCGCTCCAACAAATTACCACCCAGTAAAATTTGTTACTTACAATGTAACATTTTAACAATTTTTTAAAAACAGTTTTAGTAGTCTTTCAATGTTGTCACCTTAGAAAATGCACTCATCAAGTTGTGAAGGGTTTTGAGAATAATATTCCACCCAACCAATTATTATTTGTCATCTGTACCGAAATCTTCAGTCTCAAAACTGTTGATAGCTCGCCGTATGGATTTCTTGGTGGTGATAAAATCACATTACGGTGAGAATAACTCGGGATTCATTCTTGAATCATAAATATCTAAGTTCCTTTGGGGACAGTCGTCGTTCGATTTTCGAGGTAAGTCTGAACGAAACTCAAATAGTCAAATCTGATTTACTACGCTGTCAATCTATCTCCGCAAATAGAATATTAGTTTCTACCCACGTACGATGTAGCTCACCGTTTCCGTGGTGGCTCGTAAAAGTAGTGGCGTATGTTAATAGGTGGAAATACTAAATAATAAAACACACTGTAGTTCAGAAGGTTATTTCGTCCGCCATTTTCTGTAACCACCTAAAAGGCGATGTTGGCAGTTATCTCCTCCCTGTTTGAGTAAAGAAAGTAAACAACCATTTCAGGTTGAAATTTCTTCGAATTTTCGAGTCGTTGTACTTAGTCTTTCACGATTAAGCTTTCTTTGTGAGTTTTGTTCTATTATTTTCAATAATGAACATTAGGAATCGGCCAAGAAAAAAAGTTAACCTCCCTTCGAAATTAATTGGTTACGTTTAAAGATAATATATTTAAAGGCCGTCAACATTTTCATTCGATTTTTGGATTTTATATTATAAAATCCAAAAATCGAATGAAAATGTTGACGGCCTTCCGCCGTACGCGGCACTTTCCTTAGTTCCCATGGACCGATTTTGATGAAATTTGGTATGTAGGCTCCATTTGGGTTTAGTTGTGCCCGAAGATTTTGGTTGATGTCATTCACTTCAAAGGGTTGAAAAATAAGGGTTGAAATTTTGAAAACGCCCTAGCACAGAAAAGGTTGATATTAAGGTATTGTTTTCCCTTCAATTTAAGATAGTATTGAATTTTTAGAATTTTTTGAGACCACGAGGAGCCCTGTAGGACAAACCGTTCGCTCCCTACGAGAATCTAAGGGTTGGACTTACGTTAAATCAGAAACACGACTGTGAATCGCAAAAGAGACATAATCCGAAATGCGATCGATGTTTTTCTTCAAGTTGGTAGGTGGTATCAATGGCAAAGCCGTGTTCTTTACTGACGAGTGATCTATATAGAAAAATAATAAACCTTTGTGTAATATTTTGCAGCGTTTATACTCTACCAATGGCCAACTCCCAATCCTATAGTTATTGAAGGTTTGTGCCTTGAATCCTTCACGTACTAATCTCCGTTCAAATTTTAGCTGACCGAAATGTGATCGATGTTTTTCTTCATGTTGGTAGGTGGTAACAATGGAAAAGCCGTGTTCTTTGCAGACGAGTGATCTATACAGAAAAAATAGACCTTTGTGTAATAATTTGCAGCGTTTTTTTTTTTCATCAATTCAACTTAGCATTGAATTTTTAGAATCGAATGAGACCACCCAGAGCTCGATAGGACCAACCGTTCGCTCCCCATGAGAACTTAAGGGTTGAATTTACGATAAATCAGAAACACGAGTGTGAATTGCAAAAGAGACCTAATCTCCGTTCAAATTTTAGCTGACCGAAATGCGATTGTAGTTCGTTTCTACGAGTTCTACCCTTTTTTGCGTCCTTAGCAATTAGTAATCGACTTTCCTAATAATTAGGGCAACCTTAAATCCTTGTATCTTCGAACTGATTGTGAAGCGTTTATTTCATCCAAATAAACTTGATCGTGAAGTAGGTACCTATGTGGTAGGTAGGTATTATCTAGGGCTGGTAGATAGTGACAATGGCAAAGCCGTGTTCTTTGCAGACGAGTGATCGGCAAAGAAAAATAATTATCCTTTTTGCAATAATTTGCAGCATTTTTTGTATCGATACTGTATCGTATTTGAGTATTGATATCGTAAGTATCGTTTGGCCCGGGTATCAATATTTCAAAATATCGAGTATCGATGCAGAGGATACAATAATATGAAAGATCTCACCTCCATTATCCCACAACGTTTGAACCAACGACTTCAGACAACCTGAAACCTTGATAACACCCTTAGATTTCTCTACCCATTGTGTTTCAAGCATTGTTGCACCTTCAACTCCTCGCTAATCATAATAAATACGACTGTGAAATTCGGCCTCTCGAAGAGTTGCTGCCTGATGCACCCAACGCTACTCCTAAGCACACGATGGGGGTCTTAGACTGTCGTCAGTCCATTAGGTAGCTGGTTATGATCCGAGCACCGCTCATGACGAGCTCAGGCCTAGCGTTCCGCTCAGAGAAGGGTATATAATCTCGCGTTTACGACCCATGAAGAACTTATAAGGCTCAGGAATCCCTTATGGGGAGGCCCATCCCTTTTGGGGGCCGTGGTTTACTCGGTTGTGCTCGACCCAGCCATCGTCCTCTATTAAAGACCTTCTCTCATCATCCGCATCCGATGAGTCGACGATTTTCGGTCCTCCGGAGTTTGAAAATGATTAACGCAGGTATTTTGATTCGGGTTTCACTCCAGTCATTCCGATTCCCCAGGGCGGCTGAGTTGCTAAAGAGCGTCCCGTATACTCAGTCCTTTTTCGTCAGCGAACATCGTGACCACTAAACAAAGTTACAACTCGCAGCATTTCGAAATATCGACAGACCGTTATCAGTCTGCGATTGGTGAAGCTGATTCAGAGCGTTTATTAAACCAGTTGCAACTAGAGTCCCACAAGGCTCGCTGTTAGCCCCCATTATGTTCTCAATTTCTATCAACAACATGCCTTGGGCTCTCACCAATTTTTTTGTCCATCTTCAGCAGATTTATCAACAGAATCTGAATGGCCGTAGCACCCTTCTAAAATAAATACAACCAGTGAATTCGGACCTTGTTTGTGGTCATGATTTGTACCTAAATAGATGACATAATAAATCCAGACAGGAAATATAGTGTGAAGGCAGAAATAGTGTGAAGGCAGTATGGTGTGGTAGGTAGTACCTACCAATAGTTGGTAGGTAAAATAAAGTTGGTAAGTAAAAAAAAACGCTGCAAATCATTGCCCAAAGGTTTATAATTTTCTGTATACCTAGTGCATACAGTATGTTGGTATGGTATACGGAAAATAGAAAAAAACCAGCAATAGCCGCGGGGTACTCTAAGAGTTTGTCGAGACGAGTAGAACACGGATATGGACTCGTTTCATCTTCAAAGCATACTCAGTGCATACGGTATATTGGCATGGTAGGTATACTGAAAATCGAAAAAAAAAAAACAACTATAGCCGTGTGGGTAATCTATAGGGGTATTCACGGTCGGGCCGTTCTCGACGTGTTAACGTGTTATACGTCGAGAACGTGTTTAACGTCGAACGAATCGGTCGCAAACATGTTATCAAAGTGTGTTATCAGTCGTCGTAAGTTAACACACCCGAATGGTCTGTTAAAGTGTGTGCTAAACGTGTTATCCGTCGCAACATCAGAAAGAAAATGGCCGATAACTTGCCAGCTGTTTTTCAGTCAGTTTACTTGTGAGTTAATTAGTTTCAGTCTCAGTTTTTTGAGTTGGAGTCCGTTGAGTTGGAGTTCGTTTGTTTGTCTCGGTTATTTTGTGAGTTATTTGAGTTGGAGTTGAAGGTATGGAGGTCTCTTGGAGGTATGGAGGGAAGAGGAAGGTAGTTGGGAGGAACAAATAGATGCAATGAAAGTGAAGGAAAAATGCGAAAAACTGTTTTCTTGACCACTTCATCATCAACAAGTTCTTGTTTATAACTTTTCTTCGACATGACTGCAGTGAGTAATCCTCAAATTTTCAGTGTAAAAAGTAAAAAATCTGTAAACAATATAGGTGGTATAAAAGTTGTCTCCTGTGGTAAAAAAAAACTTTGCTTGTTTCTTTGCCATGGTACAAACAATGATGGACGTTGTAGATTTTTTTCTCCTCATTTTTACCGAATTTATGGCGTTTTCCCCTTCTCGTTCACACTTCCTCCACCGAATCATGCCACACAATAACCATACGACCCTAATGGCTGCGATCTAGCCAGGTAATCGAAGAAGAAGGAGTGATGAGACTTCAACAACTTTAGCACGTTTAACACGAGTCGACTGGGGTTGTTCACGGTTTTTTTGTTTAACAAGTTTACCACTTAACACGTTTAACACGATAAGCTCAACCGTGAATACCCCTTATGAGTTTGTAGAGACGAGTAGAACATGAATATAGACTCTAACATCTTCAAAGCATACCCAGTGCATACAGTATAATAGAAACCATGGCGTAAAAAATTTCCCCATATTAAATCATCTTGGAGTGAGGTCAGGCATCTAGACCCGAGCAAAGATTGGTTCGGTTCTTTCCCGCTAACTAACCTAAAATTAATTTTCACCTGCAATAATTGTCAAACTCTGATTCTGTATGCAGCAGCTCCTAATCCAGGTGAAAATGAGTTTTAGGCTCTGATTGGTCAATAACTGACTCAATCCGATGAAGAGCGGATGTGGTGTTACATGGAGTGGAGTGGTCAATGCAGTGGTTAAGATCTTAACAATAGCTTCAACTGAAAGATTTCTTTGAAAATTCGCTCATTAATTCATGCTGCATGAATGGACTTTTTTTGAAAATTACTTAAAATTGTGCAATTTGTGTAGAACAACATTCATTGAGCAACCTCCAACATTTGTGGAGAATTTTTCTTAATTCCAGCAATATTTGTGGCTAGCTTAAAAGGCCCTTGGCTACACTGGTGATTTGTGGTGCTGACAGATGGTTTTTGAAGCCGTTTCGAAAAACAACTTCACCAGTGGAATGGCCGCAAAAAATCGAATGAAAAACATGAATTGTTTGCCTGAACTCTTTTATTTAGGAAAGAGGCATTGTTTTGGAATATTTCCTCTTTCTTTCTGGTGAGATTTAATATCAGTGAGGTACAAAACGGGTTGCAACACTTTCGAGCGGAGAAAATATAAGGAAGGAACAAAACGACGGTCGCAACACGTAAGCAATGAGTTGGTCTTGAGGTGGTCGACAATAGGAAGTGAACACGCACTGCAAGAAGGAATACGACCCATTCTGGGGAGATCAACTTGTGGGGTTGTATGTGTGTGTGTGTGTTAGTGTATACGTAAGTACCACCACCCCTCTGAGTGTGTGTTTGCCTGAACACAATGCCCTGATTTCAATTTATAGCCCGCACTTTCTTAGCGGGGTTTTCTTCCCGCACAACAAAACCACCTCCGTCGGACTGATGATCGGAAATTTATCGTTCTTCCTGCAGTCGCACCACAAGGCGAGACTGAAAGCTACTACTGGCCGGCCATTGTGTTCTGGAAACGCTGCAAATTATTACACAGTGTTCCGATATTGTTTTTCCTCGGAGGTTAAACTCATCCGGACATTATCTACCAAAGCTAGTTGGTAAAACCAAGTGGGAGTGGCACATAGCTTCCCTGTATCTACAGGGTATATCTGGTAAAATGTGGTCAGTACTTCAGGGGGTGATCGTACAACTAATTTGCAACAAAAAATGTCCAGTAACATATATTTTTACTCTATACTACCTATTTTTTAACCAGTCTTGCGATAGAACTGGCAACTTCCTTCCTAGGACAAGGGGGTAAAAGATAAATTTCATGTTTGGATTCAACGTACCTACTTTGAAACAATAAACTTCAAATTACTGAAAATAATTAACCAAAATCGCGTTTTTCGGAATCAAACATAAAATTTTCCCTTAAATTTGATAGTGGAAATTTCTTGATTTTGGTTTATTATTTTCAATAATGAACCCTTTTCGAGCAAGATATTTGTTTAAAACGTTCTCTGCGTCGCCAAAATCTCGGTCTTCTTGACTCCGATTACATTCTTGTGTCGTTTTTTATCAATTTTCAGCAACAAAAAACAGTATTCAGCGAAAAAAATTATTATTTGTGCAATTTGTGAAAAGGCCCCAGTGTTGGGCCAGACGCATGCGGGAATAGCCGAGGTTGTGCAATTCCAAAACGACCCATTCTTTTTTTCTCCTGGAACCTACTTTTATAAAATTTTTCGTTGTAAATGCAAGGTAAGTATGAGTAAACAACGGGATAAAGGCACTTCAGTAATACTCATGAAGTCAAATGGTAAAAACGTCTCTACTTACAGAATTTTTTAAAACAAAATTTCAAAATCTTTCTGCCTGTGCCATTCTCTGAGGCAGTTAGGAATGACCGATTTTGATGAAATTTGGAATATGGGTTTGTTGTGCCCTGAAGCTTTTGGTTAATTTCAGTTACTTCTAAGGGTTAAAATTTTGAAAACGGCCTAGCGAAATTGTGATATATTAAACGGTTCTAAACGGTAAAACATAGAAGGTGATTTTTTTTCTTCATTGATTTGTTTTAATGGAATCGAATGGGACCACGCAGAGCTCTGTAGGACCAACCGTTCGGTTTCTATGATTTTTCTGCTGAGAACAGATTCGGCACCTTGTACTTACTTTGAGTCCATCTTTTGGTCCCTTAGTTGTAGAACTCGAAAGGTTATAAATGAAAAATGAAATACTGAGCTATGAGTATTGAGAAAACAATGTCCATGATCGAAAAACGTCTGCCAAGTTGGGTGGGCAGTATAGCTTCCTCACTCATTGTAACATGGGCGTATAGAATCAATTGGCGAAAAAATTATGTATTTTCAACGTAGAATTTTAAAAATTATTGTATTTTCAACGTAGAATTTTATTTAGCGGTCCACCGTCTAGGACCTAACCCACACAATCCCTGAAAATTTCATCGAAATTGGTTGAATAGTTGCGGAGTTTTGGTTGTAACAATAAATTTAAAGTTCGCGCATGCGCAGCGGCTATTGCTTGACCAATTTGATTGAAACTTATAGGGTGTCTCTTAGAAGTTAGTCCCTAACTAACCTCCAAATTTGAGCCAAAATCGGTTCATTAGAAACCGAGAAACCGAGTTTCCAGGAAATTCACGTTTGCGCATGCGCACTCGCTCCTATTGGTCCGAAGGTGCTGAAATTGATAGGGGACCGTCTAGGACCTAACCCGCACAATCCCTGAAAATTTCATCAAAATCGGACCACAGGTTAGTATAGTTTTGCCCGGGACAAGGATTGACCACAGACAGACAGACCGACAGACAGACAGACAGACAGACACGGAACCAAAATTGTTCGGGAAGCTCTAAAACGCAAAAAACAAGTGGAAATTTTGATTTTGGAGGACATTTTTTTTTTTTTTTTCACTTCTTTCACGAATACAAAGCTTCCCTACCTTCGGTAGTGAGGAAGCAAAACACGGTAACTCAACCCGTTGGATGGTAAACGTTGAAAAACGGCCTATAGCGGCAATTTCACTAATTATAATCATCTGAGGTGTCACCCCTGGTCTCCAGTAGATGGCAGGTTCAAACTGATTAGTAAAAACTTGCGAAACCCCCATTTAGAAGCGTATTGAGCTCGAAAAAAAATCAAAGCCCGAAGCAAGGTTTTTTGAGAACTCCGGCCCATATGCGTGGCCACTCGCAGTGAACGTGTTAACCTCCCCTCAAAATTTGATGTTTATTGTTTCAAGGTACGTTGAATCTAAAAATGAAATCTATCTTTTATCTTCCCCTGATCCTTGGAAGGAAGTTGCCAGTTCTATCGCAAGACTGGTTAAATGTTTCTGTTACTTTGTTGGACGATAAGTCAGAAACACGAGTATGAATCGAACGATGACGGAGGAAAACCAAATTTCAGCTGACCCAATTCGATGATTATCGAGCCAGAAAACAATTTTTTTTTTTGCCCTCCCTCAAAATTTGATGGTTTACATTTCAAGGAATGAAGAATCCGAAAATCGAATAAAAAAATGTTAGTTTTTTATTCGATTTTCGGATTCTTCATTCCTTGAAATTTAAACCATCAAATTTTGAGGGAGGGCAAAAAAATGGTTTTTTTTGCCGCAGACGGCACTTTCCTTAGTTACCATGGACCGGGGTGGACGAAATTTGGTATATGGGCTCTTTTTGGGGTCTAGTTGTGCCCGAATCTTTGGTTGATGTAGGTCACTCCTGAAGGTTGAAAAATAAGGGTTGAAATCTTCAAGAGTTCTCTAGGTCGAAAACTCTCAAAAATAAAGATTTTTTTTTTTTTTATTAATTTAAAATAGTATTGGATTTAGAATTGAATGAGACCACCCGTAGCTCTGTAGGACAAACCGTTTGCTCCCTATGCGAACTTGAGAGTGGACTTAAGTTAAATCAGAAACATGAATCGCAAAAAGATGGATTTGTGGAGACGAGTAGAACATGAATATGGACTCCTGGCACCTTCAAAAAGTACCTTGTGCTTACAGTATGTTGGTATGGAATACTGAAATCGAAAAACCAACAGCATAGGTACGTGTGGGTGCATAATCGGCACTTGGAATTACAAACTCAAAAAAGTTCAATTGACAAAATGACCTACAAAATCGGCATTTAAGTCCGAGATGTGTGACATGCTCAGATTTTTAACCCTAGGATGGCACACCTATTTTTCGCATACATAAACAACACACTGGGGTCAATTGTGACCCCAAAATTTAAATTCCTCTAATTTAAATTTAAGACAGAAATTAAAATTGTTTTTTAGGTTGTAAAAATCTATTAATAGCCTGTTTGTTGAAATATATACAAAAAAAAAAACAGTTTAAACCAGGAACAAATTTCGGTTTTGAATATAGTTTCGTAAAAAGTCAATAAAAATATGGAAATAAATGAAATTTCTAAAATTTGAAATTATATTTTGTTGAAGGTTTTTTAAATAGATTCCACTATCAGCATTCCAAGTTGACAATATTTGGAGTCAAATATAAAAAAAAAATCATTTAATTCTATGGAATAGTTACGATAATAGATCACCTCAAAGATGGCCTTTTTTTGAGTTTGACTACGACTTTCACCAGCACTTGAATTTCTCTGCTTTTCAAAAAAAATTGTATTATCACTCCTGTATTATTGTGAATTTTTATAGTATACTTGCTTTGGCTCAAAGTAGGGGCTTCTCACGGTAAATAGAAAAACAAGAAATTTAGAAATCAATATACGTATGTTTAAATCTTGGCACACCTATTTTTCGCATACATAAACGGCACACTGGGGTCAATTCTGACCCCAAAATTTAAAACTCAAAAGAATGAATAGAAAGTCACACTGGGGTCAAATAGTCCCCCAAACAAAAAAAGTCAACCGATTATAGCACACTGGGGTCAGATGTGGCCCACAGCACGTTTGCAAGTTAACTGCACGAACTCTAGCGAGTGACTGACCTTAACCACTGACAAAGGGGCTCAGAAGGAATTCCAACTTTATTTACAAAATATCCCTGTTCGAAGAAAATTTTTTTTTTATAGATACACGGCCAAATGTAAATCGTGGGGTCACGAATGACCCCGGTGTGTCATCCTAGGGTTAAGAGATCGTCTATGTAGAGAATAATGAACCGTTGTGTAATAATTTGCAGCTATTTTGAATGGGAGAGAGTGAAATCGAAATGAAGAGAATGAATGGGAAGTTCAAGGTGGGAGCGCCCACGACGAGCGTCCGACCTTCCGCCGCGGATCGGCGGTCCTTGAGGGGCGGGAGCGGCGGATTGAGCGGAGCAGAAGGCGACCGGAGGGACGGCGGAGCAGGAACAGGTACGAGCTCGCTCCCGTGGGCGCCGGCGGAGGGGCCGACGTGGGCGACGATTCGCGTCCGCTGACGCACCTTCGACGAGACGAGACGAGTTCGCCTACGAGGGTTTCCTACTCATTCGGCCGAACCGCGGAGGCTTGTTAATTAAACTCATCTGCGCAACAGGTGGGCGCCAGGCCACGTGGGTCTGCCACATAGCTTCCTCGTTCATCCCCAACACGATGTGTAGTACACTGTGTACTACACTGAGTACTACTACTGTCCCAAGTCAAATCAACAATACTTGAACCGATTCTCCAGCCATTTTACTCGGCTCAAATTGCTAATGTATTTTATTTTAATAATTTTCCTATTCAAGCAAATTCAAATTTGATTATAGCATTTCACGTCAAATTGGAGGTTTTCCATTTCAAATTGGAGGTTTTACACATCAATTTGGGGGTTTTACACATCAATTTGGAGATTTTACATTTCAAATTGGAGGTTTTACATTTCAAATTGGAGGTTGACGGAAATACATGATTTAATTCTGGGAAAGCAATAACAACAAATTAGCGAGTGAAACGTAACATTCAACAAATAAGAATGAACATAATGAACGGAAAAGAATGAACGAATTTTTCAACGTAAGTCTCCCTGCAGCAGCGGCTGTCAGGTCAATCAGCATTCTCATAACATAATTTGTGCAGTCCGATGTGGTGACAGTTGCAACGCTTCGGGTTATCGTGTCACACAGGTCGTGGTTTGTTTGGGGCTCACTGAGGATTTGACTTGCTGACAACTTGATTTTTGAAAAGCAGTGCTCCACTGGATTCAAGTTGGGTGAGTAGGGGGGCAGAAATTTCACGTTAAACCCCAATTCGATCATCTTACTGGTAACTTGTCCAGCTCGGTGAATCGCTGCGTGATCCATTGTCAGGTACGTGATAGTTGGGTTCGCCACTTTTTCGTGCAGCTCTGCAATAAATTCCTTAAATGTCTCTCCATTTCCGTCAACCTCCTATTTGAAATGTAAAACCTCCAATTTGAAATGTAAAACCTCCAATTTGAAACGTAAAACCCCCAAATTGACGTTTAAAACCTCCAAATCGATGTGTAAAACCTCCAATTTGAAATGGAAAACCTCCAATTTGAAATGTAAAACCTCCAATTTGAAACGTAAAACCCCCAAATTGTCGTTTAAAACCTCCAAATCGATGTGTAAAACCTCCAATTTGAAATGTAAAACCTCCAATTTGAAACGTAAAACCCCCAAATTGACGTTTAAAACCTCCAAATCGATGTGTAAAACCTCCAATTTGAAATGTAAAACCTCCAATTTGAAATGTAAAACCTCCAATTTGAAACGTAAAACCCCCAAATTGACGTTTAAAACCTCCAAATCGATGTGTAAAACCTCCAATTTGAAATGGAAAACCTCCAATTTGAAATGTAAAACCTCCAATTTGAAACGTAAAACCCCCCAAATTGACGTTTAAAACCTCCAAATCGATGTGTAAAACCTCCAATTTGAAATGGAAAACCTCCAATTTGAAATGTAAAACCTCCAATTTGAAACGTAAAACCCCCAAATTGACGTTTAAAACCTCCAAATCGATGTGTAAAACCTCCAATTTGAAATGTAAAACCTCCAATTCGAAATGTAAAACCTCCAATTTGAAACGTATAACCCCCAAATTGACGTTTAAAACCTCCGAATCGATGTGTAAAACCTCCAATTTGAAATGGAAAACCTCCAATTTGAAACGTAAAACCCCCAAATTGACGTTTAAAACCTCCAAATCGATGTGTATAACCTCCAATTTGAAATGGAAAACCTCCAATTTGAAATGTAAAACCTCCAATTTGAAACGTAAAACCCCCCAAATTGACGTTTAAAACCTCCAAATCGATGTGTAAAACCTCCAATTTGAAATGTAAAACCTCCAATTTGAAATGTAAAACCTCCAATTTGAAACGTAAAACCTCCAATTTGAAATGGAAAACCTCCAATTTGAAATGTAAAACCTCCAATTTGAAACGTAAAACCCCCAAATTGACGTTTAAAACCTCCAAATCGATGTTTAAAACCTCCAATTTGAAATGTAAAACCTCCAATTTGAAATGTAAAACCTCCAATTTGAAACGTAAAACCCCCAAATTGACGTATAAAACCTCCAAATCGATGTTTAAAACCTCCAATTTGAAATGGAAAACCTCCAATTTGAAATGTAAAACCTCCAATTTGAAACGTAAAACCCCCAAATTTACGTTTAAAACCTCCAAATCGATGTGTAAAACCTCCAATTTGAAATGTAAAACCTCCAATCTGAAATGTAAAACCTCCAATTTGAAACGTAAAACCCCCAAATTGACGTTTAAAACCTCCAAATCGATGAGTAAAACCTCTAATTTGAAATGGAAAACCACCAATTTGACGTGAAAATGCTATACACCTTTGGAAAGAGCGTTACATTATGAGTTCTTGACTAGTTCGGAAGAACTGTCTTTCTATCTCAAACTTGAAAATTTTTCTGCTTCTATTTCTCTTCCCAAGTGGTGGGAACTAAAGACATAAAATGTCCCAATGTGTTGCAGACTCGTATGCTAGCGTTTCTGACCTCATTTTTGTTATTTCAGTTATTCTATCGATTACTAGGCGTATTTTACTGTTGAAAATGGTTTTAATGATTTCTACTTACAACCAAGTCGTTTTATTTGTTCTCTCTCTCTCTCTCTCTCTCTCTCTCTCTCTCTCTCTCTCTCTCTCTCTCTCTCTCTCTCTCTCTCTCTCTCTCTCTCTCTTTCTGAAGCTGTCCATATTTCAAGGGAACAGAAGAATCGACTGACCACCAACTCAAAACATTTTCGAAGTAGAAAACATGATGGTACACCAGGTTTAAAGTGCTGGAAATATACAGAGAGCGAAGAATAGCAAAGCATAAATTGTCAACGACTTTATTGCTTCCGAGTCTATCAAGGTAGCGGAAGCTTTGTTTTCACTTTTCAAGGTTGAAAAAAAATTGTTTCTCCAAAATCAAAATTTCCATGCGCGTTTTACATTTTAGACCTTCCTGAACAATTTTGGTTCCGTGTCTGTCATGAAATCCTTGTAACGGGCAAAACTACAGGAAGTTATTGTCCGATTTCGATGAAATTTACAAAGATTGTGCAAGATGGTCCCCTATGAAAATCGTGGCCCCCAAATTGACAGTAGCCGCTGCGCATGCGCAAACTAAAAATCCTTGTAACAGCCATACAACTTACATTTTTCATCCGAATTTGATGAAATTTTCTAGGATTGTTCTGATTAGTGAGTAGATAGTCCCCTATGAGAATTATCTCCTCCTAAAGTTTTCGATTATACACCACGCATTGATCATCTATAAAAACGGGTTATGAGGAAGCTGTCCCCACACAGTAGGTATCGCTTCCGGGTCTATCAACGGTAACGTTGTTTTCACTTTTCAAGGTTGAAAAACAAATGTTCAAAATCAAAGTTTCTACTCGCGCTCTACGTTTCAGACCTTCCTAAAAAAATTTGATTGCGAATCTGTCTGTCTGTGTGTCTGTCATGAAATCCTTGTAAGGGGCATAAGTATACTCCATATTTTTCAAAGTGTGAAGCATTTAGTTCTTCCAAATAAACTTGAATGTGAAGGAGAGAAGGCAGTATGTGTAGTAATACTATTTGGTACGTAGGTAGTGACAATGACAAAGCTGTGATCTTTGCAGACGAGTGATCTATACATGAAATACCTTACAGCGTTTTGCTTCCAAGTCTTCCTAGGTAGCGGAAGCTTTGTTTTCGCTTTTCAAGGTTGAAAAAAAAAGTTCTCAAAATTCAATATTTCCACTCACGTATTACGTATCAGACCTTCCTGAACAATTTTGGTTCCGTGTCTGTCTGTCTGTCATGAAATCCTTGCCACAGCCATAATTTCCGCATATCTCATCCGATTTCGATGAAATTTTCAGGAATTGTGTGGGTTGTGGTGTATATGGTCCCCTATGAATATCATGGTCCCCAAATTGAAAGTATTTTGTGCTCATGCGCAAACGTGAAATCCTTATAACAACCATAACTTCTACATTTTCCAACAATATTCAGAGATTGTGCCGGTTGACGTGTAGATGGTCCCCTATGAGGGTAGTGGAAGGTACTTAGAGATTGATGTTTTGAGATCAACTACTATGCATCGGATCATCTATACAATCGAGATATGGGAACAAGGAAGCTATGTGCCACACCCACTTGGCAGCCTTTTTTTGTCGTTCTTTTCACTCGAATGAAGTGTCTATACTTCTCTCAAGCTTGGTGGTTCGCAGGGGCGGTTTGGAGGAACTCAGCTCTTTCACTCGTCTGTAACAAGAGTTCTCTAGTGGACAAATTGTCAACTAGATCGTCATGACGGCTACATTACACCCACCCACTCAACCATTCCCTCGGGCTGTTGAAGCACCTTTATGAAGGGAAGAGCGTTTTGGGTGGTCCGATTACCATACGAATACAAATCAGTGGGTCTTTGAGGGAGTGTGAACAGGTGACTAATTGGAGCACGAGGGCGCGTGACCACGACGAAATGCGTTGCGGGTCTCGACGTCAGGTCGGGAAGAACAAGAAAGAAGTCGTTTGATTTGCCTGACAGTCAGAAAACGCCAGCCAAGTTGGGTGGGCAGTATAGGGTACTCACAGAGACAACACGTGGGAATATCTACGTTGCTATCTGAAACAGTGTTGTTCTAGAGCAGTGGTTCCCAAACTGGGGGGCGCGCCCCCCTGGGGGGGGCGTGGAGAAAGTCCAGGGGGGGCGTGACACCCAAATGGAATAAATAAAAAAAATTACAAAAATAATTTTCTCAGATTTTTGAAATAAAGTCTTTCCAAGTTTCACCTTCCTTAAATTGAAAATGTATCTGTGTTACAATGTTAATTTTTGTATCAGTAATTATATTCGTTTTTTATGTAATAGGTACCTACTTGTTTTAATTTTCACCATACGTACAATTATTGAATCTTTCCATTCTGCGTTACCGCATTCAACAGTGATCGAAAAATCTACCTACTCACCGTATCAAGTAGGCACATACTTGTACAAGCAGGAGTTGGTATGTACGGTACCGTGGAAATAGGGTATTGCAAAATGGAAAGCTGATATGTGTAGGGGGGCGTGGGGGTCTCCAAATAACCAGAGGGGGGCGTGGGGGGTCTCCAAATAACCAGAGGGGGGCGTGGTACAAAAAAGTTTGGGAACCCCTGTTCTAGAGGATCTGCAGAATCTGATTAATTAAGGAGAATAATTTAACCGTTGCTGTATTCTACTCCTAGAGAACTATACGTTTCGTTAGAATACTATTTCTTGGTGGAGATGGAAAAATATATCATCACAATACTCAACTCAACTTTCAGGAAAGCAATGAATGGCAATTTTCTTGCAAGTTCGTTTTCTTGTAAACTTGGTAATTTATGAACACACGTTGAAACTATCTAATTCAGAGACTTCAACTTTTTCTTTTGCAATTATTGGTCGATTTTGATGATTCCTGCGGAAATCTTTTAGTTTTTCAATTCCCTATGAAGATGCACTAATTCATTTTTAAAATCCTGGAAAATTTCAAATTTAGGTACAATTTACTTTTGGAATTAAACAAGTGCACGGGTGTAGAGATTATAAAATTAAGAAGAGTTCCACAAGAAACATGGAAATTGGATGATTATTTCCTGATAAAAATAGGAACAATTGTTGATGAAAACTGACCAGCAATGAGATAGCTGGGGAATGCACTGGGGGGGGGGGGTGGAGAGGGGCAATCGAGCTCCGGTTCGTAAGAGAAAAGACTAACCTGGAACGAGGAAGGAACGTGAAGAAATGAGAGATATGTCAAACCAGGAAGAAATTTTATTAATGCTCCCAGCAAAACACAGGAGATACAGCAGATTTTTCGTAGCTTTTTCCATACAAAAAATATTAAAGCAGTCTTTTAAGGCTAAAGGGGACAGGGGTCTAGTATGATTCTGAGATGAGAGATGGCAATAGTGTCGCCCCATACTTTCATCCAGTTTATCTAAGCTTGAAAAATCGTTATTTTCAAATCTAACCATATGAATGTTATCAGAACAAAAAAATCTTACAAGCCATCATCTAACATATTACCAACAAAAAAAAATTTTTTTAAATATTTTTTTAAAGTTTCATTTGATAATTGAAGTATGTTTTTAATTCAAAAATTTGAATAGATCCGGTGTTTGGAAACTATCTTACTATATGTTGGAATCATCACAAAACAATTTGTGTGAAAATTAGAGGCCGAAAGCGAAAAATTGGACTAAAAAACGTGGCCTGGCAAGACTAGATGGAATTTGTAGGGCAACCCCACAATTCCCAGCAGCTATTCCCGCCCGCCCGCCCAACCGCCGCACTGACACTTGTGAACTTCGAGCGACCATTCATCTCAGCTTGTCCGACCATCACGCTGCTCACCCTTCAATGATTCCTATACCCGTAGACAGGCTATATATATTTTGAATGACAATATAGTAGGAGGTTGTATTGTGCCTTCCCTAGTTTTTAGTATTATGATAAATGTTATCACCAATGTTATCGCTCCTATTTATGTAGATTTCACGCTTCCCTAATAGGTATCTACCGAATATAAAACTCAAATTATTCATTATCACTACTTTACTGAAAAACAAAAATTCATCCACTTTTTTAGTTTCTTGTAAACTGCCAACCCGATTCTTGGACTTATTGACCGGTTGAAGAGATTAGCTAGATATAAGTTTGGTATTCACCCTCTCACTCGCACAACTGTCGTCCCCTTTAGCCTTAAAGTAAGAAGTCACAGTCTCTGTACTATTTAGGAAGAACTTTGGAAAAAAATAACTCAAAACTTAATAAATAATCCGTTTTTGAATGAATAGAGGAATAATAAATAATGACAAGGTGTTGGTAACGCGTCTGTTGAATATGTGTGTAAAATTTTGAATGAATTTGCATGAATTATAAATATTATTCATGTTTCAATTTTGGCTCCCTCGTTTTTGAGTTAAGAAGAGTGCAAGTAATGAGGATGCGATATTGCAAAATCAATCGGTTCTCTTCATTGACTCAACTAGTTGCAATTGCATCCAGAAGGCCAAAGCGATGCATCCGGAAGGTCACACAAGTTCCACAGAGGACTATTAAAAATGAGGTCACCGGTAGAGGACTGAGAGGAGACTGCAGCTCGAGTAAGGACCTATCTCGGTCACGGGATCTGTGGAGGGATGAATATTCATCGGAGCGATCATCAGATTAGAGGGAATATCAACAGGACCTCTGAGAGACTTGGCATCAAAGGCGGTCTCCGATTAGTTTTTAATCGGTCCGGAGGGAGCAGGTAGATCATGGAGATAAGTTGTGGGCAGCAGTATCGTCTCGAAGGAAACTCCCGTCGACAATGGTTTCTATCAGATGCGGAGTACCGTACGAGCAGGAGAACTACGAAGGACCTCGAGGACAATCCTGTACTTATCCAAGTGCAACAAAATTCATTGGCAGTCTTGGAGCCAAAACCAAGAAACATCCATATTTTGAGCAATTTTGGATTATTAGCAACTGAGAAATCGTAGTTCAAAGGAATTCACATTAACTTCAATATGAATTCACGTTACCATTAGTTTAACTGTAAGAAACTCGTAGGGGACTCTCTACGGACTAACCCTAGAAAATTGAAGGTTATTCTAACATCCTAGATCGAACATTTTCGGAATAAAAGAAGGTATAATTTTCTCATGAATTTAAAAGTTTTATTTATAAATTTTTTTTTTTTTTTTTGGTTTATTATTTTCAACCCCACTCAAAAGTTGTTGGTTCATCTGTTAAGGTACGTAGAATCCGAAAATTGAATAAAAATGTTGCCGTCCGCGACACATTCCTTAGTTCCCCATTTGGGGTCTAGCTGTGCCCCGAGCTTAGGGGTGAAAAATAAGCGCTGAAATTTTCAAAACGCCCATATTAAAAAACATTTTTTGCTATTCAGTTTCACCTGTCCCGTTGTCTGTCATTAATGAAATCTTGCAAGTTAAATAAGATCCAATCTTCCAATTCAAAAAGGACATCCTTCAATTCATAGGGAACCATCTTCCAATTCATTGGGGTCTTCCACGGAGTAATACTACCTCTGAGAGAGAAAGTCTTTTTTAGTTTCGAGGGAACAAAACTTACCATTAAATTTTCATGTATTTAACCCTAACTACCATGGACCATGGTATCACTAGTGTCACCGAAAACACCCCAGGAACTCAACAACTGTCCCAAGGTGTCACCGGTGTAACCAAAATTTAATGGATAGCAGAATTTTTTGTAGGCTTTTGGAAGTCTCAAAGAAGTGTTAGTCAAAAAACTCCAAAGAAATCGATGAAAAAAAAGTTCAAAATTTTTGTCATAACATCATTTTGCTTCCGAGTCTACCAAGGTTGACTTTTCAAGGTTGAAAAAAAAAGTTCTCCAAAATCTCAATTTTCTCTTGCGTTTTACGTTTCAGAACTTTCTGAACAATTTCGGTTCCGTGTCTGTCTGCCTGTGTGTCTGTCTGTCATGAAATCTTTGCCACAGCCATAACTTCTACATTTCTCACTGGATTTCGATGAAATTTTCAGGGATAGTGCGAGTTGGCGTGTAGATGGTCCCCTATGAGGTTAGTGGAAGGTACTTCTGATTGATGTTTTGAGATTAACTACTATGCCTCGGATCATCCATACAATCTGGTTATATACGGGGAAGCTATGTGCCACACCCACTTGACAAACTTTTTTACTTCCAATAACTTACAAGAAATGGTTCAGAAATTCAGCTCTGTCCATTAGTTTTCAAATTCCAATTTAAATCTAGTTAATCTGGGGACACTTTGGGACAGCTGTGGGATTCCAAAGATGTTTTCGGTGACATTGTTGACACCATGATCCACTTAGGGTTAATTCCATTACTGGAAAAATTGTGGCTCGTCCTTTGGTTTGGGGTCGGGTGAAAATTTTGGGGTGGTCGAGTGGCATCCTCCAAGACCCACAGAAATTACAGCTAGAAATCGAAGTAAACTATAAAATGAACCAGCTGCGGTTAATTCTCAAGTCGCGAACGTGGGAAGGAATTTCTCACCCAACTGCGACGCTGTAAAATTTTAACAGCGAACCTTTTTCGACCGTTTTGAGCAGTCGAAAAACATTCAGGTGGAGTTAAAACCTTCGGCAATCGCTCAAGTAACGTGAGCCGAGTTTGAACGACCGCGTCCGAACTGACTCGGCGTAATTTCGAATTACCCGTCCCTAGTTGCCGGATGGCCGTAAAAATAATAGGTGAGGGACTCGGTGATAATGGGATAATGAAGGTAGCATTCGGTATTTACAGTCTGACCCTGGTTTTACAATTCCGGGGGAAAAGGTGTTAATATACCAAGTACAATTTTATAGTATGAAGCGCCGCTAATAAACTAATCTTCTTATTCCTCAATGGGGGTGTTTCGGAAATAACGGAATGTAAAACTTAACTCTGGAGCTCACATTGGGGCTCTTTTCCTTTTGCGTATGATTTGTTTGTAAATTAACTTACCTGATAGGGCAAAACCGACCCAGTTCCGCTCAGCCATATTTTGTATTTTGTATCAGAAGGTTTGAAAGAGGACCTACAAATTTGGACCCGTCACACTAGGGTGACTCATAAAGCTCCTTAGTGAGGTATGGAAGAACCCCACCGTGTATTTCGGATTACATCAACACGATTTTGGTTTATTATTTTCAATGATACCTTTGGAATAAACTAAGAAAAACGTGTTAACCTCCCCCCCCCCTCTCTCTCTCTCAAAATTTGTTGGCTTACGTTTTAAGGTACGTAGAATCCGAAAATCGAATAAAAATGTTGCCGTCCGCCGTACGCGGCACTTTCCTTAGTTACCGACAAATTTTGATGAATATTGGCATAATATGCCGGAAATGGAAAACCAGACAATGTGATTCCATAACTGAAGCCGAAAGGGAACAATTGTTCACTCGTTTCTGGAAGGAATTTTTTGTCTTCTATACGGCTTATCTCTGGATAAAATCTTCTGGCTTTGGACGGTTGTGGACTTAGATAGTGTAGTGGCATATAGCCAGATTTGAACTCTTTAGGGAACCATTTACCATCAAACGATCTCTTTGATAACGGCCTAGTCACGTTTGGTTGAAGCATAGTATAAATAATTAATGATCCGTGTTCGAGATTTGAGAACAGTGATAGAATTCGTCATCTTACCTACGTTTCAGCTAGGAATGCGATGTAATGCCTTGATTTGACACGAATATTAAAATCAAGTCTCATAAAATATCTATGTCCAGTGTTCTGGAAAACTGATTAAAATTTGGCTGTACAAGATAATAATTAACTTAATAGTGATGTGATGAAAACTAAACTGTGATACAGCGATAAAATCGTTCAGTGATAGAGTTATTAGGGGAAACAGTGTAAAAATCGAGTCTGAAAGTTCCATTAAGGAAATAGTATCTGTATGCTAATGTTGAACACGCATGTTTAGTATAAAATTAATGTGGTCTAAATCCAATATCAAAATCTAATGAGGTGCTGTAATTGCAGGTCAGAGAAAACACACTTTGAAGTTACACCTCGCTCGAGCGCGGCTGTCCAGTGTGCCTGACTGACTTCATAAATTTGCACAAGAATCCCGTTCTTCTCATTTCAGCTGCATGAATTGGTGAGATATAATTTATCAATATTTAGTATAAGGTAATAAAGATAGGTATAGTAAATTATGAGAAAATCTATGTTTGTACTCTGAGAAACGCAAACATATGATTTCACCTGGATTCTAGTCAATGAGAACGTGCTACGCCTGGTTATCTCTCAAATAAAAGGGAAGTGTGGTTTCCAAGTCTCCCGTAAAGATTTGGTGGCACCCAAACATAATCTCAATCATAGACAAAATAAGCCCTCATAACCCACGGACGCTCGGACCCTAGCTAGTCGGCAGTAGCAATTGATATCCATCGAGAAAAACTGCTACAAGTGGATTTTTTTTCTGGAAGGAAAATTCTGGAAGGATAGCAATCGAATGTTTGTCTGCAGTCTCTAGTTGAGCGCAAAGTGGGGGCTAATAAGGTTCCTGTGTGCAAAAAATTGTTTCTGAACACGCTTGGATTGGGGAGTGGCTCTGTGGACAACTACCACAACACGTGTAACCCATTTCGAGGGATGTCTCGAAACACAAATGGCTATGCAGTCACTCACAGAGAAGAAGTCGATGGTCAACCTGCCTATGGCTCAAAACATTCAAGGAGGGCTAGGAAAGACAGACTGAAATTCGCCACAGACTATCTCTTTTTTTTTTTCATTTATATATAACGAGCTGTTATTCTCAAATAATTCTTACCTTTGGTGAAATTATAACCAATTTCTTCTATACCACTGAGTTTTTTTTTGATTCCTAAATTTAATTTATCTCAACGAATAAGGGGTACCTAATCATAAACAAATAAAACTATAAAAAATCAACGAATTCAAAAAAACCATAAAGTTAACTTTATGGTATAAGTTGTGGACAAATTCAGGAAGCAGGTATCTACCCAAGTTCGTAGATTCTAATCACAAAGAATAAAATTATTATTAGGTAGGCTATGCATAATTCATTAAAAGTGGGACAGAAATCAGTAGGTAATAATGAAATTAAGAAAACGAAAATAGGTAGGTGCTTAAAGAAATTTAATGTTTTCTATGAACATTGTGCATACTTAAAGTCTTACTACAACATGTTGTATCAGCCGATATTTGCTAGGTAACATGTATCTAAGCTATTTAGGTTATTATCGTTATTTGAACGTGGAATTATCATTTCTAATGCTCATCTCCTCTCCTAGATTCCATAAAAATATTCAAAAAAAAGTCTATGAACTCTTGAATAGATTTTATCACGTTTTTTCGCTTTCTTGAAAACTAGCGAAAACTTCATACAACATCTTGCACTTTCACCGACGATATATTGGGGTTTAGTTGTGCCCCGAAGCTTTTGGTTGATGTCAGTCACTTCTAAGGGGTGAAAGATGGGGGCTGAAATTTTCAAGAGCGTTTTGTAAGTTCAAACACGTTTAATGAAAAGGTATGGTTTTTTCATCAATTTAAAGTAGTATTGACATTTTTGAATTGAATGAGACCACCCAGAGCTCTCGTTTTGGGCCAGCCGAATATCTCCATCTAAATGTTCCTACTTTTTTTCAAAATGAGTGAATTTTTAATGAAAGCCTTAAAAAAGTTAAATAAGTCAATTTTAGTAAATATATTGAATACAACTTTCGCAAACAGTCATAAATCGAGTCTCAACAAGGTCACAACACACTTATTTATTTATCCGAGTTTTTCAGTAATTTCTTCTATTTAGCCTAATCTAAGTATAAATCTCGTTCTTCCTCTTAGGTATGTTGCTTAGGTATGTTTTTTAAGTTGAAAAAAAAAGTTCTCCGAAATCAACATTTCTGCTCGCGTTTTACGTTTCAGACCTTCCTGAACAATTTTGGTTCCGTGTCTGTCTGTCTGTCATGAAATCCTTGTGACGGGTAAAACTATACGAAGTTATTGTCTGATTTCGATTAAATTTTCAGGGAATTGTACGGGTTGGCATGTAGATAGTTCCGTATGAAAATCATGGGCGTCGCCCAATTCGGTCCCACACAGTGAAAGGTGTCGTATTTGAGCGGTCACTTTGGTCTGCTTAGCGGAGGTGCGAGAGGTCAACTTGGTCCCGTGTAAAGACGATGAATGTGGTAGCGGATGAAGAGCAACAAGATCTGGATAAGGTGTTTTATGAAGGATTTGAGTACATTTTTCACAAGGAGTCAGTTGGTGACGTGCATCGTTAAATGAGCAAATTTCGAGCGAGGTTCAAATACACAAATATTCGAGAAGGAAGGAGGTTTCTCCTCATAATCATGAGCTGGAGAGTAAGGTGGAAGTGGAAGGTACCTACGGTACGAAGGTATCCCATGCAATAATGCTAGGTAATTCGGGCATTCAAAATACGAGATAAGGCACGAGATGTGGATGTAAAAAACACAGAAACACATATTTTTGAAGTTTTTACGCCCTTCCAAATGTTAACACGAATTACACACGTTCTTACCGGCCATGAATATTCACTTTCGGAGACGGGGACCAAGTTGGGCTTCGGAACCAAAGCGTCCACATTTCAACGGAACCAAGTTGACCGACGCCGAAAATCATCACTCCGGACTGAGTGTAGCTGCTGTGCAAGCGAAAACGTGAATTTCTTGTAACAGCAGTAACATCCAAATTTCCCATCCGACAACGAAAAAATATTCAGAGATTATGCGGGTTGACGTGTAGATGGTCCCCTATGAGGGTAGAACATGATACTTAGAGACTGATGTTTTTAGATTAATGTCGGATCATCCATACAACCGGGTTATGGATACGAGGAAGCTATGTGCTCCACCCACTTGGCCGACCTTTCTTCCTGATGATGGGCTCAGAGTTGGCCTAAAACGTTGAAGAACATTAAAATATGAAAATTTAATCAAGTCTAATATAATTTTCTAAAAATCCCTACATCGATCAGTAATTTTTCGAGGTACAAAAAGATGTTATTAGACATTGAAATAAAATTATACACTTTCATAACGAACGTTTTGTTATCCTCCCACTCATCACTTTTTTGTTAGCAAGTTGGTAGGAATAAGAACTTAGTGAGCTTTGAATTCTCTTATTATTTAAAAATACAATTCAACCAATGATTATTTAAAAATTCAACTTAAATTACTTTGAATTTCAAAAGTACTAATTGAATTACAATCAATTTGAATTAATAACGTGATTCAATTATCCCAGCAGTGAGTAGGTAGAACATCCTGTCTCATAGAAACAGCCGTCATCGTTATTATCTCAGACTTCTGTTCTCCCGTCAGTCGATATAAAATATTGTGAGTTTATTTATCTTCTCTGTAGCTGATAGAAGATTTTTTTCTGGCCTCCTTAGGTCGGACAGCTATGCTGCCGTACAAGTCAGTTCAACTCTTTCGGAAGATAGATATCGACAGTAGGTAGAAGAGAGATCTTCAAAAGTTTAGTGGGATTGAGATGACGGCTGCCTCTTATTTATTTATTTACTCCGCTACCGCCCGGTGACCGCATCAAACCATCTTGTCCGCCGGAAAAATGTTACGCTCTCGGACAATCACAACCTGGATATTTAGCCGTTTGAAGTAGCGCCGACTCCCAACCCGAGCGGCTCCCTGGATTCCTTTTGAGGTAGCAACCACAGGGAAGAGATGCGAGGGGAAGTTCGAATCCCTTTTTTGTGCGCGGAGGGTTTCGCTTCGAACCGCCATTTTGAAAGTTTTAGGTCCTTATCGGCCCCTTCTCGGGGTCTGGGGAGTGTCTTGGGAAGTACTCGCCAAAAGGGACGAAAAAACGTCAAAGGCCATTTTGTTTGAAGGCGATTCTATTGTAATTGTTAGCGCGCGCCTTGTGCGCCGTATCTTCTCTCTCGCTCTGTCTAAACCTCTTTTGTCTCCCCCAGGGTTCCCCACCGATTTGTAATTCATTGAAGTGGCTCAGTGAAAAACTCCTTCACCTACCTCCATTGCTACTCCCCTGGAAAGCCCCTGCGAGGTTTATTTTTTCAAGCTGCTCGTACTTGCAATTGATACCGTCTCTTGTGTCCTCAGAAGCTTCTTTCCTTCTTCCTGTCTTTGGAGGCTAATGCATTATTGAGCGTACGGCCGTAAAGCCTGGGAAAGACACCTCTGTAATAAATTGTAGGGGGACTGGCCATGCTCTGCAAGTACCAACAGTTTGAACCATTAATTGCGTGGTACCAATATTTACGAAGGAAAACATTGAGTGGTTGGTTACTTATTCCGTTTTTGGCGTAAGTATAGGTATTTCGGAATATGTTTAAATGCGGTCCCCCGTTCTTACCTATTTCTTTCCCAAAATCGAGGGAGGACTTGGATACCAGATGAGGGGGGACAACCTTCCAGGCGCGCATGCGCACATGTCCCCTTCCCTTCTATCGTTTGAGGAGCTAACTGGCGAGATAGGAAAAAAACGCATCAGTCTGCTTCCAAAGCTTGTATGTTTCAAAGCAAATATAATATTTTCCATTCTTTCTATTTTTCTCTTTTATTTTTCCCCTACTCTTTGATGTAGAGAATCCTTTCTCGAAATCAGAAGTGGGATAAGCAATTTCCGCGCTTACAAATTTCAGTTTTTTTTTCTTTCGTTTTATTAAAAAGTTCGAATCGCGTCAACACGGGGTCAACACACTCTACCCACCAGATGGCGGATGACCAAATCCCAGAGGAGGGAATCCCGCAGCCGACGCCCCCAATACCTGATGCCTCAGGTTTGGAACAAGTTTTGGGTGCCTTACTTGATCGAATTTCCCATCCTCCACCAACACAAGGCCGACTAAAGTTCGCGGTGTTCGATCCGGCAACAGTGGCACCGAAGACATGGTTGAGGACGTCCAGTATAATCGTCAAAAACCGGGTAACCAACCAGTCTGATTTGGTTTTGGCGTTGACGGACGCCATGAAGGGAGCTGCGTCCGAGTGGTTTTCCGATGTCGTCGATGACACTCTCACCTGGACCCTTTTCCAGCAACAGTTCGAGGCGAAGTTTTGTCTCGTCGATACAGCCGCAGCGACTTTACACCAGGCCATCACCTCATACCCCAATGACGGCGATTTAACCAAGCTAATCACTGATCAGATAGTGAAGGTTAGGGGTGCCTTCCGAGGAAAAACGAGTGACGAATGTGCTGTTCTTGTTGCTTCAGCTATAGCCGCCCGTCACGATCCTGACGTTCGAAAATGGTGCTATGTGCAGGACAGTCCGACAGTAGTAGCCCTATTGAAAGAGGTAAAAGCTTCAAAAGTGACGAAGGGCAAGTCTGGACCTTTTTTCACTCCAAGAGGTGGTCAATTACAGACTCCTAGACCATCGAGCCCATGGAAAAGGCCTCATCAAGGGCAACAACCTGGACAACAACCACAGTTCAAAAAGTGGCGTTCAGACACCCCATTTCAATCACGCCAACCAGCCCCTGGCCCCTCGGGCATACAGCAAACCCAACAACAGCAACATTCTCAACAGCTACAATCACAGAAGCCTCAGCAGCAGTCGGGCCGAAAGCGGTTCTGCAAAACATGCAATTCAACTTCTCACGACTGGCCGCACTGTTTCAAGAACCCGAACCGGGCTCAACTCCAGCCTCAGCAGCAGGGCCAAGGACAACAAGAGAGACGGGTAAATGTCCTGTCCATTAACCCAGTTGGTCAACTACAACACCAAGGTAATGAATTTCCATTTGTATTTGATTCTGGGAGCGAAGCATCCCTTTTATCACATGATTTATTGCCTCAATTTATTGGCCTAAAATATAAAAATCCAGTAAAATTAACAGGGATAGGTCAAGGTCAAGTTATTGCCGATTTTCAAATTTCTACAGTTGTCACAATTAATGATATTGACATCCCGGTGTTATTTTATATTGTCCCTGAAGGGACCACTCTGAATAAAATTCTATTAGGCCGTGATGTTTTACAGTCTGGGATAAGTGTAACAATTTTAGCAGATCGATACGAATTCACTAAAACTGGAAAGAAATAGGTAAGAACGGGGGACCGCATTTAAACATATTCCGAAAGGTATATCACCATAGTGTTGGAAACAGGTGCAAACCACACACTGCTACAGATCATTAGGTTGCTATAGCTGCTATCATTAGGCTATATCGGGCAAAACTTATTGAAGAGTTCAACTGGGATTAGTATAGTAGATATAGTAATGATATAATTTATAGTTTATTTAAAATTTAGTACTACTCAAAATATGCTCAAAATAGACCACAAATACGCTCGCACCACTCGGCAGACGGACGTCACGTCCATGCCTATCATGTTTTCATTTTGTTATACCAGTTTTTTGTATCCGATTATCTCTTGTAAATAAACATGTTTTCTTCTTCTTCTTCTTCATTAGGTTGCAGAACACCACCTATAACTGGTGTTTCATGAGGATTTCCATCAGGAAAGAACCACTCCAAGGTGAAAACCGAGTCATATTTTTGCCATATTTTGATATTTGAACATCCAAAATGCTGACTAGAACCCGCATGCTCACCTACATAGCCTCCACTGTATTTGAGCTACATTGAGTCATTGTACAGTGTCATTTGATTTTGGGACGTTAAAATTCTTCATCTGACCACCAAGTTTACAGGAATAGTAGACCAGCGCGTGCTACGCACAACGACGTATCCGTGGAGAGTTGCATCAGAGGAGAACAGATATGCAACTGAGAAGCGCAGGGATGAATCTATGGAACGCTGTTATGTACCCTCTAAGAACAGGAAAGCGGCTGTGAAGCACAGGGATGCATCAGTGGAGAACATGGAATCAACCATGGAGAACTGGGATTATTACTGTAAAGCAGGGACAACAGTGATGCACCCACTAAGAACAGCAAAGCGACTGTAAAACACAGTATATGCAACCTCGGAGAACTGTGAAACACAGGAATGCGACCCTATGTGGACCATGGTGTCACTGGTGTCACCGGAAACATCATAAAAATTGCTCACCGGACCCAAGGTATCACCGAAGTAACTGGATTTTAATTACAATTTTAAATTTAATGGTCAGAGTTGAATTTTTTGAACCATTTTTTGTGAGCTATTAGAAATCAAGAAATGATATTATACGAAAATTTTGACATTGATTTCATTGGCCATTTTCGTCATAATTTCATTTTTACATTTCCAATAGCTCACAAACATATTTCAAAAATTCAACTCTGTCCATCAATAAATTTTAAAATTGCAATTTAATTTAGGTTACTCCGGTGATACTTAAGGACAGCGGTGGAGTTCCTAAGATGTTTTTGGTGCCACTAGAGACACCATGGCCCAGTTAGGGTTAAGTACTGTTTGCAGATTGAAAGAATGCGGATGGTTTGATGAGGTGTCCATGTGTATTGCAATCCAAAAAACATCGTCCTTCCTCTACCTGCCACTCAAGCCAGGGAAAATGAGATCGACGGTTGTTGACGACCGACCGATGAAGTGAAAGGATTGATTTATTACAGGCAAAACAAAACAAATACAGAACACTAATAAAAAATAAAACAGGTTCCTTACCCTTGGGAAAGTCTTATCAATTAAGTGAATGTACATTCATTCATTCAAAAATAAAATCACACTTCCAGTACCTAAAGGATGATGCTTTTTTAAAATTTCAAAGGCGATTGAAGGGTAAACAGAAGGGCAAGTGAACTCACATCCGATTTAAAAATAATCCTTCCTAACAATTGGCTGAGTGAAGGGGCTCTCTACCTTATTAAAACTCGAGTTGCTCGATCCCTCGATTACGATTACTGAGGCTCGGCCCTTTCCCCATCCTGACTGAACAGGCAACCTAAGATTTTGGACCAGGTAGTCGTCTATGTTAGGAGGTATACCCTTCGGGAAATAGGCCAACCGCATTCTTTCTATCTGCAAATAGTACAGGGTGGATCTCTGGACCACAGTGATGCATCCTCAAAGAACAGATGCATCCTCATACAATACAAACATCCTCATACAACAAAAGTACCAAACCTGATTCTTGATGTTTGGTCTATTATTTTGGAAAACTGTTCGTCGACCACTGAATCATGGAACCTCCAGCACGATCCCTGAAAAAGTCTGCAATGCAGATGCTAGAAATGAAGTCTAGTATCCTACTAATACTCCTCGAAGTCGATCAACATAAGAGTATGTGCCAAACCAGGACAATATATTATGTAATTTCAGGGGATTGATCATAAATATAGACTCTGACTTATTGGAACCCCAAATCAAATCATAGTTCAAACGGAGAGCTTTCCAAATAGTCATTATTATTTAATTCTTTGTTTTTAGTGTTAGTACTGACTTGTGATTTACTGTAATTAGGCCTAGTCCTGTAGTAATATCATCAAATATACAATTACAATTACAATAGTTGTAAAATGATGGGTAGGGATGGCGACAATATATCGATATATTACGTTTGATATATCGATATAGAGAATCGATAATATAGATCAATATTGATATATTGACCGATATATCGCGACTTGTTTTCAACAAGTAAAAATTAAATATTGAAATGAATGGATGAGAAGGGACTCCTTATCAACAGCAAGTAATTTTATTGTAAATTTTGTAGGTACGTGATGGGTAGATTTCACACTGTTGACCTCAGCTCAGACATGATTGTGTACATAGTTTACACCACGGATACTAGAAGACACGGTAGGGGCCACGAGATCGGCCGCTCTGGGTGGTGACGTCATAAGTACCCTCGCTCCGTCCGCACCTTCACTGTTTCTTACGGCTATCGAGCATTTTTCGAACATAGTCCTAATTTCATCAGGGTTTTAACCCTGCAGTGGTAGGGCACGTAAACCTTACTTGTTGTCTGGGAAAAATCACTCTTCACCAATTTATCTTTCGGCATGATTGAAGTGGTTCCTCATTCAAATCTTCTCAAGGGTAGTTGTCCTTCTCTTCGACGAAACACAACACTACATCTCTCTCAAAATTTGTGAATATTGATGATTGGGCTTTGAATAGTTTGAAACTCAAATCAAGGAATCCTGGATGGATTGAAATTTGGAGTAAACGTCGTTTAATTGAGTTTTAACTGGGAAGGGGAATTTTCATTACATTCCTGACGAACTCGAGAGCTTTAAAGCTCTTTAAAGCTCTCATATTATGAGAGATTTGAATTGCTCTTTTAGGATTTGTATTTCTTCCGTCAGTTTAGAGTTTTCTGCAGTAAGGAAAAGTATTTCTGCAGGTCGATCTCCCGCACATGAACTAAGTAGCAATAATTGATCTGTTGGATTATCTGCATTTGAATCTGAAAGTGGATCTGGGCCAGTGGGTGGTACATGTTTTTCAACAGAATTTTGTATGAGTTGAAGTACCTCGTTACGATTGGCCCGTTTTTCAGCTCGCATTTTACGGTTATTGAGAGCAGTTGGTTGTGGTGCAGATGAGATTTGACCAGTTGGTAAGAATAAAAGTGGCACTGCATCAGCCTTTAATTTTATTTTTATATTACCTCTCTACAGTCCCAATAATTCCCTCCGAAAATCTAACTCACAATCTGATACGTCGAAATGTTTGGAACATACTCGAGCAGAGTTGACGTTGAAAAAGTCGGCTCGTTTACAGGCGGCGACCCATCTCTTCCTGGTAGCATTTTCTTTGGGAATCGTGTAGAGGCTCAATTCTTGTTCTTTCGAATGTCGAGAATGAGATGTACATTTCTCAATTGCACAGCAAACCATAATAAACGAAAACTAAAAAGTAGTAAGTAAGTACTATGTCAATGGAAGTTCGGACAGAACTAAGAATAACGTTTACAGGGCAGCGACGTGAGGGTTGGGTACTTATGACGTCGAGGCCCTTGGGGTTTCCCCGACCTCGCGGCCCGTGGCCCCTACCGTGTCTTCTAGTATCCGTGGTTTACACCTACAGTGGCTCTCAAGGCTCAGTAAATTACTTGACTTGAGCCAAAATTGATGGAGGCTAGATTAAAACTACCTACTATACGGGTTTCACAACAATTATTTTCAATTTTGAAGGATCATGATTGTCTGCAATATACCTACCCCTGTCAATTTAAAAATTAATTCAACATTGCAATGACATTTTCGCACTTTTTTCGTTTTTAAACTACGAATTTTGATAATTTATACACAGTAGGTAACTTTTGAAAGTAGGTTAATACTTATTTCCAAATTTTTATTATTTATTATATATTATTCCCAAAGTTTTTCCAAATAGATCCTCCTATATGATGAACATATCGATATATTTCTCCCAAAATGGTGTTAGAAACGTTTCAATTCACTGACCTACTTACTTCTTCCAGTTCTTCCAAGTAGATCTTCCGATATGTCGATAAATGTTTTCCTAAATAATTTTATTTATTTTTAAAACGTTTTAAATTCACCTACGAACTGCCCAAGGAGGAATACTATTCGATGTCCAAAAGAAAGCATTTTCAAAGATGGCAAAAGGTTTACGAAGAAGGTAGGAAGGGCCGTTTTTTTTTTTTTTTAAATATTCAACCCCTAATAAAAAGTGTACCCCGGTTCAAGCACGTCAACATGGGGAAAACATTTATTCGCATTTTTTGTAGACTAAGAGCGAACCACACAATTTGTCCAGCGTATTTGCACAAAATTAATAGGAGAAATGATGCTGTATGCGAATGCGGGCATCCGTATGGAGATGTTGAACACGCAATAATGGAGTGTGCGCAACTAATTCGTAGAGAAGAATTGTTTAAAAAAATAGAAGTGTCGGTGGAAAACCCCTTTAATTATATTTCCCTTCTCCAAAACATTGATGTATGGAAAGATATATATTTTTTTATTACTGTAAATAATCTAAAAATTTAGGAAGATTGTTATGATTTATGTATATTAACAACTTAATTAGATATAAAGTAAAATATTATTAAGAAGTCAATCATTATTTTGTTGTATGGCTAAATGTCAATAAAGGCAATGCCAATTAAAAAACAAAAAAAAAATTCACCTACCTACTTCAACACCTTTTTCCAAGTAAATCTTCCGATATATCGAAATATCGATATATTTTCTCCGATATATCGTAGGTATCGATATCTCATTGACGATTTATCATTTGATCTGTTTATCGATATATTTCATTCGATATGCCATCCCTAATGATGGGTCTTGAACGACCAGAATTGGGTGAAACAGGGGAAGGAAGAATTGATAAGACGGTATCTCCATCTTGCTCCTACAAGTGGGGCACCAGAGGGAGACTATTCAGCTGTGACGTCATTTTGCTGGATCAGAATCCGAGTTCAGAAAAAACCAAGTCCAACCTACAACGGTTGCCTAAACAAGTATGAACAGGACGAGAAGTCCATTTTAGAAGTCCTGCGTCTGAGCGTGATCGCCCGACCAGCATGACAAACGGCCGTCTCGCGGTCTTGTGACGCATGAAACTCAAGTCGGGTTGTCCGCTCATGGAGGCATCTTCGATCAAGATAGCAGAGCTCGACTGCCTCGAGAGGCCTCTCAAATCATTGCGGGCCTTCAAGGACCCCTTCAAACTGCCAAAGAGCTGCCGCCTTCCTCCTCATACGGAATTGTTATCAATCTCCTCCGGCGACATTTTGCAAATTTGATAAACTAGAATGAACGGACGTTGATCTTAGGAAATAACATTCTCATGTTTGACAACTCAGGCTCTGTATTCGAAGAGTACTGTACAAATGAATCGATTTCTTTTAAAAGGGCGTAAGTCCTTGCAACCAAACTTTCGGGAAATCAAGAAAAACATCCTGTATGCCGCTATTGATAAAATTGTTAGAGGAAAACTTTTTTCTCTGCCTGAGCAATCAATTTGACGCGTTTTACGTATTTTTCCAGATTTTTATCCCCAACCTAGGGGCTCCAAATTCGCTAATCTATCCCATGGACTTACGCCCTTCTAAAAAAAATCGTGTACAATTTCACTTTTTATGAATTGCAGGCTTTCTGAAACCATGATAGATTACTCCATTTATCATTGGCAACCCGGAAAGTCGTAAAATTATGGAACACAGTTGCTATAGAAATGAAAAAAAAGTCTGCCAAAGGGTGTGGCACATAGCTTACTCGTATTCATAACCCCGATTTACAGATTGAAGATCCGATACATAGGAGCTAATTTCGAAACATCGATCTCTAAAGACACTGCACTACCCTCATAGGTCACCGTCTACACCCCAATCCGCATAATCCCAGAAAATTTAATGGAAAAAGTATGGCTGTTACAACGGTTTCACTATCGATTCAGCCCTTCTAAAAGAAACCAGGATTTTCAAGGGCAATTTCTATCATGTCAGAGACGTCATTCGCATGCCCTTTAAATTTCAAACGTGCGCCTAGGAGATAAAAACAGAAAATGGAAAAAAATGGCATTTTTGTGGACTTACGCCCTCATAAAAAACGATTCAAATATTATTTTGTATCATTGTATCATGTTTTGGAATGTTATCAATCTCCTCCTGCGACATTTATCAAATTTGATGAAGTAGAATGAATGGACGTTGATTTTAGGAAATACTGTTCTCATGTTTGAACACTCAGGCTCTGTATTCAGTAATGTACAAAATTTGTACATAATATGTACAAATTTTGTAATATTAAATATTATTTAATATTACTTTTAATAATTAAATAATTTAAATTAATTAAATTAATTTAATTTAATTTTGTAATATTACTTTGTATCATATAAACGGTTAATAACGGTTAAAATCAACTGCAATAAATTATTATTGTAGTAATGCAGTACTGCACTGTAACGTAGTATGTTTCATATGTTTCTATGTAACTGCACAAATCATGAAGAACGTACACGTACGTGTACGTTGTCGTAATTTTTCGTACATCAACTTATTCAGTAATTTGTAACTCGATAGATTTACCACAAAATTTCATTTTTCAGAGTCAATGGCCCCGGGTGAGGATCCCACTGAACGAAGAGTAATGATGGTTTTACTCCTTAGTGGTGATAAGTTGTGTTAATACTTGTTTCAACGTCATCAAGAAACGTACGTTAATTTTCCACTCACCCTATCAAAGATACACCAGCTCCTGGACTCACCTGAAACATTTTAAAAAAATGCCAAAATTCAATAAAATTTAATTGATTAAATTTAATATGAATAAATCAACAAAATAAAATAAACTAATTAATAATACCTGAATTTGAAGGGTCTAAATTTATTATTGATATATTATTTTCATTCTTACATTGAACTCAATTTGTTATTGGAAATTATTGCAAAATTTTTACTTCAATAAGTAGCTGAAATATTGTCCAATTCAATCAGATCAACATCAGGAAGATAAATTAGAAAATAATGGCATGGAACATGCTTTAGCCATCACCTAACTGGGCAAAAACGTGACGAAACCGTGGAAAGAAAGTAGCGCGGGATTTTCTAATGATTTTCACTTACAACCAACCCGTTTCTAGGGAAATGTATCGCCGTTAGTTTCCATCCCACGAAAATCGTTTGCCACTCGTTGAAAAGCCCTCAATTTATGCGTAAATTATGTACTGCCAACAAAGCTGTAAAATGGACGAAGCTGAGATATACTTCTGATTTAAAAGAACTGTAAACGAATTTAAATTTTCACGAATGTAATCAAAGGATCTTGAAACGAGATTTTGTCATGAACGCGGGCTTTAGTTGCGATGTGTTCTTCGACGCTTTAGATGTTTTCGATTTCTTAATAATAACAATACCTTCGGGACATCAAGATGTGAATGAAATGACGAACAATTTGAAAATCAGGCCCATAAAGAGCTAAATTAAAACAACAGACAACAAATTCCTAGTAAAAGGAAATAGCAAACAAACAAAACAAGGCTAGAGCATGTTCCATGCTTGTTGAATTTTAGCCGAGGGCTGTAAGCAGTAACCATCAGGGGTCGAGGGGGCTCGCCCCCTGGCGAGGCCCGAAGTTATTCCGAATTATTACGTTTCTAAGACTTATTGTGTCATGGATGCCTAGTGGAAAATACGATAAATTATAAATAGAACAAATATTAATTTATTGGCAGAAAGAACTAAGCACATATACAATAACAAAATCAAAAAAACTGCCCACCAACCAACTAAGTTCGTTTGAACTTTTGGCGGCTGGTGGAGCAGGCCTCAGCCGTAAATATTAAATAATCAAACAATTTAAAAATAAAAAATCTCCATAGATTAATACAATTTCTTTATCACGCTCAAAATCTGTCTCCTAAAAATTGCAAAATTACTGACCAGGATTAATTTTATAAGCATAAAGAAACTGAGAAAAGCATTCTTATTTGCACGTTCGGTTTTGAGCCTAAGTGACTTAATATTTTAATGCACTGCATTGTGAGTGTGCGTGACAGGCTGTGATCAGGCCGAATGCCAGTAGACTAACAAGCATGAATGAAATAAAAACAATTCCCTTATGTTGAGCACATCAACTTTACGATGAAGCCAAGGTAGTAGGAATGGGTATCGATACCCGATATTTTAAAATATCGATACTTCTGTACCGATACTCGATATTTTAGTATCGATACTGTACTAGCTGATATTTTCGGATATCAATACTTTGGATCTGATATTTCAAAATACCGAATATCGATACAGTTCTCGCGGATAATTCAACATAAAGGCTAAAAAATAAAAATATGAAGAAGGTAGGGAGGCTGTTGGGTCTTAACTCGGATAAAATTACATTATTATGGAGAAAATGTTCAATAAAATTTGCAGTGGGTATTTTCTCTAAATTTTCAAATGTTTTTACATCAAAAGATGCCTAATTCATTCGATGACATAAGCTCTTGTTGGCGAATTTTCAAGGAAATATATTGCAATTGCCACAAAATTTTTAGAATGGAGTTTTTGAGAAAAAAGTAATTGAAATCCGTTTTGGAGCGTTCTAATCTCCAGTGTTGACAGTGAAAAAACCATACTAGATTTCAATGAAAATTCGCTCATTATCTCATGCTGTATGAATGAACTTTTGTTTCTTATTCAGTCCAGAGAGCCGAGAGTATTCAAGTTCACACACAAGTGGTTGCTCCTCTAGGCGATTCTAGGAAAAGAAAGGTTCTTGGTACCTGGAGCTTGAGACCTACACGTGCTGGTTCCTTGGAGTTCCTTCCCAGAACCCCAGGGTTTCCACGACACTGCTTGTTGTACTTTGAGCATCTCAGACTTTGACAGGGCTGTAAAATCACCAGTTATTTCGACTTTTCTCAGAATATTCGCTCATGCAGGTACCTGCATGCTCTGGTGGTGGTGGGTGGGGGGGGGGGGGGGGGAGAGAGGAAGTCTTCCGCATTAAAAACTAGCCTGATCCCATATTGGGATTTCTAGGAAACGTCTTAAGACAACAACGAGACCCGGACTGGACTGTGACATCACAGGTAGGCGGAACCCTTTTACTACCTGACCCTAGCTCCCTTGAATCAACTAAGTATTGACTCTCATTTTGAGAAAAAATAATTTTATGAAAAACAATGAATTCGCAGGTGAGTACGTACCTACTTCTAGATTTCCCAGTTATGACTTTCAAATTTGAATATTTCGGAATTTTCAACATTTGTCGCTCCAAAAATTTCTATTTTCACAATCAGAACTTTCTTACTTTGTTTGCTAGACTGATGTCTAGGCTTGAAATTTGTATGTATTGTACTTGTAGGTAAGCTAAGAAACAGTGGGTAACTATGAAGTGAAATCACTTAAACCATAACTTCTAATTGTTTTGTTGTTGTTTCGTTAATTGCTAAGAAGAAGTTACTTCCTCATTTTGGTTTATTATTGTCAATAATAAGCCTTTGGAATCGAGCAAGAAAAAAACAATTTTAACCCCCCTCAAAATTTGATGTTTTACGTTTCAAGGTACGTAGAATACGAAAATCGAATAAAAAAATTTCCGTCCGTCCGCCGTACGCGGCACTTTTCTTAGCAACACTCGACCGATTTGGTTCAAATTTGGTATGTAGGCTCCATTTGGGGTCTAGTTGTGCCGCGAAGCTTTTGGTTGATGTAGGTCACTTCTAAGGGGTGAAAATTAAGGGTTGAAATTTTCAAGAGTGCCCTAGCTCGAAAACTCTCGAAATAAAGGTATCGTTTTTTCACCAATTTTAAATAGTATTGAATTTTAAAAAATTTTTGAGACCACCCGGAGTTCTGTAGGACAAACCGTTCGGTCCCTACGAGTACTTGAAGGTTTTCCTTCGATAAAACAGAATCATGAGTGTGAATCGCAAGAGAGGTCTAATCTCCATTCAAATTTTATCGGACTAAAATGCGATCGCTGTTCATTTCTTCGATTTGTATACAGTTTTGCCTTCTGCGTAACCAGTAATCAAATTTCCATATGAAGCTTTCTATTTTTCCAATCGAGTGTGAAGCGTTTAGTTCTTTCTAATAAACTTGATTGTGAAGGTGTGAAGCCAGTATGGTGTGGTAGGTAGTACCTAGCTGGTAGGTAAAAAAAATGTTGGTGGGTAAAAAACGCTGCAAATCATTGCTCAAAGGCTTCTTCACTCTTCAGATCACTGATCAGCTGAGTGAGCTCCGAAGCCATTTTCAATCCTATTGAACGCAGGAAGCTGAAATTTGAGAGGGAAGGTCAAGGGAGAATACAGATGGTGGTAGGTGCTATTGATGGAGAACCAGTGATCTATACAGAAGGGTGATCTATACAGAAATTAATAAACCTTTGAGCAATGATTTGCAGCGTTTTTGGACTAGAGTAGCGTGATTAGTAATGAAATACCTAGTTTACTCGTAAATACGATCGTACTATACCTACTGTAAACAACTTAGTTTCCTATTACATTTGTTGATCACGACCCCCAGCTAAAAGACACATTTACAAATAAATGTAAATTTGTAAGTAGGGCTTGGACTCTTGATAGTAAGAAATGAATAAATAGAAATATAAAAATATTTTCCTTGAGAATATTAGGTAATATTGACATTTTATGACCCCAAAGTATCGATACTCGATATTTTGAAATATCGATAATAATGCCAGACGATACTTGGAGTATCGATTCTCAAATACGATACAGTAGCGATACAAAATATCGATACTTTTGTAACGATGCCCATCTCTACAAGGTAGATGTCATATTAGGTCGATCCTCATTTTCACGTATTCATTTGTGTAGGGTTCTTAAAACTTGATTTGTCAGGTTAAAATATGCTCATGATTACTCGACTTTATCAGCGCGACCGGATTATTCACTTCCCAACTACGCAGTACTTGTAAGGAGAACTGATATCGTGATGGTGGGAGTTTCGTATTTAATCGAGTGAACCATTTTTCCTTAGAAGTGAACCTGTGAGTCCTCAAATCTATAAATACGAGTGAAGTGAAGTGTCGGTATCGGGCGCGACTGACGTGTTCGCCTGGGCGAGGCAACGGCGTGGGACGTCCCCTAAGATCTTGGCCAAGTTGGGATTTGTCTCTTTGAGACCGCACTTGACCATCTGCCTGTACGAGGGGAAATTTCAATACTTTTGCTTTTCTCCCATCATAACTCTTCCTAGCCGATTAATAAATGATTCTAACTATTCTAACTAAATTCATTAAATGATTGAATCCGTGGTTTGAAGCACAACACCAAGTATCAGACCAATTTTGATGAAATTTCCATTAATTGTAGATTACTAAGAGGTATGTCTTCTTTGAATTATTGACAACCAAGTCGAGAAATGTAAGGGATATCTTCTTGGTGGGAAAAAGAGAGGAATTTCTACTATGTAAGTAAAGTAAACAACCATTTCAGGTTGGATTTTCGTCCGACTGCAATTCTTGGCGTCGCGGACGTCGTCAGCTGTCTTCCAAAGGGAAGATCACAGAATGGGTGCCCGGAAGAAGGGCCTAGGGTAAGGTGGGGTAAGGTCCCGCACGGGGGAAGTCCCCGCACAAGGGTTTTCTGTGTTACTGTGCAAGTTATGACTATGTCCGTTGGATGGTAAGCCAATTGCCATGTCGCGAGTTCTGTGTGGAATTTCCTGTAGTGCGGATCAGCGTGGTGACAGACAAAATGAGGTAAGTTTGTTTTCCTCCGCTCTGATGTAATATTTATGATTATTTACTTCAATGATATGTTTCCGTAATAGTTGATATTCGTGTCTGTTGTGTTGCGTCAGAAAAAGGTGCTTCTTCCCGTCAAAACCCCGTGACAACGCTCTTGGTAACCATATTTTTACTTGTCTGAGGTCGATTTTAGTCAAAATGGCAAATTGGGGCAAAGCCCCGCACTCTTTGTGGGGCAAGATCCCGCACAAAATTTGTGCGGGGACTTGCCCCTTCGTTTTTATTTGGAAGACGGCGATGATAAATTTAGGTACCTTCATGCAGTTAACCATGCACAGAATTGACTTATATGTCAGGTACCACTACCTATTTGTATGTAACTTGTTTTTATTCTGTTCCCCACTATCTTCTTTCATTTTATAATTCCAGAAACTAAAGGTACAAGTATCTAACCAGCATTTTGGGAGTTATTGGAATCCTGCAGTTTGTTGTACTTTTTTTAAACGCGATACCTGCTTACTTTGTTACTAAACAAACAATGTGTTAATTTTAGGAAGAAAAAAAATCAGAAAAATGTATTTTCCTGGACGATCATTTAACTTTTTTCTTGTCTCAAATTTTAGTTGTGTTGCATTTAATTCAATGTTTTGTGATTTTTCGAATATTCTACAATTGACTTTTCATTGTGCATTGAAGATGTGTGGGAAATTTATTACCAGCAAATGCTATAAACTATTTGACTGTGACCCTTTGTTAATTGTTTAAAAAAATGAGTTGCTTACTGTTATTAAGGCATGTGAACTTCAAAAAAGTTTTTATCTTGTAAAAAATGTGATGTTTTGACTGAATAGATGAGCATATTTGAATAAATATATTGGCTTTCTGTCTGAAATTAATGCCTTTCCCCAGAATGGGGCAAACCCCCGCACTGCGGGGATTTGCCCCATGACTGCGGGGACTTACCCCTTCCTGTGGGGCAAAGCCCCGCAGACACAAATTTTTAAAAAACGTTCAGTTCTTCCATAATACTGATGACATAGTGATGAAAATTGTCAGGCATTATAGCCAAGGTCCCAAACTAGTATCCCAATGAGTTGGTTGAGGGATATTGACCTAGTAGGTGTTTATAAATGGAAAACATTCGAAAGTGCGGGGACTTACCCCACCCTACCCTATGTCACGATTTCCAAATTTTGCAAGAGCATTGAAAAACTAGGATATTGATGATGATCCAGTGGCGGTTCCCGCCCCGAAACTCAGGGGGTGCACAGAGATCAGGAGAGGCTATGGAGAATAAGTGATTTTCTCTGCCAAATAGAAATTTCAACGATATGCAAATGGGATAAATCTTGGTAACTTTTTCATCTTAAAATTGCAAACGGTACCTACTAAATACTTAGGTGCAATAGACACGAAACATGTTCTCTAGTGGTTAACAGAAATTCTGAAATACTTAATCATCAAAGGTTTAAACCCAAGAAATTCATCCATCTAATTGCAATAACTGAAATGTATATTTGCCCGTGACGATTCAAAACATCGTCCAATTCGGAAGAAAAATTAACGAGCCCCTTGAAAACTCCGAGATTCGAAGAATTTTCCCTCTCATCATGCCCACGCACGGCTATTTTTCTAACCGTTTCGTTTTTTTTTTTTTTTTTGTATCAGATTATGACGATGTGCACTGTCGAGTTGTTGCATTATATTTTGACGACACACTATACGCAAATCTACCAGAGCGTTCTTATGGGAGACAGCCAATGCGTTTTTCAATTTTTTGGCTGAATGGGAGATCACTTATGCCGTCTTTAACTCAAGCCTCATTTCGGTTGGAGAACAAAGTAGGCGAAATTGTCAGTTAGTCACTTCACACCCACAAAGCCAATCTACCTTCTTATAATAGTCAACATTAAAACTTACGGTACGAATCTGCACGGTTTCTGAAATCTTCACGGCAAATTTCAAACGCCTGCTGGAGTCCAGGTAGAGACAGCAAAGGGCTGCCAGTTTCTCGAATGTCGCACTTTTCCACAATCGACAAACGCAAATAGTTTACTTTACTTTAATGTAAACTACTCATCGTACCTACAACACTCTAAGTACTCACAATACTTTGAACAAAACGGTGTGTACCTACTGAAACGGTAGTAAACCGAAAACGGAATTCCCTTATCAGGTTTGTTTGTTTATGGATGGACGGATGCTCTATTTAGGTTGCCAAGGAATTCCGTGATAGGCAATAACGAGAGGGGGGAGTCCCATTAGTTTGTTTGTTTACTTATTACTCTACAAGGAAATCCGGATTGCAGAGCTCTCTGACGGGGGAGCAACGAACCAATGCTGCTCAAGACGACAAAATGTCCTGCTCTCTGGTTGGTCAATCTCACGTGCCTGCCTCCCTCGAATGACGTCACCCTCCCTAGAAATGGTGCAAAGGAAAGTGATGCTCCAAACGGGTGTGATTGGTCAGAAAAGAGGGAGCTCCCACCAGTTTTCGCGCGTAGATTCAACTAGCACAGTGCCTACGATCGAGTCTTCTGTCACTAGCCAACTTACTCTTGAAACGAAGAGGAACGAACTTTGAATTTTTTTTTTCTTTTTTAATTGGCTGGGGGTGCACATGCGCCTATGCTCCTATCAGTAGCCGCCCCTGTGATGATCACTGATTAAAGTCTGCTGTAGTGACATAGGCCCTTCTTCCATAGGTAGAGAAAATTAGCAGAAAAAATATCGCAAAATGGCAATGTTTTATTTTGCTCGGAATATTGAGTACATGTATGAGTATTGACATCATTTTCATTTTTCTCTGAATATTAACATTGACTAATAACCTTTTAGATTTCTCGGAATATTTACATTGAAGGCAGTGACTCGTAAAATTGCACATGTGTGGGGTCTGTCATAAACTGCTTCATATGAATGAGGTCCTTCTTCTTTTTCTTTATTATGGGCAACAGGTTTGTGTAAAGAATAGGTAAAGAAGAGAAAAAAAATTGTATGTTTTCCAGGGTCTTAACACGTTTTCCTTCAATTCTCAACAAAAATGCGATTCTCCTGACCTCTGTTGGCCTTGTTTACAACTGGAAACCATGAGAACTCTTAGTCCACTTGACATTGGCCCTTATTCCACGAAAAACTTGGTTTCGGAGAAATCGTGACAGGCCCTTCTTCCGGGCACCCATTCAATTTGTTCTGACGATTTCGCTCATGGCTTCCCATTGCCTCACCGCCCTGGGTAGGACGAGGGGAGGCGGTGAGCCCCGGGCGCACGAACCCCGGCGACGAGACTCGAAACCACGACCCCCGCAGTAGTAGGTCCGAATCCCGCCACCAAAGAACGAGCGCCACAGCGCCCACGGCCTCACCGGTACCAACCAATTTATGGATAAATAAATGAATAAATTTTTATTTTGTAGAAGGCAATAATGGCAATAATAGTAATAATGGCTGACAGCAACAATACAGGATAAATTTGTAAAAAAGTAAATGTAACAATAAAAATAGAGAGAGTAGAGTCTGTCTCTGTGACACTGGAAAAAACTTCAAATGAGTCCCATCTGGGAAAAATCATCCACATCATACAGCTCAGCTTGGATGAGCATCCTCCTGAGTTTCCTCTTGAAGGGTCCAATAGAAAGCCCACGCAGGTTCCCAGGCAACAAATTGAAGAGAAGGACACCCATCTGTAGAGGATTTGACCTCATCGAGGCCTCCAATTTGACTTGATGTGGACGCAACTTTCCAGCAGCTCGAGTGGGGTAACTGTGGATATCCGAACCGCAGTTGGCTGAGTCCAAATTTTGGTGCGCGAGCACAAGACTGGCATAGACATACAGGCTAGGTAGAGTCATAATACCCAGATCCCTGAAATGGCCTCTGCAGCTCTCGAGGGCATCAATGTTCTTGATAATTCTTACAGCCTTGTTTTGTAATTTAAATAAACGCGGTGAGTGCGGTGAGTTGCCCCACATGATCACACAGTAAAATAAGCGGCTATGAAAACGCGAAATACACCGTACGCAGCACATCACCGGACACAGCAACCGCCAATCTCCTCAGCATGAAGAGGGAGGATGACAGTTTAGTGGACAGCGAGTGAATATGAGTAGCCCAGGAGAGACGGTTGTATATTGTAAGGCCAAGAAGGCCGACAGAATGGGCTGGAGCTGAATACTCTGGGACTTATCCTCATTCATGAGCAAGGCACTATGGGCGCACCATTCCTTAACAGCCAAGAACGTCTTTTCTGTGTACATCCGCAGGTTCTCTTCCAAAGTTCCACTGATCAAAGCCGTAATAAAGCCGGATATATCTGGGTTTAAACTAGTGTGATTGACGAACCCTCGTCATCCAGAGTTATCTGGCTTCTATCTTTGTAACTGCAGGAGCTAGCAGAAGCTGCGTGAGATCCCGCCCAAGCGAAGATTCGCGTCTCCTTGAGACCGCACTTGACCATCTGCCGGTCATTTCTCCCTAGAAATCCCCCCGTTTGACACTCAATAACGCAGTAAACGATGAAGCTGCACTTGAAGGCAGATGCTGAGCGGTGACGCGTGCTCGAGCAAACAATCGAGGGGTCGGATTTTGAGGGAGTGAGGAGAAATGTCCCTTTTGTCACACGATACAGCTGACTCACGTTCTCGGGGGATCATAAAAGTCGCGTTTAAAAATATTTGTTCGAGAAGGGGAAAATTAGGGAAGCCCGTGGCTTTTGCACATGTGCTCAGGGCCACCCATAGAAACAACAGCGTTGCATTGCAACTCTCTTATTACTGGAAACCCCGAGGCTACAGAAATAGCAGAATTTGATGGAAGACCCGAACTTTCACCATAATCGCGATGGAGGCACGACTTTCGTCTCTGTTTCTTGGCATATTTATTGCCTTTTATATTCGTTCGCACAATAATTTTTCCTTCAAAAGTTTCCTACATTTTTACGACTCATCCTCGCACAGCGATCCTGACTTGGAGCCACGAGTGACTTGTGCTTCATCGCATTTGTGCGGTTGATACTAAAATTCGTGGACGTTTTTGAACTTAACCCTCACCTCGGCACGTGGATTGAAAAGTCCCCGAACAGGATTTTTTTTACTTGTCTTTGATAGTGGCAACTCTGTTTACAACAAGTACAAAATCAACGTTTGATGGAGTTTATTACCTAACTAACAGAAAAGCCTGATACTGGCAAAAACAAATCGTGGATACGTAAAAAGAAAATCGTAATACCGTGACATAAAATGGCAAACAAAAAATGTATTTATAAACTAGTAATTTATTAAATTTGAAAAAAAAAATTTGATGTCACGGCTTGGAATCGAACCCGGGTTTTCCAGACAATTGGCGACGTACACGAACGGTTGGGATTTTATGTATTAGATTTGTAAATTTCCTTTCTTTTCAAATGTCGGTCACGGGGAAAACCGATCAATGCCAATTTTTTGACAAAATGAGATATTCATGCCTTCTAGTAGCTTGTTCTGGTGTCAATCGTTTCCGTGTTTAGAAAATGATGGAAGAAAAAATCCTGACAGGGAAAAGGGACCAAGGTGAATGTTTTAAGGCTTCTCCCTTACTTATGAAAGAAAACTCTAAAAAAACTGATCTTGTTTTGGCATAAATGGTTCCTTGAAAATTGTTATTCTACATACGAAAAATGAAATATATGAAATATATAAAAATCCCTAAAAAATTGATATTTTACATACGAAAAATAAAAATATATGAATTATATAAAAATCCCTAAAAAATTGATATTTTACATACGAAAAATAAAATATATGAAATGTATGAAAGTATATGAAAATGAATGAAATGTCATGATTCCAGTGACATTAAGAACAGCGTCAATAGTAAGATTAGTGTTGTGAATAATGGTGGCACTAACGAATAAAGACCGCATAATTAGGTTGTACAGATGATCTGACTCATAGTAGATAATCTCAAAACTTCGGTCTCCACTTAACTAACACAACCATCATAGAATTTCACAATTTCAAGAATTTCAGAACACAATTTCATAGAATTCGGATGGAAAGTGTAGAAATTATGGCTGTTGGAAGGGTTTTCATAGAGGCTATAATTTATCCGGGGGGAATTGGTTTTCATAGGAGACCATCTACACTCAAAATCTTGACATCGCGTCATCTTATGAGTAATTAAACAAAAATATTGAAATTCCCAAAAATTAAAAAAATTGACATTGATCAAATATTAAAAGGGCTGAAAAATTATTTCTGAGGTTGTTAAATTCTTCTAGATTATACAGTAGTAGCAGTTTCAAAATACCTTAAGCAGAACACGAGAGATCGAAATATCTTTATTTGGTTTAAAATTTGTAGTAGACTTCTGCAGAGTTCGAAAAAAACATTTAGGGTCTTCAATCTTTGTCTGATTGGCGTTGCAGAAGTTGACTTTCGTCTCTTCAATGACAACATGACCGAAATAGCCTGCATATCCACTAAATGATTGTACTTTCTTTGTATTTTTAGGATGAACGGAGATTGAAACACGATCTGAGTGCGGCATCGATATTCGACAAAGGGCTTTTGGAGGCGCCAATTCAAAATGGGCTGCTCTGAATGGTCATAGCGAATTTTTAAAATTATTTTCGCTAATTTCTGAGACGCTTTGGAACTAGAAAAATATATTTGGAAACTTTTCTTGTCGAGATTAACCGCAGGTCAGTATGTACTTCATGCACTACTATCATAATAGTAATCATTCGCAATCTAAGAAGTGTCTTTAGTGTCTAAGAAGACAAAAGTTTGATACACCTTCTTTGAGTGCACCTGGGTAGAAAAAAACACGAAAAAATACGGTATGACTAGGTACTGTTGTTCCAACCATGCAGTTGAATACTAAAGACGTCCTAGGCTCTATTTCGGTAAATTTCGTCCATACATGTGATAAAATATACACTAAAGGTATCCTAGGCTCTATTTTGGTAAACATTTCATCCAGTTTGCTCTCTTTGTTGAAATAATGCCGCCTAAACTACCAACCATGTTGAATCTACACGAAATGTACACTTGGGACAAACCAAAATTTGGTACATTTAATACTGTTTGGTACAATTTTTGTAAATTTTGCTCTCTCTGTTGAAATAAAGCCTTTGAAGCTACCAACCATGGATAAATTTCCACTAAAGACTTCCTGGGCACAATTTTGTTAAACATCTTGTTCTATTTTTGCTTTAAGGCATACTGTTCAAACTGTCGTTTCAAGCCACCAACCATGTAATCATATCCTTACCAATCTGTAAAATTAATACTGCCTCGAAGGTTTGACGCCTTATTGATACTATCAAGTTACTACATTGCCAACGTGATTTGTTACGACTCCAAAATAAGAATTTAATAAGGTTGTGCACCTCGCAGCAAACCTCGTCCGGTCAAATAAAAGCATCGACAATAAATTAAAAAAATAAAATTTAATAAAGTTGGGCAAGTCTCGATTAGCTATCAAGATCACTCAAGTTGCTTGTTATTCGTAAAATGAAAACCAGAACCTCCCCGAGCATACCTCGCAGACGTGGACAGCCGCCAGAGGGCGACGCTATCAGCTGAATCTGACACCAACAGGTGGTCCCCTATAATGTCCGTTCCTTCGTATTATTTCCCCTCGTACGATGAATTTCAAATATATCGCGATATGAAATGGGGAGTTCAGGGGAGAAGCTCATTTGAAACTTGAAGAGTCGAGTGAATCAACTTGACGACCGCTTATTAACCGCTTCATCAGACTGAAGTATTCCGAATTCTCCTACAACTTTTTCGCTTTTTGAACTCGCCACGTATTTCAAATCGTGTTCCGGCTGGTCTGAGTTCATTCATTCAAACCAGAAACGTATAATTTCAATCTCATAACGAAATTTTGTGCTCTACTCTGCATTCTTTCATATCAAAGTTGTTTATCGACATTTTTGAAAAACCTACAGCGGTAAATATCACGATTCCTCATCACCAAGGGAGTTTGAATTTCTCCGGCAAATTTGGAGGAAAAAATGGACCTCCGAAATCAAAATTCTCGTTTGCAAGTTGCATTCCAGAGCTTTCTCGACGACTCCTGTTCAGAGCCTGTTGTTGTCTTATTGCTATTTCGATCTAATTGTCCTATTTTATTGCTCAAATTCGAAGGTAGTTTGTGGAAGAACACTCCTGAAAAGTTGCATCACCAATATAAACAATGTAAATACTTAGGTACATAACCTTCTCATACCGATATAACTTATTTAATTATATTAACAATATAAACACGAAAGAGCACAAACTTTTTTTTTTGCATAATTTAAAAACCAAAAATTTATTTATAAATTTTCAAATAAAATAAAAATGATTCGGTTGGTCAAAATTTTGGGATTTTAAATAGCAGAAATGTCTTCTTGAAGTAATAAATTTATTCTAATATTACATGATTATGTATAATAGAATCAACTACTCCAGGACTTATGATCAAATCTTGAATAATGAGAGCTCATAATAAATTGCTTCTGCTAAGTGAAACCTGCTGTCGGACTGAGGAACATGAATCATCGGGAACTTTCTAATAACACATCATCGAATCCACGTGTTTAGGTTCCAACGCCAAAGGGGGGTGAGACACATAGCTTCCTCGTAGGTTCCGGTCACGGTTGTACATCAAGTTCCCATACAAGTTAGAGCGAAATCGAAAAAATCAAACCTAATTGAAACCATGGTGTCACTAGTGACACCGAGAACATCTCAGGAACTTCACAACCGTTCGCTCTCTATGAGAACTTCAGGGGTGGACTTATGATAAATCAGAAACACGAGTGTGAATCCCAAACGACGCCTAATCTCCGCTCAAAATATAGCTGATCAAAATGCGATCAGCTGTTCGTTTCTTCTAGGGATGGGTATCGATACTCGATATTTCAAATATCTATACTTTCGTACCGATACTCGATATTTTAGTATCGATACTGCATTATCCGATATTTTTGGATATCGATACTTTGGATTCGATATTTCTAAATATCGAATATCGATACTGCTCTCCTCGGAAAATTCAACATGATGGCTCAAAAATAATGAAGGTAGAGAGGCTTTTGGGTCTTTACTCTTTGATTGCACAAGAACGTTTATATCATGGAAAAAATCACTCTGCTTTGGACTCTTACTAGTAAAAAATGAATAAAAGTTGTTGAAAAATTTAATTTTCTTGAGAAATTTGGATAATATCGATAGTTTTTGACACTAAAGTATCGATACTCGATATTTTAAAATATCGATACTCATGGCCAACGATACTTGGGATATCGATACTCAGATACGATACAGTATCGATACAAAATATCGATACTTTTATAACGATACCCATCCCTACTACTCCGTTTACTGATTAGCAGAATCAAATTTCCTATTGGAGGCACCCACAACTCCCTATTTCATCGAACTGAATTTGAAGCGTTTATTTCTTTAAAATAAACTTGATTGTGAAGTCGGTATGTGGTAGGTAGGTAGGATCTATGGTTGGTGACAAAGGCATAGCCGTGTTCTTTGCAGGCGAGTGATCTACAGAGAAAAATATAAACCTTTGTGTAATAATTTGCAGCGCTTTTAAATTGCGATATGAATCTAGTTAATCTGGAGGCACCTTGGACAGCTGAGGAATTCAAAATGCACACCATGGTCTAATAGGTTTAGACCAATTCATGGGGGACCATTTAGGCCAAGTTCTCTCAATCGGATTGCATTTTTGGGTCATTGCGCGAAGCGATGATCTCACATTGGCAACCACTCTCACAGGATCGATGAATTTTGGTTTTATATTTTCAATAATATCAAATCGGAATCGACCAAGAAAATTTTTTTAACCCCCCCCCCCCCTCCTCAAAATTTTTTGGTACGTAAAATCCAAAAATCGAATAAAAAACGCTGCAAATTATTTCACAAAGGTTTATTACTTTCCTGTATAGATCACTCTTCTGCAAAGATCACAGCTTTGTCATTGTCACTATTTGTTTATTTTTTACCTACCAACAATAGGTACCAGGGCATTTTTGAAAATTTCGACCCTTCATTTCCATTTGGTTGGTGTTGGGGTTGGGGTTGACCCCCAATACGTAGTAGGTACCCACGGTTGGTAGGGAGGGATCTACACAGAAGGGTGATCTATACAGAAAACAACAAACCTTTGGGCAATAATTTGCAGCGTTTTTTTTCTTGACACCAATCTTCATCACCTTTAAAATTGAAGTAAAATCAAACTATTCGGTGGGTGAGACAAATAATGGAATGTTTGAAGGAGTTTTCATTTGTCCAAGTGCACATAACATACTTCCAATATTCATCCCGATGAAATTCGATTTCCAACTTTAAACAGGTAGGTTTTCAAAAATTGAGTGGAAGTGGAAATATCGATTTGTGAATTCCGTTCTGTTCTCCTTAAAGTAAAAGCATTGCAATTTATCGTAGATAGAAAATCGGTTGAAATGGTTCTCTGATGGTTCGTTTATTAACTGGGATGTTGTTTTTACAAGCTCTGTGACGTAAAAGTATATTAGAATATCGGAAGCAGGAATGTGGCTGGAACAGATGGCGGATCAGAAATCCCCTAAATGGCTATTCATGAATGGGACGTCCCACGCGACTCTTCAAGGTGAGTTGGGTATCGCGGCTGCATTAGGCAACACTTTACTTGGCAAGGCTGATTCATCACGATGATTTCTTTCTTTCGAGAAAACCAGTGCCAGGACCCCTGTGTGGGATTATGGTGCCTTTATAGGTCCATAAATGGAGCGGGGCGAAACTGGTTCAAAATTACGACTACTCGGAGAATTACCTATGAGCTGGTATGAACACTACTCGTACCTATCCTGCTCACATTACTTTGTAGGAATTTTCCCACTTAAGGACCAACGCCATATCTTATGGAAACGTCTCACTCGTGCGGCATGACGAGAATTGCTCACGAAATTTGTGAAAAATGAAATCATCCACAACCAAGTCGTTGCTACGGAACTTCATCTTCGTCATTCGTGTTCGTAGAAAAATCGTTCACCATTCGTTTGAAAGCCCTCATTCAATCATCAGAAGTTTGGTAATTTTTGAAATCGGTCCACTACTGTGTTTTATTACATTTCCTCGTCTAACCTCTTGTTTTTTTTTTCATTTGTTAATACTATCGTATGTTCATAGGGAGGTGACATAATTTCGAATAATAATCTTAAATTGAAGTTATTCCAAAAGTATACAGAAATTGGACTTGTTCATTTTTACCTGAACGAAATGAGCCCTTAAGCGTGCTTTATTCTGGTAAAAATGACAACTCCACCCCACTTGTACATTTTCATTTGAATGAATAATTGGCAAATTCACATTCAGTTTTATAATTAAAACAAACTAATGACATTTGTTCGTTTTTACCTGAACGAAATTAATCCGTGTTCAATATTTTATTCTGGCAAAAATTGGATAACTCCCACTTGTAAATTTTTATTGAACGAATACTTCCCCGTGCATACACGTAAAAATGTACACATGACACTTGATAAATTTTAACAGACTGTGTAGTTGTTTTTTCCATAATTTTCATTCAGCTAAATCCGTATAAATGTCATTTGTTCACTGAAACATGTTGGTAAAGGTAAAAGTTTTTTTTGCGATTTATTATCGAATTTATGAAACATTTCATTATTTAACCTATTGGACGACAGATACGTTCCCTAGCACCGGAATAACCAAAAAAGTCATTTTCCGAAAAATGTTACATGTTCACTTTTACCTCTGACCCGACTGCAAATTTTGCAGTAGAGTAAGTTACACGTCAACAACAGTTTTGAGAAAGCATATTATTATTATTATAGTATAGTAGCGAAGGTAGGTTGAAGGGGGACGGGGAAAAGTAAAGACATAAAATGTCCCAATGTTTGCAGACTCGTATGCAAGGGGTTTCTTTTCTTCTCGGATACTTCTTTTACCTTTATTTTTGGAGCTTCCCTTTACTTAATTGTAGCTTTAGTTTGTTTAGTCTACAATGGCCTACAACCATAACCATGAACACTTGTGTCCGACAGAGACGGATCAGTCAGCAAACAAGAACTAAATGTTCCAACCAACTTAATGAGTAGAATCCAAACATCAAATTAAAGAAGAAAATCACTTTTTTTCAGACAAGTTTCCTTCCTTTAGCTCATTTGATTTGATATTTTGACGATATTTGATACTAATACTTGACCTGATATTCGTACTGATACATACTAGGTATTGATACTCTATTTGTTGTGATATTTGTTAATGATACTCGTGACTAATACTTGATTTGACCTGACACTTGTTTTGGCCCAATACTTGGTACTTATACTTTTTGAGTCGATACTTAATTTGACATAATACTTGGTATTGATATTTTAATACTTGATTTGACGTGATATTTTAGAAAGTTTTGAGCTTTGAGGATTTGGTTCACTTCTGAACGTTTCGAATTCCGAATGTACCATTAAATTAAAATTCAACGTACATTTTTCACTAATTTTTTGAAATAATCACAAATTTGGCAGGTTTTTATTTTTGATTAAGTATTCTTATAGGGAATTTTATTTTTATGTTGATATATGTAGATAATAATCCAAGAAATTTAGGATCTTATCCATCGTTGGATTTGTTTTCTTGTTCTTGAAAAATCTATGTCTAGAATTTGGGGAATACACACACTATTTGCGTGCTTTTGTCTTAGTTCTGTAGACCGACACTACTTGGTCAGAGAGATCCGCGCCTCCCACGAATACATAACCAGGGTTGGAAGAAAATAGGGATTTTTCCATTCCATATGCATAAATGTGGGTCATAATGGCATCAATGCGCCAATCCTGGGCTTCTCACCCTTTAGATAATAATTCCTCAAAAATACGGTTTTGGACCCGATTATTGGGGAACTAGACCCCTTTGGGTTGTCCAACATTATTTTCCACCCAATCCACATTGATGGGTTATGAATTCGTTGATGTTCTTCCGTTGTAAACAATCAACCAGAAGACATCTTTGCCGGAATCTATCCATCTCTCCCCACCATCAACACAACCACTTCGAACGAAGGAAGGAAGGCCTTACAACCACTACCAATTTTAGCGATGGAGTTTTGGCTCTTCCTCCACGAAACTGATATTCGACGATTTCCTCATCAATAAATACTGCACGAATGGACGGTGGATTCTTCATCAATTTCAACTAGACTTGGAGTGAAGTCCTGGATCCAACGTGGATGGCGAGGATGTCGCGCTAGAGGGTTCCTTCAAAAGTATAAATAGATCGAATGTTTTCTTATTTCTTTGCCGTGGGCGTTAAAATTGGATCATGTTGACTGTTATGTCTCCAACGGAACAATGTAAGTCGTACATCTGGTGCAACGTCGGGTCGCCACATGCTTGCCCATAAAACTAGGAAACTTACGTCATCGGTGCTACGCGGATGTAATTGGAAACAGGGGACGCTCATTGGGGGTCCGAATGAAATCTCCCCAACTACGGCGAATCATAAACTTTCTTTCCCCCCCTCTCAACACACTCCCTTCAAATTGTAACTACTTGATTATTATGCTTTGGCTGTGTTACCAGAACTACGAGGATACGAATAAAAGGGGAAATAGTGTTGAATTGCAACAAGTTTGATGTTTTAATGATAAAAACGTTGCCAAGTGGGTGTGGCACATAGCTTCCTCGTATCCATAACCCGATTTTATAGATGATCCGATGCATAGTAGCTAATCTCAAAACATCAATCTCTAAGTACCTTCCCTACTCTCATAGGGGACCGTCTACACGCCAACCGGCACATCTTTGAATATGTTGGAAATGTAGAAGTTAAGGCTTTATCGAGGAAATAAACGTTTGCGCATGTGCACGGGCTACTATCAGTCCGGGGGTAATGATTTCATAGGGGACCATCTGCATGCCTACCCGCACAATCCCCGTAAATTTTCTTGAAAATCGGATGATAATTGTAGAAGTTATGGCAGTGGCAAGGATTTCATGACAGAAAGACAGACAGGAACCAAAATTGTTCAGGAAGATCTGAAACGTAAACGCGAGTGGAAATTTTTGATTTCGGAGACCTTTTTTTCCAACCTTGTAAAGTGAAAATAAAGCTTCCGCTACTCGGACTCGGAAGCAAAGTTGCATTTTGAGCTTTTAAAAATATCTGTTGGATCGATTCCTGAAGTATTGGTAATTGTTTTCGTTCTGTTGTTCGGGACGCCTCTTTATTTGGATGAGTTAAAAACATTTGCGAAGTAGAAAAAAGATGGAACATAGGCTTTTAAAGTGCTGGAAATGTACAGAGAGCGAAGAATAGCAGTCCGAGTCTACTAAGGTAGCGGAAGCTTTGTTTTCATTTTTAAAGGTTCCGTGTCTGTCGGTCTGTCTGTCATGAATTCATTGCCACAGCCATAACTTCTACAATTCTCATCCGATTTCGATGAAATTGACAGAGATTGTGCGAGTTGGTTTGTAGTTGATTTTCTATGCAAATCATCACACCCAGACTGATATTAGCCACTGCGCATGCGCAAACGTTTATTTGCATTGCTATAAACTACTCTACTATCTGATTTAGATGAAATGTTCAGGAATTATGGGGTTTTGCTGGAGGTGATCTTCTACGAAAATCAATCTTTTCCAACAATATAAATCAATAACACAATATAAATAACAATAACAATATAAATAACAACAAATACAATATAAATCAATCAAAATTTTCCAACAATATTCAGAGATTGTACGGGTCGACGTGAAGACGGTCCCCTATGAGGGTAGTGAAAGGTACTTAGAGATTGATGTTCTGATATTAGCTACTACGCATCGGATCATCTGTAAATCGGGATATGCGAACAAGGAAACTATGTGCCACACCCACTTGGCAGACTTTTCGAACACCATTTCATCCTAGATGTGAAGAGGGCTTGTGTGGAGATATCAACCCATTAAATATTTAGGTATTAAGGGGGTCTCAGTCAGTGAATAAACGGTTCTTCTCCTTTTTCTCTGGCAAATATTGTTCGATTTTGATGATTCCGTGGCAATCTTTTACTTTCAATTCTCTAGGTGGATGCACTAATGAACTTCAAAATCCTTGAATATAAGCAAATCTGAGTACAATTTCTCTTCAGATTTCAATGAAATTTTCAGAAATTGTGCGGGTTGGCGTGTAGATGGTCCCCTATGAAAATCATGGCTCCCAATTGAATGTATTTTGTGCACATGCGCAAACGTGAACATCCATAACTTCTACATTTTCCCACAATGTAAGCCCCTATGAGGGTAGTGGAAGGTACTTAGAGATTGATTTTTTGATATTAACTACTATGCATCGGATCATCTATACAATCGGTTTATGGATACGAGGAAGCTATGTGCCACACCCACTTGACAGACGTTTTTATCTATTTATTTATACTTATTTTAGACATTTATCACTAAATCATCAATACAGTCACCAATCACATATTATTTTTCTTTCTTAGGAGTGATCAGTTGAGAACTGGGATTCAATGTGGTTTTTCTATCGCCCACTTGTCATGACCTCGAAAGTATTTCCCAACTTTCAAGAGGAGAAAACACGTAATTGGTTTATCGTTCTACATTTCCTGCAGTCTAAAACAGCGAATTGCATCAGCACTTTTTTTTTTGTGTTTCACGACACCGTTCCGCGTTTAGCAACCGACCGATTACTCCCGGAGAACATTCAATTCCTCACAATTTCCGACGCCAACCAATGAAATTGTCAGCAATAAAACGGCGATGAGTTATTAACCCCTGATGGTCCCTGAGGAGTAATGTTTTGTCGTAGCCTCGTAGAGCCGCCTGGCATCCATCCTTTGATCTTCTCCCGATACCCTCGAACTATATTTTGTCCCGTGAGAGCGGATCCAAGTGTCAACCTCCCCTTCTGTTTTTAGGTCTGGCAAAGGTTTGTGGGTCTTATGTAAATAAAGTTGGGGTTTTCCGAACCAGAACCCTCCGTCAGTGGCAAGTCTCAAGTCATTTTCCTTCACTACAAGGTCGACATTGGTGGCGTTAGTGATACATAATTGAAGAGCTTGATTCCAAAAGGTAACACCGTAAAACGGGGTGATTACGGTTCACTTTTTGAGGTTTTTCTGTGATTTTCGACGTGGCGGTCATTTATTATTGGTCTGATGATCGTATTTTATCTTGATAGCTACATGTCACAACGAGTATTTCTAGCTTTGGAAAAATATTTTATGTTGAAAATTGAAGGAGTCCTTTTTTTTTTTTTGGATGATTCGTCTTGTTCCTCAGTTGGTTAACTCACTTGGAACAAAGTCACGCCTCCAATGCAATTTTTTCGTTTTTTTATAAATAAAAATCACCTAAAAACATTTTCTTAGGTTTCTCAACGGATCTTGACTGAGAAATAGATTGATATTCGGTAAAAAACGCTGCAAATGATAACACAATGGTTTATTATTTTTTATTTTTCTCTATAGATCACTCGTCTGCAAAGCCAGCAACCATGAGAAATGAAGCAACATGAAGAAAATATATCGATCGCATTTCGGTCAGCTATAATTTGAACGGAGATTAGGCCTCTTTTGCGATTCACACTCGTGTTTCTGATTTATCGTCGTCCAAACTTTAAATTCTCGTTGTGAGCGAACGGTTTGGTCCTACAGAGCTCCGGGTGGTCTCAAAAATTCTAAATTGAAAATCTTAAATTGAAGGAAAACCAATACCTTTATATCAAAATGTTTTGAGTTAGGGCGTTTTTGAAATTTCAAAATTGATTTTGGAACCCTTAGAAGTGACCTACATCAACCAAAAGCTTCGGGGCACAACTAGACCCCAAATGGAGCCTACATACCAAATTTCATCCAATCGGTCAATGCTAAGTGGCAAAAGTGCCGCGTACGGCGGACGGACGGCCAATTTTTATTCGATTTTTGGATTCTACGTACCTTGAAACGTAAACCATCAAATTTTGAGGG